>JAQJVL010000135.1:600000-1074669 GCA_035578905.1 Stictocephala bisonia
TTGGTCTTAAAGTTCATCTCTTTGTCCTCTACCTTGTCTCCAATCGGCTTCTTATACTTGACAAGGAAGACGAGGTTCGTCTTGATGTTCTTTTCCCTCGCATTCTCCTCGATCTTGCCTTTAACCAATTCACGAGCTTGTTGTAGAAATCCAGCGGGGTCCTTTATGTTAGGCTTGTTATCGATGGAGTACGTCTTCATTCGCCCCTTGAATGCCTTCTCGATTTCGATAATCTCCAATTGTTTATGTCCTCCGATGAGATCGCCTACTGCTGTCTTAACCGTGTTGTATGCTGACACGATCGAGGAGCGCACGTTGTTGATGATTGATGACGAGCTCGTTGATGGCTGAGGCTCATCATCCATGCGGGCGGTCTTGGAGATAGATGGGATAGGGTTCTCAGCCTTCCTCTTGAGGTGACCCGGGTTGCACTTCTTGAGGTGCCGTCTGAGGTTGGAGATAGTGATCATTACTCCGCAAGCCGGACAGGGACGTTGAGGCTCCCGGGTTGTTGTAGGTCCGGTGCAGCTCTTGAGGTGGCGAGCTATGTGCGCCTTGGACATGGTCTTGCTGCATCTGGGGCATGCAATCTGGTTGGGGTTCATGATGATGATCTGCAAATGAATTTATAGGTTATGTACGTTGTAAATAGCGGAGCTGCTAGATGTGTCTCGTTCAAAAGTCTGAGACTGAATGAGAATTGTCCTGAAATCATCGTAATATATATGCCCCGGATCCAAGATGGCGGTCCCTAGTCCTGCCAACCTGTTGGGAATTTTCCCTCCCAAAAATTCCCAAATTTCCCTCAAATTCCTTTTTGTACTATAAAATACACTATTAGCCTTGTTATACTATATAAAATGCACTTTTAACCTAGCTATATTGTATTGCATGCGTATCTGTACACGAGTACCAAATTTGAGCGAAATCGGACGGTAAATAACGAAACTAGATCCGGAGTGGTGGGGGTAAAGATAAGTCCAGAGACGACATATACGTAATACAAACGGTTTATATTGTATGGCATGCGTATCTGTACACGTGTACCAAATTTGAGCGAAATCGTACGGTAAATAACGAAACTAGATCCAAAGTGGTGGGGGAAAAGATAAGTTCAAAGTTGTTATTTTTGGAAAAATTTTGTTATAGGTAGGTCGGAAATGGTGTACGCAGGTAGGACTAAGGACTTTCGGGGGTCGAAAAAAATTTCCAAGGCTCTAGGACGCACCGTTTTCGAGATATAAGCAAAAAACCACTTTTTACGGGAAATATATTGATTGTTTCGGAGAATACCTAAAGACCAGAAAGTGGCTCAGTGTTAGACACATCGGTGTTCTAACACGGCACTGGGGAGGGTAAAAGCAAGCTAAGGGAACCTAGTGACGACTCCTAACGGCAGTTGCCTTATGAGGAAAAGCCAGTGCGTCACACGCTGGCCCCACCCGGGTATCCGCTGCCAAGTCGAAGTTGGCCGAGAGTGCGTCCCACCACTCTCACGGAATCCCCCGCGAGTCCTTTAGCAAACTTTAGCCTTGCAAAGTTGGCTAAAGGACTGATCGGTGTTTAAAACTGGCCGAATCACAAAGACTCAAGGCTTGTCTCTAACACCGACCGTATATTTTCTAAATACTCACCAACAGAGAAGTTCTGCGCAGGCAGGAATCAGAGAGTCAGGAGAGAACAGTACTTGCCGCTCGAAGGCTCGTCGACAACTGATCGCCGACCGGTGTGCTTACACAAGACCTCGACGATTGCCGAAGGTTGCCGACAATCTCCGGAAACCCCCGAAGGTATTCTCCGAAACAGTCAATACATTTCCCGTAAAAAGTGGTTTTTTGCTTATATCTCGAAAATGGTGCGTCCTAGAGCCTTGGAAATTTTTTTCGACCCCCGAAAGTCTTTAGGCTCACCTGCGTACACCATTTCCGACCTACCTATAACAAAATTTTTCCAAAAATAACAACTTTGAACTTATCTTTTCCCCCACCACTTTGGATCTAGTTTCGTTATTTACCGTACGATTTCGCTCAAATTTGGTACACGTGTACAGATACGCATGCCATACAATATAAACTGTTTGTATTACGTATATGTCGTCTCTGGACTTATCTTTACCCCCACCACTTTGGATCTAGTTTCGTTATTTACCGTCCGATTTCGCTCAAATTTGGTACTCGTGTACAGATACGCATGCAATACAATATAGCTAGGTTAAAAGTGCATTTTATATAGTATAACAAGGCTAATAGTGTATTTTATAGTACAAAAAGGAATTTGAGGGAAATTTGGGAATTTTTGGGAGGGAAAATTCCCAACAGGTTGGCAGGAATGGGGGCAGCCATCTTGGATCCGGGGCCGCCATCTTGGATCCGGTCACGTGACCTTCCCCCACCACCGACTCACCATTTGACGAAAACTCACCATGAGACGTTTCTCAAACCCCATATCCATACTACTAACTCATTTTTGACTTCTTCTTCAACTTTTTTTGAAACAGCATTTTCAGAAGTAGCTAGAAAGTGCATAAGTACCAATAATTCGTACTCATTTCTAACTCGTGAAAATATTGTCAGGTTGCAATTTCAATAATTACATAACAGTGTTACCATAGATAAAACTGACGATGTGCTACTTTTACAGATAACGTTATTTTTTACAAGTGTACTTAATAAGAATTTAGCCTTGAATAGGCCTTTGCACCCATTACAATTTACTACTGCATAATAATTAAAAACTCGCTATATGAAAAAAGTAATCTTAAAAGATAATCTTATCAAACACATAATTTTGATGGTAATATTTTTTTGTGTCTCGTTATATTTGTTCAAATAGAAACTTCAATAGTGAATTCGTCAACTAAACAACACATACATCTATAACCAAATTTATGTGAGTAAACTTCACCAGAAAAACAGTAGTCACATTAAAGTTTCAGCGTGCGACATTTCCATTACTTATGCAGTATCATTTATGCGATGAGTAAAATTTACTTCCTGCATCTCCTACATCGTTTTGTCCACATTCATAGAGAGAGTAAATCCGCGACTCTCTCTTACCTTTGGCATCTAATTACCATTCATTCTAACATATAATTTATAGCTCACAATAAGTAAACAATTTATTTGGTAAATCAGCTGGTTAGTTACAGCTTTAGTCACCGGACATACCAGAGCTAAGGTTGCAATTACGTGTTTGGAGATTACTATCTTTAAAAATCTGCTGAAGACAGTTATATGATTTGAAGTGTTCTGGAAGTTCGTACAAATAACAAATAAAATTTAGACAGGCTTTATGAAGCCAGTTAAATCGGGATTCCTTTCAAATTGAGTAATGAATTAAAAAAAACACGATTCGTGTTTTATATAAATTAGTCTTTGAACTATTAAAACTGGAAAACCCAACAATTTTCCTACCTACAATTTCAGTACAAAATCTTTTGAGAAAGTTATGCTAAAGTAAAATTGAATACATTTTATGCCTGATAAGAGCCTTAGTGCATATTTCCTTAGCGTATAACAATATCCCATGCATATTTTACTAACTTTAGTAAGCCTAAATTTTCTAGAGTAGGTCTGGGAAATCAAGAAATCTAGTATGATTTCTAAAATGAGGTCACCTGTATAAATTACCATTAATTACATGCAAAGACTGACTGAAGTCATTACATTGAAGTCTTTACTCTACCTTTGTTACAGCTGCTCCACAAACACAGAACCAAACTTCTTTGTACATGAGAATCCATAGATACAGCAATGTTAATGTAGTCACTTTCTTCATCAGAGTAGTACAATAACATTTAGACCTAATCCTACTGTCGGTGCAGAAATTACGTGCACCCGAGTTTGATGGTTGTTTTCTAAGGAACCAAGAGGCCTAAGAAAAATCTAATTACACCATTGCATTGTTTTCTTCGTTTAATTAAGCGTTATAACATATACTTTTTTAATTTAATTATAAGTTTTAATAATTTTTATCGTAGTTTGAAAAAAAAGATACCGGATTAAACTAGTTTTTACTGTACATCAAATTTACACCGTTGACTCAAGAACCCGTCAATGTACCGCATTTATATTTTAATACCTGGTTAGTAAGAAGGTTTTCTATAAGTTTTATAGTTTGAACTTTTCAAGAAAAAAAAGTTCTTATCAATTCTCTGAAACGTTATTTTCTTGGCTTCTGGAGGACGTAAAATTAATTACTTGGTCTTGTTGTAATCCTTATGACATGTATCGTTGCGGTACACTACTTTCATATGTGTAAGTAAATGTAGGGATTCTATATCAAATTAAAGAAATTTAAATTTATCATAGAAAAGGCTGATTTAAATCGATTTAAAATCGCTGCATTTATTTACATATATAAAAGTAATGTATCGTAACTATACGTATCATAAGGATTACAACAAGACCAAGTAATTAATTTTACGACCTCTAGAAGCCAAGAAAACAATTGTTTCAGGAAATTGGTAGGAACTTTGTTTATGGAAAATTTAAAATTCTAAAATTTACAAAACTAATAGAAAACATTCCTATAAACCAAGTAATATACATGCGATAAATTAACTTGTTTTTGAGTAATAACGGTGTAAATTTGATGTACAGTACTAGGTAAAATTCGGGTACTTTTTTGTTCCAACTAGGATAAAAATTATTAACAATATAAAAAATGTTAAAAAGCATATGTTATAACGTACAATAAAACGAGGAAAACAATGGTGTAATTAGATTTGTATTATGCCTCCTCAGAAAACAACTCTGATAATCGAGTGCACATAATTGCTGCGCCGACAGTAGCCTAGTAAATATTTTCCAGGCTACACTTAGAGTGCAGTTTTAGTCTAAGCTAACTGGTCGGTAGCGGAGTTGGTTAAGGCCCTACTTCATAAGCTAAAGGTCCTCAGTTCGATGCCAATAACGAGAGTCGTAACACATTTTGTAAAGGGATCAGCTCATAACCACCGACTGTTTATTTGTAATTGGTCTATTTATTAATGATATTTTCTAAGAAATGGTCGGTCTTAGTTTGTAGCAAAGACTACATTCGCTCATCTACACTCATCACACTCATTCGAAATCTAGGTTTACCCATATCTTGACGATCGGCGTTTTAAGAATATATAAATAAATAAAACAAATAAGCAGATCCCTCTTCAATGGACCTGATAATATTATTAAACTTAAGTTTAGGGACGTAAACTGTTTTTCATTAGGGTTGATTTAGCTTACTCCTCTTTTTCACATTAGGGTTGGTATGGCTCAATCCTCTGTTTCACATTAGGGTTGATATGGCTCACTCCTCTGTTTCACATTAGGGTTGATATAGCTCACTCCTCTGTTTCACATTAGGGTTGATTTAGCTTACTCCTCTTTTTCACATTAGGGTTGGTATGGCTCAATCCTCTGTTTCACATTAGGGTTGATATGGCTCACTCCTCTGTTTCACATTAGGGTTGATATGGCTCACTCCTCTGTTTCACATTAGGGTTGATATGGCGCACTCCTCTGTTTCACATTAGGGTTGATATGGATTACTGCTCTGTTTCACATTAGGGTTGATATGGCTCACTCCTCTGTTTCACATTAGGGTTGATATGGCTCACTCCTCTGTTTCACATTAGGGTTGATATGGCTCACTCCTCTGTTTCACATTAGGGTTGATATGGATTACTCCTCTGTTTCACATTATGGTTGATATGGATTACTTCTCTGTTTTTTATACAAGGGAAGTAATACAAAGCTTCTTATACATAGCTCTAAACTGTCTTGTCAAGTATTTGACCAGTAAGAAAGTATTTTTAACTATTAACATTTAACACCATCTTTCTTTACTTTTAACAATTAATATTCCTCGAAAATCTAAAAACAAATGTTTTTCTTTGATGTTCAGGTAAAGATGTTTTTTTATCTTTAAAGGTAATAACTATTTTTGATGTAATGTCTGTATCTTTATTTACCTGTATATTATTCCATATGTTAAAATACGAAGGAAGACTTATACACAGATACAACCGATATGTCTCGAAGCTAAGCTGCGATAAGTGCTATGTACTGTATATGCCAATGTGTCTCATGATAAATCAGCTATCCGTCAAATTCTGTTCAGACACGTCAAGGAATCTTGCCGTAAATCCTTAAATCTATGAACTAAATCCTAAATCTAGAACCTTTGGCGCAGTCTGGAAACTATCTTTCCTAATAATTTGATTCAAAACTACTTCAGTTGGAAAAAAAAGATAGTCTACTCGTGTTTTAACATCAACTGCGGAGGAAGATAAATTGGTCACCATCAAAATGTTTCTCAGCTATTTCTGTGAGTATGAATGTAAATTTTTCGTTTTTACTTGTTCTCAATTTTTTTAAATCTTATTTAAAGTGGAAAAAATGCACAATTTTGTACATTTTCAGATCACTTGTGATGTTTGAAAATTCACTTTGACGAAAATAATGACCAGATTATTTTGCAACTTTAATAGCGTGTAGGTACTAAATTAAGACCACATATACGAAGTTTCAGAAATTTTCTGTGCCAAAAAAATTTTGTTATCAACTTTCGAAAGTAACTTTTTCTCGACACAGAAAAGAGATACGAACTTGAGATAACCAATAGTAGTTGTTTCACCGCCATGAATTGCAACTTTATCGACGCACACACATGAGGCATTTCTGAACATCCATCTGGATGTTTGTACCTTACCTTAAGACCCATGTCTTAATTGATTTAAATACAACTTGTGGAAATTATGTGGGCTATTTATATTCTTTATTTTCTTCTGTACTGTTTTTGGGATTTCAGAGTGAGACATTAAATAATTAATTTTTATCAGTTTATAATAAGTTACCTTTACAAAAATAAGGGTTATTTTGTTTTAAGAATATAACAGTGCTACAATCATCCACCTAATGAGGCAAGGCAACACGGCCTCTCTGACAGCCTAGCAATCAAATTTGGTTTTATACGTGACGTAGGCCTAACATTTGTCAGAGACAGATGTTCCATGTTTACCTTAGTTTGACAATCAAACTGTAGACAGCAACATCTATCGTTTGATGACACCTGCGATTTTTAATTATTACTTGCTCGGCTTAATGGTAAATTTTACAAATAAAACGTACCTATTACACGCGAGGACATGCTCGTGAGCATACTGGTGGGAAGCTTGTGAAATTGCTGCCGTACCTATTACACGCGAGGACTTGCTCGTGAGCATACTGGTGGGAAGCTTGTAAACTTACTGCCGTACCTAATACACGCGAGGACTTGCTCGTGAGCATACTGGTGGGAAGCTTGTGAACTTACTGCCGTACCTATTACACGCGAGGGCTTGCTCGTGAGCATACTGGTGGGAAGCTTGTAAACTTACTGCCGTACCTATTACACGTGAGGACTTGCTCGTGAGCATACTGGTGGGAAGCTTGTGAACTTACTGCCGTACCTATTACAAGCTAGGACTTGCTCGTGAGCATACTGGTGGGAAGCTTGTAAACTTACTGCCGTACCTATTACACGCGAGGACTTGCTCGTGAGCATACTGGTGGGAAGCTTGTGAACTTACTGCCGTACCTATTACACGCGAGGACTTGCTCGTGAGCATACTGGTGGGAAGCTTGTGAACTTACTGCCGTACCTATTACACGCGAGGACTTGCTCGTGAGCATACTGGTGGGAAGCTTGTAAACTTACTGCCGTACCTATTACACGCGAGGACTTGCTCGTGAGCATACTGGTGGGAAGCTTGTGAACTTACTGCCGTACCTATTACAAGCTAGGACTTGCTCGTGAGCATACTGGTGGGAAGCTTGTAAACTTACTGTCGTACCTATTACACGCGAGGACTTGCTCGTGAGCATACTGGTGGGAAGCTTGTGAACTTACTGCCGTACCTATTACACGCGAGGACTTGCTCGTGAGCATACTGGTGGGAAGTTTGTGAACTTGTTAACCTACCAATTACACACGAGGACTTGCTCGTGAGCATACTGATGGGAAGCTTGTGAACTTGCTGCCGTACCTATTACAAGCTAGTACTTGCTCGTGGGCATACTGGTGGGAAGCTTGTAAACTTACTGCCGTACCTGATACACGCGAGGACTTGCTCGTGAGCATGCTGGTGGGAAGCTTGTAAACTTACTGCCGTACCTATTACACGCGAGGACTTGCTCGTGAGCATACTGGTGGGAAGCTTGTGAACTTACTGCTGTACCTATTACACGCGAGGACTTGCTCGTGAGCATACTGGTGGAAAGCTTGTGAACTTGCTGACGTACCTATTACACGCGAGGACTTGCTCGTGAGCATACTGGTGGGAAGCTTGTGAACGTACTGCCGTACCTATTACACGCGAGGACTTGTTCGTGAGCATACTGGTGGAAAGCTTGTGAACTTGCTGACGTACCTATTACACGTGAGGACTTGCTCGTGAGCATACTGGTGGGAAGCTTGTGAACTTACTACCGTACCTATTACACGCAAGGACTTGTTCGTGAGCATACTGGTGGAAAGCTTGTGAACTTGCTGACGTACCTATTACACGCGAGGACTTGCTCGTGAGCATACTGGTGGAAAGCTTGTGAACTTGCTGACGTACCTATTACACGCGAGGACTTGCTCGTGAGCATACTGGTGGAAAGCTTGTGAACGTACTGCCGTACCTATTACACGCGAGGACTTGCTCGTAAGCATACTGGTGGGAAGCTTGTGATATTGCTGCCGTACCTATTACACGCGAGGACTTGCTCGTGAGCATACTGGTGGGAAGCTTGTAAACTTACTGCCGTACCTATTACACGCGAGGACTTGCTCGTGAGCATACTGGTGGGAAGCTTGTGAACTTACTGCCGTACCTATTACACGCGAGGGCTTGCTCGTGAGCATACTGGTGGGAAGCTTGTAAACTTACTGCCGTACCTATTACACGTGAGGACTTGCTCGTGAGCATACTGGTGGGAAGCTTGTGAACTTACTGCCGTACCTATTACAAGCTAGGACTTGCTCGTGAGCATACTGGTGGGAAGCTTGTGATATTGCTGCCGTACCTATTACACGCGAGGACTTGCTCGTGAGCATACTGGTGGGAAGCTTGTAAACTTACTGCCGTACCTAATACACGCGAGGACTTGCTCGTGAGCATACTGGTGGGAAGCTTGTGAACTTACTGCCGTACCTATTACAAGCTAGGACTTGCTCGTGAGCATACTGGTGGGAAGCTTGTGAACTTACTGCCGTACCTATTACAAGCTAGGACTTGCTCGTGAGCATACTGGTGGGAAGCTTGTAAACTTACTGCCGTACCTATTACACGCGAGGACTTGCTCGTGAGCATACTGGTGGGAAGCTTGTGAACTTACTGCCGTACCTATTACACGCGAGGACTTGCTCGTGAGCATACTGGTGGGAAGCTTGTGAACTTACTGCCGTACCTATTACACGCGAGGACTTGCTCGTGAGCATACTGGTGGGAAGCTTGTAAACTTACTGCCGTACCTATTACACGCGAGGACTTGCTCGTGAGCATACTGGTGGGAAGCTTGTGAACTTACTGCCGTACCTATTACAAGCTAGGACTTGCTCGTGAGCATACTGGTGGGAAGCTTGTAAACTTACTGCCGTACCTATTACACGCGAGGACTTGCTCGTGAGCATACTGGTGGGAAGCTTGTGAACTTACTGCCGTACCTATTACACGCGAGGACTTGCTCGTGAGCATACTGGTGGGAAGTTTGTGAACTTGTTAACCTACCAATTACACACGAGGACTTGCTCGTGAGCATACTGATGGGAAGCTTGTGAACTTGCTGCCGTACCTATTACAAGCTAGTACTTGCTCGTGGGCATACTGGTGGGAAGCTTGTAAACTTACTGCCGTACCTATTACACGCGAGGACTTGCTCGTGAGCATGCTGGTGGGAAGCTTGTAAACTTACTGCCGTACCTATTACACGCGAGGACTTGCTCGTGAGCATACTGGTGGGAAGCTTGTGAACTTACTGCTGTACCTATTACACGCGAGGACTTGCTCGTGAGCATACTGGTGGGAAGTTTGTGAACTTGTTAACCTACCTACTACACGCGAGGACTTGCTCGTGAGCATACTGGTGGGAAGCTTGTGAACGTACTGCCGTACCTATTACACGCGAGGACTTGTTCGTGAGCATACTGGTGGAAAGCTTTTGAACTTGCTGACGTACCTATTACACGCAAAGACTTGCTCGTGAGCATACTGGTGGGAAGCTTGTGAACTTACTGCCGTACCTATTACACGCGAGGACTTGTTCGTGACCATACTGGTGGAAAGCTTGTGAACTTGCTGACGTACCTATTACACGTGAGGACTTGCTCGTGAGCATACTGGTGGGAAGCTTGTGAACTTACTACCGTACCTATTACACGCAAGGACTTGTTCGTGAGCATACTGGTGGAAAGCTTGTGAACTTGCTGACGTACCTATTACACGCGAGGACTTGCTCGTGAGCATACTGGTGGAAAGATTGTGAACTTGCTGACGTACCTATTACACGCGAGGACTTGCTCGTGAGCATACTGGTGGAAAGCTTGTGAACGTACTGCCGTACCTATTACACGCGAGGACTTGCTCGTGAGCATACTGGTGGGAAGCTTGTGAACTTGTTAACCTACCTATTACACGCGAGGACACGCTCGTGAGCATACTGGTGGGAAGCTTGTGAACTTACTGCCGTACCTATTACACGCGAGGACTTGCTCGTGAGCATACTGGTGGGAAGCTTGTGAACTTACTGCCGTACCTATTACACGCGAGGACTTGCTCGTGAGCATACTGGAGGAAAGCTTGTGAACTTGCTGACGTACCTATTACACGCGAGGACTTGCTGGTGAGCATACTGGTGGGAAGCTTGTGAACGTACTGCCGTACCTATTACACGCGAGGACTTGCTCGTGAGCATACTGGTGGGAAGCTTGTGAACTTGTTAACCTACCTATTAAACGCGAGGACACGCTCGTGAGCATACTGGTGGGAAGCTTGTGAACTTACTGCCGTACCTATTACACGCGAGGACTTGTTCGTGAGCATACTGGTGGGAAGCTTGTGAACTTACTGCCGTACCTATTACACGCGAGGACTTGTTCGTGAGCATACTGGTGGGAAGCCTGTGAACTTACTGCCGTACCTATTACACGCGAGGACTTGCTCATGAGCATACTGGTGGGAAGCTTGTGAACTTACTGCCGTACCTATTACAAGCTAGGACTTGCTCGTGAGCATACTGGTGGGAAGCTTGCGAACTTCCTGCCACACCTATTACACGCGAGGACTTGCTCGTGAGCATACTGGTGGGAAGCTTGCGAACTTCCTGCCACACCTATTACACGCGAGGACTTGCTCGTGAGCATACTGGTGGGAAGCTTGTGAACTTGTTAACCTACCTATTACACGCGAGGACTTGTTCGTGAGCATACTGGTGAGAAGCCGGTGAACTTACTGCCGTACCTATTACACGCGAGGACTTGCTCGTGAGCATACTGGTGGGAAGCTTGTGAACTTGTTAACCTACCTATTATTCGCGAGGACATTCTCGTGAGCATACTGGTGGAAAGCTTGTGAACTTGTTACGTACCTATTACACATGAGGAAGTGCTCGTTGGTATGCTGATGGAACTATTACACGTGAGCACATCATCTAAAGCACATAGATTTTGTAGTTATAGTATACTTATGGCAGATATTTTGCATCTACAATTTCCAATCCCATTAACTTAGTTCTACACATAGTCTTACATATCCTAATTGCAATTTTAAAACAGGATATTAATAAGAATGTTTAACACAAGTTTTTAAATTCTTAAAATGAGGTTAGATGAATGTAGGATTGCTTAGAGTTTTCGTAATTGTCTATTTCACCAATTCGCATTGACTCAGCAATATCCACAACCTCAGTAACACGTCCACTCAGCGGTATAATTGCTATCCATCCACAAGTGAGTGAAAATTGCCACTATGAAAATAATGTCACTTGTAAAAGGTCTTCAAATTATTCAAAAGCCCTAACAGTTACAGGAAAATGAGACTACTGATAACTAAAGTTAGAGAAAATACGGAAACACTTCTTCTTTTAATTATGACATGTTAGGTCTTCTTTTGATTGGTTCTCATAGAGAATATATTGGTGACCCAGTTAAGATAACAGACTGACATATGGAGAGTGGTGGGAGTGACTGGCCAGCACAGACGGCGACCGGAGTTATCAACACACATAACTCACAATTACTGCTCATTAATTATGACACGTTGATAGTTGTGCGCGGTGCGGCTAAGCTGTGCGACGCTCATATCTTGTGTGTGCCACTCGCGAGTTCGTCTAGTCGAGTGCTTGTGTTCTGTCCGTGGTGTAGTGAAATTTAATTTTCGGAATGTTTAACTGGTTCATAAATACTTAATTACAGACTCTTTACAATTCGGAATCAGAGCTTATTTTCCAACCAGTACGAGCAAATATTCATTTTACTAATCTTTGTTCGTGTTTCAAAGCGTCAAATTAATTACAAGTTTAAAATACATTTAAAATAAATGGAAATGTTATTAGATTTTAAATTTAATCGTACAAGTCAGGTAGGTGCCTTGACAGTGAGTCACCGGTGAATAATAGTAAATATAATAAAGTTGGTGTATTTTAATGTTTAACAAAGCGATAGTTTAGTTGAAGAACGGAATATACTTTTGTCAACGAAAATATAATTTTTTAACGAAATCACAAGTTTCAATCAAACTACTAATGGAAAAGAATACATTTTCAATTTCTCACCGAGGAGCCAGTTTGAGTTCAAAATTAACATGAAATACAATAAATAATAACAGATTTTGATGTTATATTTGTGTTTTCACTAAGTAATCAACTAGCATTGCCAAATAATATTAAACACTAAAATTAGGGATATAAAACATTCAAATACGGACTCAGGCTCGGCGACTTCACCTTTAGTGTCAAGTGTAGTTTGGTCGATTTAGCCATCAGTGTCATCGTACATAAATGTTCTTGTTTACATACGATACGATAGTTTAGCCGTAGGTACAGTTAATTAGTCTAAGCCGGCCGGGCAAGTCGTGCGTGTTTTTAGGATAAAAGGGATGTCCATCAGTCATAAATTTGTTCAGTCAAACGTTTGAAGGGTTTATCATCTAAGTCAATTGTTTTTATTTAGTTTCACGGGTTGGGATTCAAAGTCGCACGTGTTTTGGGATATAGGCCTACGAGTTGACCATCAAAGTTGAACTTTTAATTTGTTTAAAGTCATGTATGTGCTTATGATATAGATTGCACAACAAATAAGAATATATTTTAGTTTAAAAGAATTGGCCATACAAGTCATGTTTGTGTGCTTAGGAGATGGGTTACACAATAAAGAAGTGCATGTCTCTAGTTTAGAAGGATTAGCTACAAAAGTCGTGTGAGTGTAGTTTAGAAGGATTGTCCATAAAAGTCATATGTTTGTGAACTTAGGAGATAGGTTACATAAGAAAGAAGTAAATGTCTCTAGTTTAGAAGGATTGACCATAAAAGTCATGTTTGTGTGCTTAGGAGATGGGTTACACAACAAAAAAGTACATGTCTATAGTATAGAAGGATTAGCCATAAAAGTCATGTGAGTGTAGTTTAGAAGGATTGGCCCATAAAAGTCATTTGTTTGTGTACTTAGGAGATAGGTTACATAAAAAAGAAGTAAATGTCTCTAGTTTAGAAGGATTGACCATAAAAGTCATGTTTGTGTGCTTAGGAGATGGGTTACACAACAAAAAAGTACGTGTCTATAGTTTAGAAGGATTAACCATAAAAGTCATGTTTGTGTGCTTAGGAGATGGGTTACACAACAAAAAAGTACGTGTCTATAGTTTAGAAGGATTAACCATAAAAGTCATGTGAGTGTAGTTTAGAAGGATTGGCCATACAAGTCATGTTTGTGTGCTTAGGAGATGGGTTACACAACAAAAAAGTACGTGTCAATAGTTTAGAAGGATTGGCCATAAAAGTCATTTGGGGGTGTTTAGGAGATGGGTTACACAACAAAGTAGTGAATGTGTTTAGTTTAGAAGGATTGGCCATAAAAGTCATGTATGTGTGTTTAGGAGATGGGTTACACAACAAAGTAGTGCAATTGTTTAGTTTAGAAGGATTGGCCATAAAAGTCATGTATGTGTGTTTAGGAGATGGGTTACACAACAAAGTAGTGCATGTGTTTAGTTTAGAAGGATTGGCCATAAAAGTCATGTATGTGTGTTTAGGAGATGGGTTACACAACAAAGTAGTGCAATTGTTTAGTTTAGAAGGATTGGCCATAAAAGTCATGTATGTGTGTTTAGGAGATGGGTTACACAACAAAGTAGTGCATATGTTTAGTTTAGAAGGATTGGCCATAAAAGTCATGTATGTGTGTTTAGGAGATGGGTTACACAACAAAGTAGTGCAATTGTTTAGTTTAGAAGGATTGGCCATAAAAGTCATGTATGTGTGTTTAGGAGATGGGTTACACAACAAAGTAGTGCAATTGTTTAGTTTAGAAGGATTGGCCATAAAAGTCATGTATGTGTGTTTAGGAGATGGGTTACACAACAAAGTAGTGCAATTGTTTAGTTTAGAAGGATTGGCCATAAAAGTCATGTATGTGTGTTTAGGAGATGGGTTACACAACAAAGTAGTGCATATGTTTAGTTTAGAAGGATTGGCCATAAAAGTCATGTATGTGTGTTTAGGAGATGGGTTACACAACAAAGTAGTGCATGTGTTTAGTTTAGAAGGATTGGCCATAAAAGTCATGTATGTGTGTTTAGGAGATGGGTTACACAACAAAGTAGTGCATGTGTTTAGTTTAGAAGGATTGGCCATAAAAGTCATGCATGTGTGTTTAGGAGATGGGTTACACAACAAAGTAGTGCATGTGTTTAGTTTAGAAGGATTGGCCATAAAAGTCATGTATGTGTGTTTAGGAGATGGGTTACACAACAAAGTAGTGCATGTGTTTAGTTTAGAAGGATTGGCCATAAAAGTCATGTATGTGTGTTTAGGAGATGGGTTACACAACAAAGTAGTGCATGTGTTTAGTTTAGAAAGATTGGCCATAAGTCATGTATGTTTGTTTAGGAGATGGGTTACACAACAAAGTAGTGCATGTGTTTAGTTTAGAAGGATTGGCCATGCAATTCACACATTATTATGTCTGCACCAAGTCTGCACTGATTAAATAAATGCGTGTATTGGCTCCTGTGCAATCTTATAAAAAAAGTTTCCCTCATACAGAAGAAAAAACCTGTCCCTACCATGGGCAACATATTATCATTTCGGTAGGACTTTGACAAATTTGATAGAAATTACTTTTACTTTACCAATATCAGTAACAATCAGGTAGTTAAGGGTTCATTTGTGTGAAATATTTGATGGCTGTTTAGTACTAAAGAGATAGTAGCCAGTCGAGCGGAAACCTAACGTGACGGTAAAGAACAGCATGCCATGCGCCAGCAATATAAATTATAACTAGAATCTACGTTTTCCGGTGACAACCGCGTAAAGGTACTATCTACAATATTTACAAGATAACCAGACGTTTCGCCCATACTGTGATGTGGCATCCTCAGTCTCAGAGAAACCACTGAGGATGCCACATCACAGTATGGCCGAAACGTCTGGTTATCTTGTAAATATTGTAGATAGTACATTGACGCGGTTGTCACCGGAAAATTTAGATTTTAGTTAATACACCGGCCTAAGTTCTAAGAATATAAATTATTGTGAACTTTTTATGTAGTACTTTCAAGATTGTATAACTTTTAATTTGTTATTGTATTCTTTTACAAACTATAAGTATTAACAATATACATGACAAAAATTAGGCGCATTAAAAAAATATAAAAGAAAATTTATCTCTAGATAGGCCGCTTACAAAACGACTTCTGAACGCATTAGTGCGAGTGATATGTGCACTCAGTGGTGAAAATGAGACAGAGAACTACTCTTCCCCCAACTGTGTAATTCCATTAAAGAATTGTCATGGTAATCAGGATGATATTCCACGTGCTGACGGCGCAATGATAAGCCCCGCGCATTTTATGACCATTTGTGACCATTTGATTACTACCAATGAATCAAGCTTAGAAAGATTAAATTTAATCGTTATTTAGTATTCAAACACCAATCTATAATAGCAATAGAGCAATAAAAATAATATAAACAATAAATAACAATTGAACAAACTTGTAGAGTTAATTACAGTAATTTTTTCAACTAAAACCTGTTGCAGAAGTTGAAGAATTGAAGGCAGAAGTTACGCCAAATGAAGAAAAGCAGCTCAGCAGGGGAACGATTTCCCTGTGCTGCTGAAACCCTAAGATGCGCTAAATATAACACGCAGGTTGCTTAATATCCGGTCCAATTATAACATACTTGATGAGAAGTGTATCGACGTTTAGCAAGTTCCTGGCACATTGGACGTTGTGTGTACAGTAACCATTTGTAATATGCCTAACGCTACACGTGCGAATGTTACATGGGTGTGGAATGTAACACTTAACTTAACTCTGTTAAACTTGCGATGTGTTGAATGTAACTAGCTACGACATATGAGTTACGTTGCTGGTCAAACGTGTTGAATGTAACCTGGAAGGTAATATGCGTTACGTTACACCTGTGACGTGTTGAGTGTAACCTGTTAGGTCATATTCGTTTCCTTACTCGTGTAAAATGTTGTAATGTAATCTGTTAGGTTATATGCGTTACGTTACACCGGTAACGTGTTGAATGTAACCTGTTATATCATATGCGTTACGTTACACGTGTGATTTGTTATAATGTACCTCGTTATGACATATGCGTTACGTTTCTGATCTGACGAATTGAATGTAACCCGTAAGGTTATATGAGTTACGCTACACGTACGAGGTGTTTAATGTAACCCGTTCGTTCATATGCGTTACGTTACACCACGAGGAAAATTAAATATAATTAGTTTTTGTTTTTACTATAGGCATCGATTTTTTTCGATTTATTTTAAGACATAATTATTTTTTATATGGTTCAGATTAAAGTGTAGAGTTTGTGGAATTGTCAACGAGCATTATTGATCGGCGTTAACAATTAGCGGCGTTAATAGAAAAGTAAGTGTACTAGTTTTCATGCATTGTTCTTCAAACTATCGATAGGTTACAGTAGAAGCCCTTGGAGCGTAAAAAACACCTGAAAGAACTCTAAATCTGTTCTTGTACTGATAGTGCCTCATTCCATGGCACTCCTCCATTTTTTATGCTACAGGATTGCTTTGTCTCTCGTAGCACCAAAACAAAATATACAATTCAGGGTATAGTTTTCAGCGATTTATCAATTTCCGTACGATTATGTCCATTATTATACTGATAGAGTGGCAGTATCTGAGATTACGTCAGATTCAGTAACTAGACCGCATCGTATCCTGGAACTCAATAACATAAATCGTTATAGAAGTGAAACGAATGCTTGAAAATAATCTGATAATTCTTTCCTGGTCTCTCTAGAAATAAGTTTCCTCGGATAAACCATAACTTGGACAAAATAGCAGCGCGTTGTCAGCGAGTGCGGTAACAATAGTGAGCGTGAGCCAGTAGTTTGGAAGTGACTGTTGTGACAGGAGCCAGGAGCCTGGGACCGACTGACCGACATGGCACACGGACTTGCTGACTCCATCACGTTTGTCCAGGAAGAGACACTGCCACTTCTCACAGGTAACTTCCAACTTACTCTTTGTCAATAGACTATATTTCCCTTATTTGTCGTCATATCATTTGTTACAGCACAATAAATCGAGATATTTTCGAGAATTAAATTTAAAATTTATTAAGTGAGGTGAAAGTAAACCTCGTGTGAAAGTTAGTTTTATGTGTTCATGTTTATGGATTTTTTCCAGATAAAAATATATCAGTAAATAGAGCCATGTTAACTTATATGGCAGCCGAGACCATATTATTTTTTAATTCTCTTTAAAAGTACGATCCTAGATATTTGGATATTTAGGGACACTTTATCTTCGAAGAGAGCGATTTATTCGTTGAAAATCCGGTACGAAAATCGTATGATTTTGCCGAAAATTTATATAGAAAAATATAAAAACCGGATATATTTATGTCTGAATACTAATGAAACTGACAAGACTACACATTCTGGCTCTGTACGTTAGTATGAGGTGGTGAACGTGAACGCTAATCTGTGAGGAAAAAAGAATATTCACTGACTACAACAAAACCTTCAAACAAATCAATTTTCAGTCAATAACGGTTATTGATACGGTTATTTGAACCATCAATGTACTTCCAACATTTATGACATTGCAATAATGCAGTATTCCAATTATATCAACGTACTCTTTAAAGAACACAAAATGGCCTATTTAAGTATAATTCCGTCATAGTTACTTGTTCCTAGCAAACACTAGCCCCTTCCAATACGTCCTAGCCCACAAGGCTATTTGACTTACGTACTGACAGGGTCTCCGTGGGACAGTCCTCTGGGTTGACCCAAACAACATACAACTCTACAACTCGGGACTGTGTAGCTAACCTGGTGCAACTATGTCATAGTTACTTGTTCCTAGCAAGCACAAGTCCCTTCCTATAAGTCCTAGCCCACAAGGCTATTCGACTTACGTACTGACAGGGTCTCCGTGGGACAGTCCTGTAGGTTAACCCTAACAACATACAACTCGGGACTGTGTAGCTAACCTGGTGCAACTATGTCATAGTTACTTGTTCCTAGCAAACACAAGTCCCTTCCTATAAGGCCTAGCCCACAAAGCTATTCGACTTACGTACTGACAGGGTCTCCGTGGGACAGTCCTGTAGGTTAACCCTAACAACATACAACTCGGGACTGTGTAGCTAACCTGGTGCAACTATGTCATAGTTACTTGTTCCTAGCAAACACAAGTCCCTTCCTATAAGTCCTAGCCCACAAGGCTATTCGACTTACGTACTGACAGGGTCTCCGTGGGACAGTCCTGTAGGTTAACCCTAACAACATACAACTCGGGACTGTGTAGCTAACCTGGTGCAACTATGTCATAGTTACTTGTTCCTAGCAAACACTAGCCCCTTCCAATACATCCTAGCCCACAAGGCTATTTGACTTACGTACTGACAGGGTCTCCGTGGGACAGTCCTGTAGGTTAACCCTAACAACATACAACTCGGGACTGTGTAGCTAACCTGGTGCAACTTTGTCATAGTTACTTGTTCCTAGCAAACACTAGCCCCTTCCAATACATCCTAGCCCACAAGGCTATTTGACTTACGTACTGACAGGGTCTCCGTGGGACAGTCCTGTAGGTTAACCCTAACAACATACAACTCGGGACTGTGTAGCTAACCTGGTGCAACTATGTCATAGTTACTTGTTCCTAGCAAACACAAGTCCCTTCCTATAAGTCCTAGCCCACAAGGCTATTCGACTTACGTACTGACAGGGTCTCCGTGGGACAGTCCTGTAGGTTAACCCTAACAACATACAACTCGGGACTGTGTAGCTAACCTGGTGCAACTATGTCATAGTTACTTGTTCCTAGCAAACACAAGTCCCTTCCTATAAGTCCTAGCCCACAAAGCTATTCGACTTACGTACTGACAGGGTCTCCGTGGGACAGTCCTGTAGGTTAACCCTAACAACATACAACTCGGGACTGTGTAGCTAACCTGGTGCAACTATGTCATAGTTACTTGTTCCTAGCAAACACAAGTCCCTTCCTATAAGTCCTAGCCCACAAGGCTATTCGACTTACGTACTGACAGGGTCTCCGTGGGACAGTCCTGTAGGTTAACCCAAACAACATACAACTCGGGACTGTGTAGCTAACCTGGTGCAACTTTGTCATAGTTACTTGTTCGTAGCAAACACAAGTCCCTTCCTATAAGTCCTAGCCCACAAAGCTATTCGACTTACGTACTGACAGGGTCTCCGTGGGACAGTCCTGTAGGTTAACCCTAACAACATACAACTCGGGACTGTGTAGCTAACCTGGTGCAACTATGTCATAGTTACTTGTTCCTAGCAAACACAAGTCCCTTCCTATAAGTCCTAGCCCACAAAGCTATTCGACTTACGTACTGACAGGGTCTCCGTGGGACAGTCCTGTAGGTTAACCCTAACAACATACAACTCGGGACTGTGTAGCTAACCTGGTGCAACTATGTCATAGTTACTTGTTCCTAGCAAACACAAGTCCCTTCCTATAAGTCCTAGCCCACAAGGCTATTCGACTTACGTACTGACAGGGTCTCCGTGGGACAGTCCTGTAGGTTAACCCAAACAACATACAACTCGGGACTGTGTAGCTAACCTGGTGCAACTTTGTCATAGTTACTTGTTCGTAGCAAACACAAGTCCCTTCCTATAAGTCCTAGCCCACAAAGCTATTCGACTTACGTACTGACAGGGTCTCCGTGGGACAGTCCTGTAGTTAACCCTAACAACATACAACTCGAGACTGTGTAGCTAACCTGGTGCAACTTTGTCATAGTTACTTGTTCGTAGTAAACACAAGTCCCTTCCCGTAAGTCCTAGCCCACAAAGCTATTCGACGCTATGATAACGTATTAAAATTACCTCATAGGTTAAATATTCCAGTTATATTTGAGCTCATTTTGTTAGCTATCTTTAAACACATAATTACTGATCGGTACAGTGTGATCTAATTTCACATATAACAATAACTCCTTCGTACCTTCTAACACTGGTTAATCATTGTTTAAAAAGGATATAGCTGTACCGAGTCGAAGGCGCTACTCAACTTCCTGTTGAGATGGCCTAACAGATGTTTGAGTCCATGAAATGTTCGAACATAGAACTAAACAATTTGTTTGAACATTTGTTGTTTGCTCCGAAGCAATGCCTCTTAATGTTATCGCTAAATTTAAACAGTGCAATTCTTTCGATATTGAAAGACAGCGAATGACTCATTACATTAGACAAAGTGGATGGAGGGAGCGCCCTTGGCTCGGTCGGCACAACACAGCTGGTATTTATCATTACTTAAGTTACATATTTTAATTGACTATAGACTAGACTCATTATTAGTTAAAATAGTTAAAACCCAACTAGTGCCACCTTGTATTTAGTATGATGTGCATTATCATACTAAATATTTACTTTATTTCGTGTATCCCACTTGATGCCTTAACGAATGAAGTAACGTGCACTACTCCCCCCCCCCGTTAATGGTCTTTTAGCAACCATTACACGAAGCTATTCATGTAAAAACCACAGTCCCAATATCACCCCAAAATACTGGACAATGACAAACAGAATTGTACCAGGTTAGCTACACAGTCCCGAGTTGTATGGGTCAACCTAGAGGACTGTCCCACGGAGACCCTGTCAGTACGTAAGTCGAATAGCCTAGTGGGCTAGGACTTATAGGAAAGGACTAGTGTTTGCTAGGAACAAGTAACTATGACATAGTTGCACCAGGTTAGCTACACGGTTCCGAGTTGTATGTTGTTTGGGTCAACCCAGAGGACTGTCCCATGGAGACCCTGTCAGTACGTAAGTCGAATAGCCTTGTGGGCTAGGACTTATAGGAAGGGACTTGTGTTTGCTACGAACAAGTAACTATGACAAAGTTGCACCAGGTGAGCTACTCAGTCCCGAGTTGTATGTTGTTTGGGTTAACCCAGAGGACTGTCCCACGGAGACCCTGTCAGTACGTAAGTCGAATAGCCTAGTGGGCTAGGACTTATAGGAAGGGACTAGTGTTTGCTAGGAACAAGTAACTATGACATAGTTGCACCAGGTTAGCTATACAGTCCCGAGTTGTATGTTGTTTGGGTTAACCTAGAGGACTGTCCCACGGAGACCCTGTCAGACTCGGTACAGCTATATCCTTTTTAAACAATGATTAACCAGTGTTAGAAGGTACGAAGGAGTTATTGTTATATGTGACATTAGATCACACTGTAGCGATCAGTAATTGAGTGTTTAAAGATAGCTAACAAAATGAGCTCAAATATAACTGGAATATTTAACCTATGAGGTAATTTTAATACGTTATCATACATTAATTATGAAAAACAATTACCTGGTAACAAATATAAATTTTACAACCTGATAACTGTAGAAAATTTAGTTTTATATGTATCAATACAAATATTCTACGTAACCAAGCGTTTCTAGTAACAATAGTTTCCCAAACCAACAGTTTCCGCGACCAATAATTTCCGCGTACAATGGTTTCCATAACCAATAGTTTAAAAAAAACAAAATTTTCCTTGATCAATAGTTTCTACGATTAACAGTTTCCATCATCAATTGTTAATTCCATGACTAACATTTCCATAACCAATATATTTATCATTACTGATGGTTTATAGTATCAATATCCATGAAGTAAAATGATAAAACTCCTAAGTAGATCTATGACAAACTGTTCTGTGGCACGAAGCAATTTGCTGTATTACCATTCTCATAATGTATGGACTTTACAGTAATCATTTCTGCAGTAAAGGTCATCGGCCGAGACGCGAACTAGGAACGGGAGTTTCTCAATGTAAGTAAGAGCTTATTTATTCTCTTGTTTTCGTGACTGTAAACAGTGTTATAACTTTGTTTGAACTGTTGGGAGCAGTAAGTTGGAGTGAAATGAAAGTAAGGTGACGGCACAATTTCTGACTCGCTAAACAATCCACCTACTTAACTGCGGTCCTAGTCCAGCCTCCTTGCAATGAAAACCGTAATAATATGTGCTTAAAGCTTTAAATACTGTAATAGCAATAGTTCTACTTAAATGAATCTGTCGAAATCTACAACTATCTATGCATGATCAATACAAACACCACGGGAATAATACACAAATATTAACACTTCCTGTTAAAGTTTATGTTGAAGGGGATTTCCCATCTTAACAAAAAGGTTCAATGTAATAATGTTTTTAAAGAAATTTAAAAAAGTGCATTAATCATACTATTAATTAATTGATAAACGAAATAACCAGTATAAACTTAGTTTGTGAACCTCTTGCTCCATCTAGTGTTCCAAGTGATTATCATTTATTGTCAAGAAGTTTTCCATTTCTATTATTATGTGAATTTACCTGGAGGTTTCAGACCGAGAACTTCAATTCAAGTACATTATATATATTACAGCGTTAAGACGCTGTGAAGTGCATCAAAAGTTAGATGGAGTTTTAATATTATATAGACTAGGGGACTCGCTACAATCGTGGGGGGAAGTATTTTATTAAATATGTGCGAATACACGAAAAATGCGTACAGCAAAAAATGCGTACACCAGGAATCTTGCGAAATATGCGTACAGGATCAAGTTTTGACAGATGACGAGGGTAACCTATGACGTCACAACAATTAGATAGGCGAAAAATACGTACAACTTTTAGGGCAAATGGATCTTTTACAACAATTAAATTATATAAATGCGTTTACCTCTAAAATAAATATGAATGTCGCTTAGTTTCTTGGGATTGGAGAACCTAACCTAACCTAACCTACCCTAACCTAACCTAACCTAACCTAATTTCACTGTACGCATCTTTCATGCCACCGGGGAGAATACTTACCCTCGTCAAATACCACTATTTCCTTCTGTACGCATATTTCGCTGTACGTTTTTTTCGCTGTACGCATCTTTCGTGCCACCATATGTGCACTTTTGCGAATACCTCTCCCTCCCCTCATTAAAAAGACATCAACATTCAAAAACATGTTGTGAAGGAAAAAGATTATTTTACCCTGTAAAATAATAGCAAGTTATAAATTAGCATTAAACTAAAAATATAAACTGTTGATACATTGCACATATCAACTTAAGAGTTTTTAGTTATTGAGACAAACAGGAAATTCTCCTCCTCCTTATGAATCGGCAACATGGCTGCTACAAGGGGTTTAGACATCACGCATCGCTATCATCATAGTTACAAGCTGTACGTATTTAGATTACAACCTCCTTTAATATTGCAAGTGTCAACTATGTTACGCTATCCATGACACACTAATATAACCCGGAATATAAACTATGGTTTTTAGAGACAGTTGATTCATTCTCTAGTGAATTAGGAAAGTTGAAGAACACCCAGATTTCAACGACAGTCCATAAAGGGGACCGTCCATAAACGAAATATATTTAGCACTAATCCTAATAGATGAGCGTTTAATATTATTACTGTACTTTTAAAACACTAAGCATAAAATGCTCTTTTACTAAAAAACTTTTTTTATATACCGTATTTCAATCTTGTTAACAGTATAGTATCCTTTGAGGCCCTAATTTCATCTTTTGTGAAAAATAGAGATGTTTTTCATAATAACCGTTACACTGAATGTGCCTAATAAACAGCGCTGAAACGATATCAGCTGTAGTCGCCTTCCATATCAGCTGTTTCAACTTTTAACTATTGGTAGGACTTCGTTAATATTTCTTTCTTATTTGAGGTTAGTTATTGCCAACGGCACTAACGGCATTTTATTGTAGAGCACTAAAGTTCCACAACTGTCATGCACAATATGACATTGACAGATTTATTTAGTTCCCGATTTCACGGAACACATGACTGCCTAAGATAACAAACCTTGCAGTATATTCACAAAGGCTGTCCACTTCTATAACAAATTGAGATTGAATTGACTGTCAATATAAATGTGTTAATACTCCTCTAGAAATAATTAATTTTAAACTATAAATTAATGCGGGAATACTTGAGAGATAAGAGTTAGTTATTATAGCTACTAAGCCAACCACTACAAGGCCGTTGGCGTTTGTCCGATTTAACATGCAGAGTTCTATTGTGTGACTTGGATAATTGTAACAATTAGCGTGATTGTAAACCCAAACAACAAATTAACGACTTAATGGTTGCAGCAAAAGCCGAACTGGGGTCTTGACTTAACAACTGTAGTCTTATTAAAATAAGAATATCTTTGGAGCAAGATATCAAGTGGCTTATTTCCAAAGACTGAAATATTTCAGTGTTCATTAATACGATGGTATATGAACACATAATATTATTTCATGTTTATTTTAGTTCAAACAAGCGATTTTGGTAAGGTGTCATATCGAGGTATACCTTTTGAATGATTTTATGTCACCTTTAATTTATCAAAATCTAGTAATGTTTACAAATGAATGAATAACTTTTCAAAGATATTTAAGTATTTTTATTTTGTAAAATGTATTTAAAAATTTCATTATAATTAGATTCGTGTTGCCCAGTTATTCTTCTATGGGAACAATCCACGTGGGGTCAGTAGAAAAGTTTTAATGTAAGCATAGGATGATATGCACATTATTGTAAAGGGCTAGTCAAGCAATGAAGATTGCCACAAACTGCACTTCAAAGCTTTATTCGTTACAAAATGGTGGTAGTTCAAAGATTTTTAACCACAACCATTTTGTAACTTAAATTTGTGGTCAGAATAACATTCTTTTCAATTAAAAACTTAAATTTTTTCAGAATTACACTCTTTTTAAAAACTCATGAACTTTACCAGTGCCTATGTCAAGTGAATCATTCAATGAGTGAGGTACTGTCAGCTCAGTTTGGAATTCGAACATTGGATTTTGCAGTCCTAAGTCTTAACCACACTGACAATTTTTTTATTTATTTATTTCGTTTTTATGATAGAGAGAGTGAGATCCCACATATTTTGGATTTTCCAAAATCTGAAGGTTTATAACATTTCAGAAGAAGAATACTTTTAATTTGTTGCCCCAATCAATCAGTTTTAAAATACAGTACTGTATTTTGCTAGAAATTTTTCAATTTGGTTTTTTTTCAGCTCATATATTTTGATTTGTTGTAAAGGTAAATAAATATTCATGTATTATTTTTAGGAATAAATGAATTTACCATCAATTTTATGCGGCAGTTATTTTTGTATGTCAGTATCACACTTTCTCCCACTTGACTGTCCTAGTGGATAAAAACCTTCCCTTATCTGTGGCAACTTTAATTAAATATAAATTTCAAACAGATACACCACTCACAGTTATGTACTGCTGTACTATACAAAATTGTAGTTATAGTATACAATGGTTTAAGAGACATAACAATCTTACACAGACTGTTGAAGTAATTAGTGTTCCTTTTTTTCAAATGTTGTATGTAGTTTATTACATTTTTTTTCAAAGTTATATCAGTTGATAAACTCTTGTTAGTTCAACAGCTGATTTTAACATTGTGAAATTTATTATTATTTTTTTTTTACTCTTTTTCTTCATTAAGGGTCAATTGTGGTATAATAGGAGTTATCAGTGCAAATGAGATATGTGCAAACAAAAACTGAAAACAGTGAAACAGTGGAATAATAACTTATTCACAGAAAGAATTATTTAGACTTATTTAGTTTTAATTACTATATTTTGACATTTTATTTGTTCAAATTTACAAATGTTTTGAAATAGCTAATATTTTAGGTTAAAGTGCTAAGCCAGGGGCATTTGAACATACGAAAAACAAAATAACCAAACATAAAACATTATCAAATTTCTTACACAAATGACTGGAAGTTATGTATTGTGTTTGGTTAACTTTTTGAGGTTATGGTACTGATATAGGACATTTTAATATGAGTAACCAGAATCACCTATCTTAAACATAAATGTTCTGTGATAAATGGCTTGGAATAGCTAGGTAATATTTTAAGTTAATTTTGTTAAGTTATGGTACTAATTTAAGGGAATTTCACTAAGAGGAACACAAAATAACTAGTCATAAAAAGTAAAAATGTTTTCTGTCAAAAATGACTTTAAATTGTTATATTGTAATATGTTGGGTTAAATTTGTTAGGTCATGATACTGTCAGTGGAATTTTCAATATGTGGCTAAACTAAAAAAACCAATCATAAGATGTAACAAAACGTTTGTGTCAATGAGTGGAATTCATAATAAAATGTACGAGCTAAGTGCTGACATGTACAACTCACAATAACTCTTAAGTACCAGCTAAGTGCCAAGGAGTATTAACAATATTTGTACCATCTGAGCATCAATAATTTTAACTCACAATATCTGTAACAGCTGAGTGGAAATAATTAGAACTCATATATTCTAGCATTCGGCAAGGAAAATAGACTACAGGTTAGTCTTGTATGTAAATAGTTTAATTTGTTTTAAAAATTGTTCATTTAAGGCATATTGACCAATTATTTGTAATTATGCAACATTAAATTTCTAAACTGAAATACATTTCCTCAATTGGAAAATACTGGAGCCGTGGTTTGTAGTAACATGCTCTAACAGCAGAACAAGAAGTCTTTCCGATTTGTTAACAATTCACTGATTTTGTTATCTTTTGCTGTGTAAGTGACTTTTTAGATTTTTCAGTTTTAGTTTCTATGTATACAATTTTAATTCATTCACCCAAGGCTTATTAAACATATTACAACACACATTTATTCATAAATTTCTCAGTTTCCTGAAATAAAAGACCAGGAACTTGTAATTTAACTGGGTCTATGAATATTTTAGACCGTACACAATCCATGAGGAAATATTTAACATTGTATTTATTTAGTTTAAGAGAACGAAGGCCCTACTACAACTCATATGTTCTAGATCAATTAATTTTTCAAACATAATGCAAGATTTGAAGCCATGTATAGATTACAACTTTATCAGAATTCGAGGTCAATGGCTGGACTTTACTGTTAGCTTTATATTTTACATGTTTCTTTCCACAAAATTATTTGCTGTATGATTTATTACAGACAGACAATAGACAACATTCTTTATTTATATTATTAAATAGTTATTATAAACAATGAACAGCATAAAACCATTTATATTATGAAGTAGTCGGTGATTAAAGTCGAATTATAGCTTAACAATGTTAAATATAAATAAAATGATTAGCTACGATTAAACAAAGTTATTTCTGGAATATAATAAATTGCCTAGAGAATTCCTTTAGTCTCCTTTAAGTTTGGTAGAATAAGTTTGTTTTAAAAATGTTTCTAGAGTTTAATTCTATTTTCTGCATGTGTTGTTTTATTTTTAAATAAAACCAATCTATGACAATTGAAAACAAAATATTTCTTCTGTAAGTATTATACTTATTATTTTAAGAATTCTGATTTAAATTGAGTTGATTTTATTTTTGACAGCAATAGTTGCCTCAAAAACCTTTAATCCATGAACTGTCGAAATATTTAAATTTAAAAAATAATTTTGAACTGAGTCATTTAGCTTTCGTATAGTGCCTTTTTACACCTTAAGAATTTAATGAATTTTTTTTGTGGAACTATAATATATAATTTTTTTATAACTATAATTTATAATATATAATATATAATTATAATATATAATTTATATTATAAACATATTCCATACGCAATGTGGGACTGAATGAATGTAAGAGCAGAGATCAAGTAAGTATTAAGTTTGATCTGTGGTAAGAGTAACATACTCGCATCAATTTTAAGTTTTCATTACAATCCAATGCAGAAAACTTAAATTCTGTAATTTTTCTTATTGCAGTTTATTTGAAAAATATTTCATATGGCTGTCCCTTGTTAAATTGCTATCTTTATGTCTTCTACAACTTAAATGTTTTTACATTTAAATGTTTTTGTTCTTAATTTCAATTTTTAGGATGATTTGCCTGCATTACTTTGTTTTTAAATTCATAAAATTTGTTTTACCACAGTTTAATTTCAAATTATGGTTGTGAAGATTCATCTAAATTAGTTAATTCTATTGTACTTAAGATTTCTATTTATTCTTTTGTACTTTCGAATATTTTCAAATTTGAATCATCAGTATAAAGGAGTAAGCTGGTAGCTGATGAAAAATAGAGACATGTGCTTATTTATATGTTTAAAAACAGAGAAGAATAAAACATAGGTTGCACTTAGTATTGTGCTGAATGTGTGTCGAGTAGTTACTTCTTCAGTTTGCTGTGGGGACAGCACCTTGTGGGCCCCTCCCTTTATTCCTCCCAAATCATCAAGGATAGCCGTAGTAATTATTACTATAGTTGTATAAAGATATACATTAGCTGTAATCTATTTATACTGTTATTCAGATTCAGATTCTTTATTGTACATATTCATTGAGAACAGAACAATTGTCAAAAATTATGTTAGTGTTACATAAAAGTGTATAATATGTCAATGAGTGTTGTCAAAGACGCTCTCCAGAAATTCTTTCTCTGTGTAGAAGGGTCTGTCTTCCAGCCATGTTGTTAATTTCTTGTTAAGCTGCTGTCCAGTTTCATTCTTGAGGTGTCTAGGTAGATGGTTATAATATAAGGCTCCTTTGTAGCTTGGTTTTTTTTTATAAAGGCTGAGGTGATGAGTTGGAAGTGCAAAATCAGCTGCATTTCTAGTATTGTGTTGGTGCAGGTCATAAAAAAGTTGCCTCTATTATGTTCAAAAATTGAGCCACAAATCATTGAGCCTTCACTGCGGTCATAAAAAAGTGGCCTCTATTATGTTCAAAAAGAAAAGGACCCAATATAGATCCTTGGGGTACTCCAAATCTGACTGGGCTTAAAGTAAATTTAAATAAATTTTTTTTCTTTTATCCAACCTCTTTGAATTTCAAGCCAGTAAGGACAATATATTTTGAATGTTCCTAAACCAACAGAATTTTGGTATGTAATCCTAGGCCCAATTTTAAAAATTATGCCTATGAGCACTCTACACTCGACTTTGTAAAAGTATTCTTTTTTATTCATAACAATATGCTCATATTATGGAACTTTATGACCCCATATAAAGAACTTTAATGACTGCAGGTTTAGTTTGCAGTTATTTGCAATTTTCAGTTGAATATTAAGATCATTTACAACATTTTGCATTCTGTGAGATGAGTCTGTCATAGAGTAAAAAGATAGCCAAAGACACTCACAAGTGCATAGTGTGAATTTTTATGAAGTCATAAGAAAAAAACCTGGAATCTGGTACTGTACATGAAATGCCAAGTGTTTGACTTGTTAATGCAATAAATATGTTTTATTTGTACCTTTCCTGGTTTTATTTTGGTTTAAATGGTTATTTCAACTATTATTTCACTTATCTCAGCATTTTATCAGCCATGTTTTAGGGTGATCAGCCGCTTAATCACCTGCACAAACCATGATAGATTTAAATCTATCACTTATTAGTCAATGTTAGATTAATCCCCTTTTCTACGTTTGGTTTTATTTTTGCCTGTTGATGAACTTAGAGTGCAGAGAGCAGAGAATAAAACCAAAGTTAATATATATATATATATAGATATATATATATATAAAATAAATGCCAAAACACCATAAATAAAATCATACTTGTTCCAAAAATATACATACAACCAGATAGACATATCACATCAGGTTCTGTGATGGAAAAAAAAAGAAACTCTTGATTTTAATCTATGTTCGGTCAATCTTAGGTAGGAGAATGTATTAAAAATTCCTTCATCATAAACAGTTAAAACTTTAATTTTGATGAAGCAGAAGATTAACTTTATCTTAGAATGGAATGAGTAAATTTTTGATAAAGTAAAATCAGTTTAATTTTGCTTAAAGTTTCGCAGTACAATAGAAATTATTTCTGCTTGCATTGGAACATTGTCATTTTATCTAACTCATAAATGTGAACAAACCTTTTTCAGGCATAACATTTCTACGAATAGATTTTTAAGTTGGAACTAAACATCAAAACAGTTTTGTTGAAAAAAGAAAGGAGGACGTACACAGACATAAATTTATTTTGTTTATGAAATAAATAATACACAGATGTTGTATTTATTTTTTTTATTTTGAGTTCTTATGACTATCCATTCATCACAGAAACATTTGAAAAATGTTCACAGGAATTTATGATATGAATTACAATATTCATGCGAAATAGCTGTGAAAACTATCACCAAGTAGCCACATCGTTAAATGTCTGTTATCAAATAATTATTTTTAAAATTCAACAGATTTAAGTTGTACAGTTCAATATAATAACGATTCGGAAATTTACTATTAAAGTAAAAGCCTTTTTTCCTTATTTCTAAATAAATTGAGTTTTTAAAACACCTTACTTTTATAGATATTATTATTGTCTCTATAATATAGTTATGATTTTATTTTTGAAATTTTTTAGCAATTTTGCAAGAAATTTAATGATTTAAATTGGTTACTAGTTGATTCAAAAATTATTTGATGATAATCTTGGAACCTTAATGGTAAACTTTAAATTTTAAAAAAATAACATATAAAGTAGTTAAATAATAATTAATGGTTATTGGAGTTTCGACAATATAAATTTTAACGTTTTTTTAAAACATTTTATGTACTAATTAGACTTTATCTGACTTAACAGGGATTTGTCAATACAACATTTGAATTTAACAAATATTTGGAAATAATTCATACTGTCTTTAATTTTATTTAGGTTATATTTGAAATAAATATTAAAGGAGTAACATTTTTAATTTAAATTTGTATCTTTAAATGTATATTAAATAATGAAACTCCCATCTAAATTAGGTAAACATTTAAAGGTATAAAATGACTGGCAGACGCCTTCATGACGGTGATACTGATCTGCTATACGGGTGTGTGTGCGTATTTTTGTAAAATACGGGCGCAGTATTAATCATTGTTATAACAAACTATGCTATTGCTTACTTTTAAAATAAATTGAAATCGCCAATCTTTTATACGAAATGTAAAGGAACTCTTTTAACACGCTTAAAATACGACTCGAAAATAATGGAATTGAAAAGGACTGTTTTTACGGTCTTTATAAAACGCTAGTCAGCCAGACTTTCTAGGATTAAAATGGCTATGTATATGGAGGATTTATACATAGATGATATTTTATATAAATTTATGCAACAATGCAAACTTTAAAGAACAAACATACCTGGATAATAGCATTGATTAATCAATGGTAATAATAATAAAGAATGTAAAATTCAATCCTCAGGTGAAATTTTCATATTTGGCAACCTTTAATTAATAGTGCAATGATTATCTACTTAATTCTGAAAACGATTAATTTGAAACATTTGATAAGTTTTTAAATGGTAAAAAATGGGTTATTTACCAGTCCATAGTTCTAGGCGTGTGGTTTGGGCATGCGCATCAATGGATTTCCCTCTACAATGACAGTAGTACATTCATTAAAAAAAAAAAATAAATAAATAAACATCTCGGTCACGGTACCTAGAAAATACTTCCACGTGATTGGTTGATTTAGTTACCAGTATTTAATACAATAATCAAACCAGCTGATTTCACACATGTGACGTCACAGTCTCGTCGTAATACAATCAGCTGTGTTTGTTTATTTTTAAAAATATGTTTTGATTATTTAAAGAATGTTTTCATTTTTCTCGTGGCAAATAAGTAAACAAATAAGTTATTGCAAAATCACAATATTATATAAGAAACACTATTATTGTAATTACTGTATTATTATTATTTTTATTACTATCTCAATCTTTATTCCAGTTTTTTATCTTTGATTTCAATAACAAAAGCACCACCGAACAAACTATATATACATAGCAGCCAACCTAAATAAAATTTTGAACAAACTGTTGACAATACACGTAGGAGAAGAGTGTGGGGGATATTCACTATCTCGCTTGCACTATGGCATATACTTACATTGCAACCATGGCATATACGAGGGCGGTTCAATAAGTCCTTAGAATAAGATAGAAAAAGACATTTCTTCGGATAAACTATTGTTTATTTTTCAACATAATCTCCTTTTAGCTCTATACACTTCATTAGGCGTTTTTATAACATGGATAAGCCATTTAAAAAGTAGGATTTTGGCAATTCCTCAAAATATGCATCCGTTTGGGCAATCACTTCTTCGTTTGACATAAAACTTTGTCCACCGAGCCATTTTTTCAGGTTTGGAAATAAGAAAAAGTCACTGGGGGCTAAATCTGGTGAATAAGGTGGATGTGGTAACAACTCATACTTTAATTCCATTATTTTTGCCATGGCAACTGCGCAGGTGTGTACACGTGCATTGTCTTGATGCAGAAGAACTTTTTTCTTTTTCAAGTGCGGACGTTTTATCTTGATTTCTTCATTTAGTCGGTCCAATAACGATGCATAATATTCTCCAGTTATCGTTTTTCCCTTTTCCAAGTAATCAATGCAGATTACTCCTTGTGCATCCCAAAAAACTGTGGCCATAACTTTGCCGGCGGATTTCACTGTCTTTGCCTTCTTTGGAGCCCGTTCGTCATCAAAAACCCACTGTTTCGACTGTTCCTTTGACTCTGGAGTGTAGTGGTGGATCCATGTTTCATCTACAGTTATGTATCAACGCAGAAACTCACTATAATTGCGACGTAATACTGTCAAGACAGCCTTAGAATCAACCACATGAATGCGTTTATTCTCCTCTGTGAGCAAGCGCGGCACCCATCTTGCAGAGAGTTTTTTCACATTTAATTTTTCATGCAAAATTGTGAACACTGTGCCTTGTGATATGCCTGTAGCTTCAACTATTTCACGCACTTTGATTCGCCGATCACTCAAAACCATATCGTGGATTTTGTCAACCATTTCTGGGGTTGTCGCTTCCACTGGGCGCCCTGAACGATGTTCATCTTTTGTGGATGTACGGCCACGTTTAAACTCAACTTTGACACACTCAACATGAACAGCATCCAACTCAACTTTGATTTCCTTCGGTGTTAAGCCTTTCAAATGAAAGTGTTTAATCACAGCACGAAACTCACTTGTGTCCATCATTCTAAATAAACAAACCTTTCCTGATTCAATCAACGACAACAATGAAATCAGCTGATGAAATCAACTGAAACTTTCACAGTTGTCAAGCAACAGATGATAGTAAATAAAAATAAAACAATATTAATACTTTTTGCGACTTATCTTGTATTTTCTAAGGACTTATTGAACCGCCCTCGTACTTACATTGCAATTATGGCATATACTTACATTGCAACCTTGGCATATACTTACATTGCCACCTTGGAATATACTTACATTGCAAACTTGGCATATACTTACATTGCAACCTTGTCATATACTTACAAAGCAACCATGGCATATACTTACATTGCAACCATAGCATATACTTACATTACAACCATGGCATATACTTAAATTGCAACTATGGCATACTTACATTGCAACCTTGGCATATACTTACATTGCAACCTTAGCATATATTTACATTGCAACTTTGGCATATAATTACATTGCAACCATGGCATATACTTACATTGCAACCATGGCATATACTTACATGGCAGACTTTGTTTTGGTACATATATCTGATTACACAGAATTTTGTTGGCGTCTTTTATTTAATTTAATATTTTTTACACAAAGTTCGACAAAGAATAAAATGGAGTATCCAATGTAAAAAAAAAAAAACTTCGCAATGAGTAATGAATGTATTTACTTATTTCCGCCTCTTATTGTTGGTCAATCGACCGAATTGCTAACTATCGATCTGTATCGTCTCGGTTATAGATTCGGAAACACTCGGCCGAGCGCGATGCACGTCCTCCTGCCCCTACTTCCTGGCCACCGTTTATGGTTGGTTTCCGAATCGATGGCATTGAGATCATCTGACCCAATTTCACCGTGGAGAGATCCATCGTCAGACTCACTGGTATTAAATGTGGTAAATGGTCTCGTTATCATAACAAAATGCTCATAAAGTGTATGTAAATTAGATTAAAATGATTAAAACATTGATCCTCAACAAATCTTCACTAAACTACTGTTACTAGAATTACCCTCTCATGTCAACTGCACTTCATTGCCTCCTAGTGCTGTGCAATATAGCTCCTCCAGACATAAGACGTCAGGAGACATTAGGCCTACTTAAAGAATTCAATAAGATCTTGAATGCCCCGCACCTCCCCATTACACAGGATCTCCCACATCAGAACAGTTGCTTAAAATCTCGAAATCCACCTCTTCGTACTGCTTTCCAGTTGAGCAAATCAAACTTCTCGCCATAGCATGGAACAATTTTTGACGGACGAAATAAGTTCTTTAATAACGATCTATCAATACCTGTAGGTGGGATGAACCTCCATCGTAGGGAGTGGACACTTGAATCGGTTCCGAACTGGGGTTGGCAGATGCAGTTACTGGAAGTATAAATGGGGATTGACACTAGATCAGTCATGTGATTGCGGGGAGTATCCAAACAATGGATCACATAGTTTCAGAGCACTCCTTGCGCTTTTTAAAGTAGGGATTAGTCAGCATACATAGAAGAAGTGAGGCAGGTGTCAGACTGGCTCGATGGATTAGACTTAGCTTTGTGACAGGAGCTATTCTCAGTTATTTACTGTCCGATTGTAACAAATGAGGTATTAAAAGATTTGTCTCTTTTTAAGCTAAATATTACGTATCGAAAAAAAATTTATTTGCTTTGGTTTTCATGAAATTTAGTATTAAAATTCTTCAACGGCTGCCATTTTTAAACTGTTGAAAATATTATTTTATATTTTTAACCATAATTTGCAATTGAATTTTAAACAACTACACCTCTCTCCCATTTCTTTTTCAAATCTTGAATCGAAATCTATAATGCTACATGTAAAACTACAGTATTAGGTTCCGAACTATGCGTCATTGAGGAATATCCATCCACAACCAGGATGTCGAGGCTGGAAGGAATCTTCTGCGTAACATTTACTACGAACTTAAATCCGACGGACACAGCGAGAACGTAATTATTACGTGTCCACTGGACGGAAACCCGGCGTCATGTAAACATTCTTTCAAGCGCAGGTTGACACTTGTCAACAAATACTTAGAATGTCACGTGACACAAGTACAATGTAAATGCCGTCTTATCTTGTCTAAGCACCTTAATAATTCTACCTAGTTAAAAACCTAAACAACGTTTTCTTTCCCCAAATCAAAATGACTTTCTTGATTCCAACACACAGAGCCGGATTTTCCAATAGGCCCGGGCCTGTGGGCGCAAGCCCCAAGGGGGCGCACGGCTGAAAAAATATAACTAAAAATAAAAATAAATAGCCATAACGTAACAAATTTTTTATATTGATTAAATCATTTCAAAAAGAACTCTGATTTTTTAAGTTCATTGGAACAAATAATTGTTGGTAAAGTTAAACTATTTGTCAACATTATGCATCCATCAACTTCGTTACTCAGCATTGCTCTCAAACATGGGAGAACTGGCTGTAGGGATGTCGTCGAGTGGTACGCATCGTATTGCCACTGCCAGCCCTATGGAACTCCCATGTTCCACGTATAGAGGAGGATGACCGACTTAGTGATTAGTGTCGCCAAATAACTACAGATTGCCCCGTGGCGCTGGCTTTCCTCATCCTTCCGATTCATTCCCTTCGTGCTAACACAACCTCGAATTCCTCCGCGGAACGGAACGTTTATCGTTCATCCCTCAATATTAAATATCAATATAAATGACGTTTTTCCGGGTTTGCCTTCAATTGTCCAATACATAGTTTAAAATCATTAAAAAAAACTCTTTGACTAATAATGATTTTCTCTGTGGAGTGGTGAATACCCAGCTAAATTTTCTTGAACCCCGAACCTTTGTGCTTCGAAATATTCCAGCTCAAGTCGAGTTTGCTTTCATACGAAAAAACACAGTTTTTGTGTCACGTTATCAAAATACTTCATGTAAGCTGTGTTTCTGAGATTAAACCTATTTTAGAATGTATTACAAGGTTTTTTATTTATTTGCCCAAATGACTAAATTTAACAAAACCAAAGTTATTAACCAATCTTTTGTTAATATATTAACGGTATTTTGTTAAGCCCAGAACCAAGTAAATTCCTCAAAAAACTTGTAATAACACTTACTCTAAATTCCATCGTAGAGTGGTGTTTAAGAAATTAAAATATAGGCCTGAAATACATTTTTAATAAAGGTTTTTAGGAAAGTAACTTTAACCACACTAGTGGGTGGAAAAAAGTATTGGGCGTAGGAGCGGCAAACTGCTAAATCCGGCCCTGTCAACACAACAAGGAATTTATATTTTATTAGCCATGGATATCTGTGACGCCTCAGTCTGAATGGTGACCCAACCGGTTTCTTCTAGTGACCAATCATTTGTGGAGATCCAAGAAGGGGTTCCCAATGACGAGTTGTGTAAATCTAAGAAGTATCTCATATTCATTATTCATCTCTAAGACGCCGATCGTAGAGATATGGGTGAATATGAGGAGTGAATGAGTGTGATGAGTGTAGATGAACGAGTGTAGTCATTGTTACTATCTGAGTTCGACTTAGCTCAGAAAGGACTATTTATTTATAGCTCAATAGCCAGGGCAACTATGGGACCAACAGCTTTACGTGGAATCCGAACAACGTAGTGTTGGTCTGAATTTCAGCTAACTGACAAGTCTGACACTCAGTTCTCTTCCTTACACAACATCCTAACCTTGACTACCATCCAACATGGACACTCCAACACAGACTTCTCTAGTAGTATCCACGTTAATGACAACCATTGAGTGGACGCCGTGTCGGTATTATGAAGAACCGAGCATGGAACCTATCGCCTACAATCTCCCAAACACTTTGTCCCCAAGTAGCTGAGTTACAGCACTGCGCCACCATTGTCATAACAGTGTCCGTTGTAGATTTTGGAGAAGTGTTAAATGGAGAATGAAGATCCGACGGGTGATTTCTAACGATCAACCTGTTGTGGACATCCAACAAGTGATTCCTTGTTACGAAGTGTGAAGATCAAGATAATAATTTATAATTACGTGGTAGTTATCTAAAATTAATTAAAAAATGAAGCATAGTCGTCAAAAGTAGGATCGAAAATGAAATAATATATAGTTAAACACATGGTTGAATACAGGTCTTGAATATATGCCATGAAATCGGGTAAAATCAATATCAATATTTTTACTTCACAGTTGTTTTTCTACGTAAGAAACATATTACGTTGTGTTACATTTACTAAGCATGCGTTATAATCTAAGTAAAATCTGTATACTGACTAACTAAAACGTAGAGTTAGCTTCTCGCAATTTATAATGTGTCCCTATCCTTCTGTTATATGAAGAGAAGAACTCTGGAATTACTACATCTTCCAGCTTATGGCTTATTACACTCTTCCACTGATGAACTCTCTACCAGGATCCCGGGTTTTCAACAATCATGATTGCCCTGAATTGATGTTTTCCAGTACCAAAATACTCTAGGTCACACTTATTCCAATTTAGGCACTTATCGCAATTCCAGTCTTAGGCTCGTGCCAAATACACTGACACTATATTTAACGTTAATGACCTTGATGTAACGTACATTGACTTCAGTCATGAAGATTCACTGTAAGTAACATTGACCTTGATGACACGTACATTGACTTCAGTCATGAAGATTCACTGTAAGTAACATTAACCTTGATGTCACGTACATTGACTTAAGTCATGAAGATTTACTGTAAGTAACATTGACTTTGATGTCACGTACATTGACTTCAGTCATGAAGATTCACTGTAAGTAACATTGACCTTGATGTCACGTACATAGACTTTAGTCATGATGATTCACTGTAAGTAACATTGACTTTGATGTCACGTACATTGACTTCAGTCATGAAGATTCACTGTAAGTAATATTGACCTTGATGTAACGTACATTGACTTCAGTCATGAAGATTCACTGTAAGTAACATTGACCTTGATGTAACGTACTTTGACTTCAGTCAAGAAGATTCACGGTAAGTAACATTGACCTTGATGTAACGTACATTGACTTCAGTCATGAAGATTCACTGTAAGTAACATTGACCTTGATGTAACGTACATTGACTTCAGTCATGAAGATTCACTGTAAGTAACATTGACCTTGATGTAACGTACATTGACTTCAGTCATGAAGATTCACTGTAAGTAACATTGACCTTGATGTAACGTACATTGACTTCAGTCATGAAGATTCACTGTAAGTAACATTGACCTTGATGTAACGTACATTGACTTCAGTCATGAAGATTCACTGTAAGTAACATTGACCTTGATGTAACGTACATTGACTTCAGTCATGAAGATTCACTGTAAGTAACATTGACCTTGATGTAACGTACATTGACTTCAGTCATGAAGATTCACTGTAAGTAACATTGACCTTGATGTCACGTATATTGACTCCAGTCATGAAGATTCACTGTAAGTAACATTGACTTTGATGTCACGTGTATTGACTTTAGTCACGAAGATTAACTGTAAGTAACATTAACCTTGATGTCACGTGTATTGACTTTAGTCATGTAGATTAACTGTAAGTAACATTGACCTTGATGTCACGTATATTGACTTTAGTCATGACGATTAACTTTAAGTAACATTATCCTTGATGTCACGTGTATTGACTTTAGTCATGACGATTGACTGTAAGTAACATTATCCTTGATGTCACGTATATTGACTTTAGTCATGACGATTAACTTTAAGTAACATTAGCCTTGATGTCACATATATTGACTTCAGTCACGAATATTCACTGTATGAAAAATTAACCTTGATGTCATGAATATACACTCCACTCATGAATATTCACTCGACACATGGTTATGTAACGTATGTTTATACCATTCTGTCTGTTGTTAGTCATATTTACTGTTATGTGGCTTTTATATACACCACATTCTGCTGTTGGCTAAGTTGGCTGTTTTGTAACGTATTTTATCACAGTTTCACCCGTTGTGGGCTATATTGACTGTTTTGTAACGTATTTTGACACAATTCCATCAGTTGTTAGTTTGCTATTATCGACTGTTATGTGACACAGTTCCACCAGTTGTGGACTATATTGACTGTTTTGTAATGTATTTTGACTCCGTTCTACAACTGTTGAGCTATATTGACTGTTTTGTAACGTATTTTGACACAATTCCATCAGTTGTGGGCTATATTGACTGTTTTGTAATGTATTTTGACTCCGTTCTACAACTGTTGAGCTATATTGACTGTTTTGTAACGTATTTTGACACAATTCCATCAGTTGTGGGCTATATTGACTGTTTTGTAATGTATTTTGACACCATTCCACAACTTTAGAGCTATATTGACTGTTTTGTAACATATGTTGACACAATTACACCAGTTGTGGGCTATATTGACAGTTTTGTAATGTATTTTGACTCCGTTCTACAACTGTTGAGCTATATTGACTGTTTTGTAACGTATTTTGACACAATTCCATCAGTTGTGGGCTATATTGACTGTTTTGTAATGTATTTTGACTCCGTTCTACAACTGTTGAGCTATATTGACTGTTTTGTAACGTATTTTGACACAATTCCATCAGTTGTGGGCTATATTGACTGTTTTGTAATGTATTTTGACTCCGTTCTACAAATGTTGAGCTATATTGACTGTTTTGTAACGTATTTTGACACAATTACACCAGTTGTGGGCTATATTGACTGTTTTGTAATGTATTTTGACTCCTTTCTACAACTGTTGAGCTATATTGACTGTTTTGTAACATATGTTGACACAATTACACCAGTTGTGGGCTATATTGACTGTTTTGTAATGTATTTTGACTCCGTTCTACAACTGTTGAGCTATATTGACTGTTTTGTAACGTATTTTGACACAATTCCATCAGTTGTGGGCTATATTGACTGTTTTGTAATGTATTTTGACACCATTCCACAACTTTTGAGCTATATTGACTGTTTTGTAACATATGTTGACACAATTACACCAGTTGTGGGCTATATTGACTGTTGTGTTTGTTATGTTGATACCACTATGTTTCTATGGCTACAGTGATGGAGAAACCGTACAAATTTTGACTTCAGTCCACTCGCATAAGTTTAATTGAAACGTTGAAGGTGCTGTATTGTATATACATTCTTGTTTTTCGCTGAATTGGCTGTTATGGCGTGTATATTTTATTATGGTTGAGCAAAAATAACTCAGGTGGTCTTGTGAACTTGTTGGCAGTTTGCCTCAAGCCAGCACCTGTTTTTGTCATTGTTCTGTTTGTTTATTTTTCGAATTCATACGGACTTGCAGCCAGTCCGAGAGCTTTATGTAATAAGTAAATGATCGACCTTCGGAGTAGGCCTAGATGTATCGGATGATACACAACCCAAAACTTTAATCCACGGATATTAATACCCAAACTTTAGCTCAGTTAATCGAAGGTCCTTTTGACTATGGAAATCCATACTTGTTAAATCAGATCAATATTAATATTTGATGCTAGACTTACGAATAATACGTATTTTGTATGCCAACTTAGTACAATAATACGTATAGGCAATACAACAAGGAAGTCTGTTTGGCAAGATAAAGTAACATGTGCAGTCATTAAGGTGACCTGGTAAAGTGACATATCAGTGTGGCAAGGTAACGTACCTTGTGCAGTCGCCAGCTGCAGGTTGGTCTGATAACATTGGTGAACTTTGACCCACTGTCATCATTGAGGTGACCTGGCAAAGTGACATGTCAGTGTGGCAAGGTAACGTATCTTGTGCAGTTGTGAGCTGCAGGTTGGTCTGATAACACTGGTGAACTTTGACCCACTGTCATCATTGAGGTGACCTGGCAAAGTGACATGTCAGTGTGGCAAGGTAACTTACCTTGTGCAGTCGTCAGCTGCAGGTTGGTCTGATAGCATTGGTGAACTTTGACCCACTGTCATCATTGAGGTGACCTGGCAAAGTGACATGCCAGTGTGGCAAGCTAAAAATGAAATGAAAAACGTCTTTATTCATATTCAAGAGGCGAAGTTATGGCTGCAAAGCCCTCTTACCACTTAACCTCAATGGTAACGTACCTTGTGCAGTCTTGAGCTGCAGGTTGGTCTGATAACAATCGTGAACTTAAACCCACTTTCATCATTGAGGTGACCTGGCAAAGTGACATGTCAGTGTGGCAAGGTAACGTACCTTGTGCAGTCTTGAGCTGCAGGTTGCTCCGATAACAATCGTGAACTTAAACCCACTTTCATCATTGAGGTGACCTGGCAAAGTGACATGTCAGTGTGGCAAGGTAACGTACCTTGTGCAGTCTTGAGCTGCAGGTTGGTCTGATAACAATCGTGAACTTAAACCCACTGTCATCATTGAGGTGACCTGGCAAAGTGACATGTCAGTGTGGCAAGGTAACGTACCTTGTGCAGTCTTGAGCTGCAGGTTGCTCCGATAACAATCGTGAACTTAAACCCACTTTCATCATTGAGGTGACCTGGCAAAGTGCCATGTCAGTGTGGCAAGGTAACGTACCTTGTGCAGTCTTGAGCTGCAGGTTGGTCTGATAACAATCGTGAACTTTAACCCACTGTCATCATTGAGGTGACCTGGCAAAGTGACATGTCAGTGTGGCAAGGTAACGTAACTTGTGCAGTTGTGAGCTGCAGGTCGGTCTGATAACACTGGTGAACTTTGAACCGCTGTCATCATTGAGGTGTCCTGGCAAAGTGACATGTCAGTGTGGCAAGGTAATTTACCTTGTGCAGTCGTGAGCTACAGGTTGGTCTAATAACAATCGTGAACTTTGACCCGTTGTCATCATTATCGTGCTAGTTGTGTCACTGTCACATACGATGTTGAAACATATCGCGTCTCTCATCGTTCTTGGCCTTTGGCTTTGTTTCCTTTGGTGGAGGAAGGGGAAGATAGAAGACCTACGAGCCCTTTCACTCGTGACTCACTATAACTGTTCTGCCCAAGGTCTATAATTAACATCAGCAACTCTGAAATTATCATTGGTATACAGTAAAAATCAATGTTTTTACTGCGTACTTGCTTAATGGCCTATGAATTATTTCACAAAGACATACTTAACTTATAACTATTCGTCTTGAGCAAGTCCGGACGGTAATAACTAGGTCAATGTAGTGTTATTACATGAATCTTAGTAACGAAAGTGGTTATTAAAATCTTAAGTTTCCGGTAAAACTGCGTCTCAGGAGAATAAAAAGAAAATTATAGTAGCCTAACTCGTATACATAAAAACGTTCTTAAATATATTTTTTAAGATTAATAGACTCAGTTTTCAAAATGAATTGGTCACAGATGGAAATCTAGAGGAAGTAGAAAATGAGAGAGGGCACTCTTCGTTGGTGTTTTATTTCATAAGAAAATTAACAATGAACTATACATCACAATAACACTGGGAAATTAGTGTTTCTATTAGTTTGTGTACCTTATGTCATACCTACAAGTTAGGTATCACTTAGGAAGTTTGTGTAGCTATCCTGGTGTGATTCCCTGTTTGACGTGGCTTCAGTGTCAGAGATGTGTGTAATGTATTTGAACGAGACCCGTTCAGGTTGTTTAGTGATAAATGACCTGAAAGACCAACGTACATTAATCATTTAATGAGTGAAGTTAATGTTTAAACTATGAACATAAAGTTTGAGATTGTAAAAGCCATCTCCAGTATCACATTTTAAATTCTTACAAAGTGAAGGACTATTTTTTAACTAACAATGAGATGTTACAACCGACCGGAAAACAAACTATTATCAGTGAACAATGATTAACCGTCAACGTGAAAGAATTACAAGGTCGCCCAGGCTCACCTCATTACCAATGTCTACGTACAATATTGCAACCATTTTATTGCTCGAGTCTATCGATGTTGACGCCGCACGCAATCACCGGTCAGACTCGATTTTTATGGTCGAATAAGTCTGGACCTTTCGGATTAAAACAACTTTAGACACAAAAAAGTAAAAACAAAAATAAAACTTCTTTTAGACTATCTGGTTACATGCTTGCCTTATTGTATTTTGTGTTGACTCGAGTTGCTCTGTAAACCAGTTGAAATATTGTGAAACGTTCATAAATAAAGGCATTTTATTATTATTATTAGTTAGTATCACATAACATCTTTTTGTTATAAATGAATAAATAATTTCACAACAACTAATTTTATAAATTCAACAATAATTCTTTCCAGAATCAATCCGTTGCTTGGTAACGGACGGAACAAATAAGAATTTTTTAGACAGATGCAAAAGTAAAAAAAGTAGACATTCCAACCAAATCATGTGCCCTTTTGACTCGTTTGGACCTGCAGTGTTTTGGTACCTTGGTAATAGTCCAACTAGGAAAAGCAAATTGAGATTTTAAATTCCGAATCTTTTATACCTAACCTGGTACGAGTCTCCTTAATTTTAGATTTGAAATTTAAAGTGCATACCTGGTTGCTCTGATTTGCAACTTTATATGTATAAATGTATAATACATGTACGTACAATTCCTGTTCAAACGTATTATTGAGGCATAATCAGGACAAAATTATCCTGAGGAATGCTGTACACACTTATAGAACTAGGCAGAATGTTAATTTGATATTCCCCGTAGTAGGCTACATAAGTGTGACCAAAACCCTTTCATTACTAGTAGCAAGTTCTGGAACAAGCTACCAAAGTACCAATAGAAGTCAGGGGCCTCGATGGTAAAGTCTTTAAGAGAACAGTGTGTAAATATCTTATGAAGAAAGTGTAAATATCTATTCCATTCCAGAATTTACCGATAGACTATGGAGTTGGACAGATTTTAAATAAGTCGTCACCGTCGTCAACGTTAGTTTTGATTGACTTTTGCCATGTATTTTTGTAAAATCTGACGGCAATATTCATATGGCTTCAAATTGCAGAACTAGCGTTAAATGTAGGTTCAGTTTTGGACTTCAATATAAATCAGTAATTCTCAATATCAGCTTGCACGGAAGTCTTATTGAATGGTGTGTAGGCTTAACCGTTACACAGGATACCATCAACCAAGATGCCTTGTGGAAACTGAGTAACAAAAATGACTTAGTGCATAAAAATGGTGCACAATAACCCACTAGACTCAGGGTTAGTAGAGTAGAATACAAGTAGACACATACCATATACCCTTCATGAATATTTCGTTTAATGTAAGTTTCTGGCGAAAAGAAGGAAAAACACGAAATTGTTGCAGTTTTACAATACGATGAAATGAAAGTGAAACAAACATGAAAACGACCACGAATAAGATCAGGTCCTTGGGCCCTTCAACATATTCAAGTCGTCATGTTGAGAGGACTGTTTAAGAACTGGAAACAACCAATTTGCCTTGATTTCGATACAGCTATTTCACGAGAAATAGCATTTACAGCTGTCAATAAGGCTCGTGATCATGGTCATGACGTTGTTTCAGATATGGGCCGTGGCAATTACTAAGCCTGGATCAAATTAAGCATAACTACAAATAATCAATGGTTTGAAAGACAAGTTGACAAAAATAAAAAATATTTGTGTTTGCTGAATCTCCACACTTACTGAAGCTGTTGCGGAAATGGTTCTTGATTACTGTGTTTTGTGTGAAGGATTCAATTGAAATAAACAAGAAAACAATTGTTGACTTACGTACACTTAACTCTAACGAGCTGAAGGCTTGCCATAAATCAGCAAGGGACATCTTGAATGTGAAGTTAGTGAAAGGCAAAATGTTAGGTTGGTGGTTCAGCTACTTTCCAACTCTACTACTAAATTGTCGAAAACCTACAGACTTCGGAGGCGTATTATATCATCTGGAAATCTGTACTGTTTGTGTTAACGATTGGTTCGACGTAATGAATACTTGTGTATCACAGCATATAATGATATCTTGAAATGTGATTTTGTAGTACACGAAAAAATATAGCAAGAATATCTTGACAACATTTTCGTCATGATATGGGCAATGCGGGGATCTGTAAAGAATCTGTAAATAAAACGTTTTTTTTTGCCTTTTCAAAACGTAATCTTCTGTCAATAAATTCTTTTAAAAACTTATTGACTTGTGTCGGAGAAGAATATAAAAAAATGAAAGATATACTAACGCATCGGCTAAATAGAAACTGTGGTAAATTTGTTTTCACGGGGAGAGGGAGGGACTAAATGTCCATCTAAAACCTTTAAATGAATGATATTATTTGGTAAACTTCTATGAATCGTGATACAAGTACAACAAATGCCGTAGACAGTGAATTGATATTAGCTGCTGTACTGCACAAATTATATACAGGGTCGGCAAAAGTCTGGAATATATTTATTAATTTTAAACTATTGAAAGAAATGTAATGAAGCTTTGTAGTTATGTACATGTCCCTATACCAAATATTTAGCCATATTTTACTTGTTATTTGAATAGCAGAGGATGGCCATAAAGGAAGTTTAAAAAATTTTAAATGTAAGCGTTCCTGGAGCTACACTTAATTTTAAAGGTTTTTCTTTGTAAAACACAAGATTGCCTGAGGTGAAAAGAATGACCTAGAATAATATATAGTCAGTCAAATAATTTAACGTCAGTGTTAGGAAAATTCTGGAATATATTTATTTATTAATTTTAAAACTATTTAAAAAATGTGCAGAAACTAGACACCACAGCCATAATCTCCCATTCACCATTGAGTGACACTCTCGATGTCTAGTGATACAAGCAATGGTGGTGGACTCTATTATTACAGTACGTGAAATCTGACCAGGTTTTAGGTCAGGTTTGTATGGTAGTTTTTTAGCGGATTACAGTGCCCTTTATTATTATTATTATTATGTTTTATTTATTTATTTATTTTATTTTTATTCTATTTGTTGTGGCTTCTGATGTTACGAAATTTAGTTTATAAAAGTGTATCTTTGTAATTTTGTATGGTTTTAAGTAATAATTGTTATGAAACATAAGTTTATTTATATACGTATTTATTTTTTATTTGTTTATATAATAGTAACATTTTCATTTTATTTTACGTCTGGCTGGTAGTGGCCCGTTCCCCTCCCACAGGCATGTGCCGACGAGGGGAACTATTTCCACCGTTGTTATATGATTTTTACATTGTCATTATTTTTTGTGTGAATAAAAATGCTTATCTATCTATCTAGTATGTGAGATATTACACTCCATTTGAAGCCTAATTCACGAATAAATAAAAGTTTAGTGATAGGGGCTCTCATATAGGTTCTTGAAGAATGCACATTGCCTCCAAGCTGATCACTTTGTGATTTATTATAAAGGTGGAAAGGGATTGTGTGTATATATATATATACATACAGGTTGGAAAAAATATGGAAACGCTTTCACAACAACGTTATTTATGTAAATTTTTCTATAGATAATTTGATATATTAATTTTTTTTAATAATTGTGTTCCATATTTTATAATTTTTTTATCAGCATAGTGTACTTAAAACCGTTAAATAGCGGAGAAATAATATTGTTCAAAATTAGTTACTTTGAAATTCAAATGACTGCTACTCTGCCAACCTTTCATTTGATACCAAACTCGACCTAGGCTTACGTTGAAGATTTTCGTTCAACTCCTCGTGGGCCGCGCCCCTGAAAAGATGAAATGTAACTAATGGCGTCAAAAAGTATGTTCTTTGTAACCATGATCATGTACAATATTGCACTTTCAAAAATGAAGTCATACATAAGTTGTGAAAGCGTTTTGATATATTTTTCCATCGAGTATACTCGTATAATCTCTGTTGAATTCATTTTACAGCGTAAACAAAGAAACCAAAGGAATTAGTTACATTAGCAGCAAAGTAATGTGATTCGCAATGACCAGTATCAGCGGAGTTTTATCTTGCCAGTTAAAACCAGGCTTTGTTTCTGTTTGGGACGGAACGTCACGTCATTGGCGTCGATAAGGAAGATCTGAGGGGTCATTTAGTTGACTCCAGGTATGAATGGCGACAACCTCGTGCGTGAGTTTAATAATATATGTTAAAATGTTGTATGTAAAATATTTCAATAAGCACTTTTACTTTATTAATTCGTTCTGACTTACTAGTATTGTCCCCTCTCAACTACTCGGAATACCATATCCGTTTCCATATTTACTAGTAATGTATCTTGTCAACTATTTATACTCCCTACTCCGGTTCCTTAATTACCAGTATTATCCCTTGTAAACTCTTCATACTTACATATCCGGTTCCTTATTTACTAGTATTGTAGTATCTTGTCTACAATTCAAACCCCCGTATCAGATTCCTTATTTACCGGTACTGTCCTTTGTAAACTATGCATACTTCCATATCCGGTTCCTTATTTGTAGTGTTGTATCTTGTCAACTATCAGATTTCCGTATCCGTTTCCATATTTACTAGTATTATATCTTATCAACTATTTATACTCCTGCCTCCGGTTCCTTAATTACCGGTAGTATCCCTTGTCAACTATTCATACTTCCATATCCGGTTCCTTATTTACCAGTATTGAATCTGATCAACTATTCATTCATCCGTATCCGGTTCCCTAGTTACCAGTATTGTCCCTTGTCAACTATTCATCTTCCGTATCCGGTTCCCTAGTTACTGTACCAGTATTGTACTTTGTCAACTATTCATACTTCCGTATCCGGTTCCTTATTTACCAGTATCGTATCTTATCAACTATTCATTCATCCGTATCCGGTTCCCTAGTTACCAGTATTGTCCCTTGTCAACTATTCATCTTCCGTATCCGGTTCCATAGTTACCAGTATTGTACTTTGTCAACTATTCATACTTCCGTATCCGGTTCCTTATTTACCAGTATCGTATCTTATCAACTATTCATACTTCCGTATCCGGTTCTCTAGTTACCAGTATTGAACTTTGTCAACTACTTGCTACTTAGATCAAGTAGTTGGCCTCAGCATGGCATTAGTTTAACAAACTGGCACACAAAGTCGTACTGTGCATTCTGGACACCACCAAGAAGTTTCCTCTCTTCATGCTTTGTCAGTATCTTCTTTGTGTTTTTGTAAGCATACTTTGCATACATGTGAGGGATAAGATCTCTCTGTGTAAGGAAAATATTTTACGAGAAATGTCTGGATGTACAACATGAAAGCTATGATGTAATAGTAATATATTTCAATATTAAAATTAATTAAAAACACATACTTTGTATACATATACAGGGTTGGGCAAAAGTCTGGAATATATTTATTAATTTTAAAACTAATTGAAAGAATTATAATGATACGTCGTATTTATGTACATTTCCCTGTACCAAACATGTAAACATACTGTACTTGTTTTTCGCATAGCCATGACCCAAGAAAGAAGTTTTAGACACTTGAAATGTAAGCGTACCTCGAGTTGCGCCTCATTTTAAAGGTCTTTGTTTGTAAAACACAAGAGTGCAAACTTCAGGTCAAGAAGATGACCCAGTCAGAAAATACAGTCACTAAAAAATTTAATGTCAGGGTTGAGCAAAAGTCTGGAAGTATTTATTAATTTGAAAATTATTGAAAGAAATGTAACAAAACTTTGTAGTAATGTAAAAATATACCTATACCAAATATTTAGACATATTTTACTTGTTTTTTGCTTAGCCAGAGAATGGCCCCCAAAGGAAGTTTTGCAAATTAAAAGTGTAAGCCTACCTTGTACCTCATTGTAAAGGTATTTCTTTGTAAAAGACAAAAGTGCAAATCTGAGGTCAAAAGGATGACCCAGTCAGAAAATATAGCCTCTCAAAGAATTTAATGTCACATAACTAATACTGCTTAAGAACAAGGATAAGCTAGTTATTATCTATTGATGCGTAGAGTTATAATGCATCTGAGAAATTAATTATCACAAAAAATATAACAAATTATTATAATGATTTTCTTAAACTATTTTTAGGGTAAACCTACTGTCAAAAGGGTTTTCATAATTTGTATTATTTTAATTTTTGTTAAATAACATAGCTATTTTTATAACGCAGTCGTTTGTTACGATTGTTAACAATCAACAACTTACTCAACAACAGGGACCTGAAACTGTTTGTACAAAGTTGAAGACATACTTCAGGACAAACATTCTTTGTTGCGTTTCTGTCTTTAAATTTATTCAAGGTTTTGTCCTAAAGAACGGGCTTTTTACTTAATTAAATTAATTAGCAATTCGTTGTCAATGCCATGAGCCATATTTAATGAACTATACAAATTAATGCACGGCACAGAATTGCATTAAATTAAACGAACGTTAATCATTCGATCCAGTGTGTAATGCGCCATCCACTACTTTGTCCCACTGCTGTTACGTCGTTAAAAAATCCTATCGTTAAAAAATTACGTGTTTGTCTTCGGCGTTATCATTGCCTTTTACTTTCTTTTCGTAACCCCCCCCCTCCCCATCTGTCATATCGCATGAGAAAATTTTATTCATAAAACTTCTTAATTAGCATTTTACGTGTTGGTAGAATATAATCAAGTGAAATACCTCAAGATACAAATTTAATCAGTATAATACAAGATAGATAGCGTACAGGTCATTTGAAATTCATTGTATCGCTTGTGATATTATTATTTTTATATTTGGTTGGACTTTTCCTCTGAGTCAGGTCAGCGGTTCCAACACTGACTCGCTGGACAAGTCCAACAACAAAAATATATTTTTTAAAATTAGATAGTATATAATAATGACAAATGTAAGAAACCCATACCTATCTGTGTCCTCATACCAAAAGAAATTCACAAAAACATTTAGGACACTCTAACAGAATTACTTCCTTTTTGAATACGAGAAGGGATTTACAAAATACCTCATTTAAAAAGTGATTTACAAAGGAATTTCTAAAACGTCATCAGAATTAATTCCTTTGACGCAAGTTCAAAGACTATCTCGTCCAAAGGAAACACTGATTCTTGTATATTAACGAATTTTCTGTGTAATTATTTCCAGCACTTATTTCCATTAGTAGTTTATCTAAGAGTAAACAAGAAATACTAAATTTTCATACCGAGTTCACTTGTCTTGTGTTTTGGGAATTAACCCTCTCGTGAGGGAATCTTTGCTTTGTTTTTCACCAATGACTTCGATCCGAGAGAATTGCAGACGTCACTGTCGGAAGATAATGTTTTAAATATCCTCTTATTTTTATTCTTTTAGCTGTTGCTATTAATTACGCAGACTTGTTTGAAAAACACGACCATTTGTACAGTACAAGATATAAGTTAAACGTTGTCATTTCTACCCATCGGTTTTCGATTTTTAAGAAAATAGTACTTAAATTCCGAAGATATTTAATATTTTTCCAATTGAGATCAAACTATCCAATATTCTTCCAATAGTCTTCCGTAATAAGCAAAGTTAAAATCATTTCTGGCAGAGAGGGAGTTTTATAGCTTGTCTGACCAATAATAATTGAAGGATGTATATGTTTCCGAGATATTGGTGGAATAAATGTTTAATTCTTTCTTTCTGATTTATATTTCATTCGTTTAATGTACTGAACATTTTCTACTACGTTTATGAACAGTAAACACTTGGAATTCATAAAAATAGCATCAATAGTTTACGCATCAATAATTCTACCGTAGGTGTTTGGGTGGGTGGGAGGATCAATACCACCGTACGTGATTGGGTGGGTGGGAGAGTCAATACGACCATACGTGTATGGGTAGGTGGAAGGGTCAATACCGCTGAACGTGTTTGGGTGGTTGGGAGGATCAATACCACCGTACTTGATTGGGTGGGTGGGAGGGTCAATACGACCGTGCGTATATGGGTGGGTGGGAGAGTCACCGCAATACTTGTATACTTCTACTGAACTAAATTGTATGATATTGCATATCAATTATTTATAATTAATTGTATTCAACGAAAGCATTCCAAATTACTTGGAGACTATGGTCGCAGGTATGCCAACGTTTAACCAGATCAATATACATTAATATTGCTATGACATCAATTATTACTGTACAGATTAGTCATGTGAATTTGCATTGATTCAGTGTGAATGGTGCATAGAATAAGCTTAAGGTATTTATGATTCTGGAATTAGGCAATTAGAATTGTATTTTCTTTGGAAATAGACTTAGAAATAACTTAAAATATAGTTTGGCGTTATACTATTGTCAAATTGGGAGTGCGGCTGGACGTCAGGTAGGTCCACGCGCACACACGCAGAGGAGCCCGGCCGCACTTCCACTTGATTGGTCACTTAGACGACTTTTCCAATCAATCAGTATTTTTTCTTATTTTGCTATTTTATCTCGAAATGGTTAATAAATATGAAATCTACTCACAATTACAAGAAAAATGATACCGGTAACGAAAAATATGTTATTTACTTTAGTTTAACGAAAATTGTTCACAGTAATAAATCATGCAATATTTTCCAATGCTGTAACTAATTAACTTAAGATTCACTACACCAAATCACAGATTGTTTGGTATCAATTTCCTTGTAATTTTGAGTTGATTTCATATTTATCAACCATTTCGAGATAAAATGGCAAAATAAAAAAAATAAAGATTGATTGGAAAGGTGCGGCCGGTCCCGGGTCGGGTCGGTCCTAATCCTCTGCGTGTGTGTGCGTGGACCTACCTGGCGTCCAGCCGCACTCCCAGTTTGATAATAGTATAAAGGAAATCTTCTCTTAACAAACGATTGCAACCTCAACCTATGTAGTACGGGTTTACGTCACCCTCAACGCATGATTTGTATAACACGCATGATTTGCACGTTTCAATAGATGATTAAAAATAACTGGACAATTTATGTAACTGTGACTTTTATGTTCCGTTAAATAATTTACCCACTAATCAATAGCATCAATTAAGAACCAGAGCAGTTGTAATGTTGTTATGATGTCAGGTTTGACGACTTTTACAGATGCATTCTTTTCAGTTATACGTTATTCGGTGGAACACTTCATCGATTAAACAAGTCGTGAAATATAAACGCGAAGATGTGGGCTAACTGACCAATTACACTGTAGTAACATTATCTTAATGGCTTCGTATCTTAACGATATTTGAACTCCTATTAAACTTAAAATGATACATTCACAACTAAACCCTACACACATAACTATGACAAGTGCAAACAATAAGTTAACTACCATCAATATTCGTATTTATCGAATTTATTGACAAGGCAGTCAAAGCCTTAACACGTACCAGAGGTTTTTTTATTACTCATTATAGGAGTTTTAGTAACTCACTACGAATTTGGCCCCTTAAGGCCCCCCTACGTACGGTACATAATCTTCTGTGGTTTACTTTAACCTCTATGAACATTTGCCAGTGGCCTTGACCGGAGGGCCCCGACGTTATCGCAAGATAACGGAATCAAGCAACATCGAGCGTGGCTGTCCCTTGGATGGGTGACCGTCTGAGGGATCCCGTCCTTGCACGCAGCCCGCCTGCTCGGTCACTGGTGGTAGTCCAGAAGTCACCCTTAAGCCATTGGTCCCCAGGTTACATGTTAGAGATGGCTTCTTAGCCCTAACTTCACCTGGTAAAATAAGACGATCTTTAACTTTTAACATGGCTCCTGATGACAAAAAGCCCTCTATACCAACACATACTTTCGTCGCTTTTGGTGATCTAAAACCTTCTAAACAAACTTTGGTGATCTACTACACTACTTCACTATAACACTTCCTATAACACTATCACTGTATGTGTAGGGGTAGGTGGGTGGGTCAGTACCACTGTATTTTCATGGGTGGGCGGGTGGGTCAATACCACTGTATGTGTTCGTGTATGGGTGGACGGGTGGATCAATACCACTGTACGTGTATGGGTCAACACCACTGTACTCTCATGGGTGGGCGGGTGGGTCAAAACCACTGTACTCGAATGGGTGGGTGTGTTGATCAATAACCACTGTATTTAAATTTCTAAATTAAATCTAAATTAAATTTGTAAAAGGTACCGTGGTTAGACGTTCAGCGATAGGACATTTTTAGCTTTCTGTATTCTCTACGAACAGCACTCCAGATGACCCAAAACCCCTTCGGACACCTACTTTTGTGGTTTACTATACTATCTACTGTACGAACATGGCTCTGTGACCCAAACCCCTCCCTTCTAATAATCTCTTACATCACGCCTCACGAACATAAACTGTGGTGGCCTATTGTACTCTCCTCCACACATGATTCCTGGTAAATCATGACTTTTATTTTCTAATAATAGTAATAGTCTTACTTTGTAATTACTTTTGTCGACTTCAAACTATTTTATTTGGATGGTTATTTTAACACATATTAAAACAATATTGATATACTATTTAGATACAAATAAAACTTATGATAAAGTAAGAAAATACATTATTTACGAAAGTGAGTTACCTCTCCTAAGTATAAAACATTCCTGGCACAACAAACCCGCGTGAGGTGAAAGGCTGACCAGGCAAGCGAAGCGCGTTTCCCCTTGGGAAACTGATCAAGGACGTTCTCGCCGTTGCACTATACTTTAACATTGCAAATTCTCTGAAACGCCAGGTAGTGCTAAAAAAATTAAGGCAGGTGTCATTTGAGCTGAATAACTTTGCTTCCACAGAATTACAGTGTGCATTCATAGTTCAATGCACTATGTAATAATCCTGAGTTATTTCAAATTTTAAATTGATTGTATTCTTACTAATAATCCTAATGTCTCATTCAAAAGACTGGTGATCAAGGATCTGTTCCCGTGAACATTTAAGGAAACACGTCCGTGCACCCAGTTAAGCGCTCTAAGGAATTTAGTTCTAGATTTTATCGCAACTGCCGCTAAGAGTAGTAAAGATCTTGGCTCACTAACGAACAAGCAATGTATTCTCTCCCCTCCCTCCTCCTCATAGCCCCCGCCTGCCCTGCCCGGCAAATTCGACAGATGTTGATTAGTACCTTTTGTCCACTTTATTCTCAAAATGTTGATAAATTATATAACACGGTTTGTTCATGAGTTATGCACCAAAAAAAGGACAAATTAGTCACTTTGGGCAGCCATATCTCCAAAAACAATTTTTTTACAATTTTTTCCCGTAACATACGGATAGTAATAATTTTATTCGAAAAATTTAAAAAAATGATTTTCCATCATCATTTTTTTAAATGTTGCTAGAATTCTCATAGTGATAAATAATGATCCTTGATTGACTAACCGATTGATCATAATTGATCGATCAATTACACTATTAATAATGATTTCTCGATTTTCCAACTCATATACATCCAGTGACTTATTTACTTGTATTGTAATTAAATCATGACTAACCTCTTGCCATGACCTCTGAATCACGCGTGGCCTCTCGGTAGAGTTTCCTGGACAACACGTGAACATACACTTCGTTTAGAACGTCACTTATTCTCGTAAAACAGAATATTTGACCAATTAAGCGTTATAATTAATACTTTATACTATAGATAATATAAATTATATAGATATGTTTAGAATTATTTAAACAAATTATAAGAAAGTTTTCTTTAAATAGATTTCTTTCACTTGACAAATACATTTTTATAGTAAAAACCATCTGTACTAATTTAATTAAATTTTGTGAGCCGATTTTTTAGCAGCGGACGCGTAAGTGACAGTTTTAAATGGATTAAAATTAATTTATATCATTGCAAAATAGTAGTAATTAAAATTTATAACCTTAAAGATTTGGGGAAAATAAGGCAGGCACCGACAAGGTGTGTACCTGCCATCGTTGGAGAAATAACTACTCGACACAAACCCACCCATCCATACATGTACAGTGGTATTGTACCCACCCTCCCACCTATATATGTGGTATTGACCCAACTGCCCACCCATACATGTACACTACAGTGGTATTGACTCACTTGCAAACCCATACATGTACACTACAGTTTTATTGACCCACCTGCCCACCCATAAACGTACAGTGGTATTGTACCCACCCATACACTACAGTGGTATTGACCCACCTGTCCACCCATACATGTACACTACAGTTTTATTGACCCACCTGCCCACCCATAAACGTACAGTGGTATTGTACCCACCCATACACTACAGTGGTATTGACCCACCTGTTCACCCATACATGTACGTACACTACATTTTTATTGACCCACATGCCCACTCATAAACGTACAGTGATATTTTACCTACCCATACATGTACAGTAGTTTTGACCTACCCTCCCACCTATACACTACAGTGGTATTGACCCACCTGCCCACCCATACATGTACACTACAGTGGTAATGACCCACCTGCTCACCCATAAACGTACAGTGGTATTGTACCCACCCATACATGTACAGTAGTTTTGACCCACCCTCCAATCTATACACTACAGTGGTATTGACCCACCTGCCCACCCATACATGTACACTACAGTGGTATTGACCCGCCTGCCCACCCATACACTACAGTGGTATTGACCCACCTGCCCACCCATAAACGTACAGTGGTATTGTACCAACCCATACATGTACAGTAGTTTTGACACACCCTCCCACCTATACACTACAGTGGTATTGACCCACCTGCCCACCCATACACTACAGTGGTATTGACCCTACCGCCCACCCAAACATGTGCAGTGGTAATGTAATAAAATTTGTAAGATTCAGCTGACTTTCAGACAATTACATGATTCTTTGGATATATGTTATTACCATGACCAATATAATTGATAACTGTCACATTGTTGTTTTTATACAATATTTTAACACTGAATGTTTGCTTTTATGTTTCTTTATCTTTGATTTCCATATTTTGTTTTATCTTACTTTTTTTAGTTTAAAATTTCTCATTATAAAGTTTCGTTTTAATTTTACATTAAATTTTCTATACATTTTAGATTAATTTTGCGTTTCTAATTTGCGATTGTACTTAATTAAAAAAGTTTGTCTACTTTGATTGAACTATAATTGGATATGAGTTTCAGTTTTGTAAATAGGATTTCATTGACAATTCTTTCATTGCTGGATCCGGACTTCTTACGGTGTCCGGCTGTTCGTTACACTTTTGGGGTAAAGCCCGTATTTGTCACATTCTACGACATGCATCCCCCCCATGAGCAACGGTAGGAAGTCCAATCTATTAGGATGTACAAGCACTTATTTATACTTCTTGGTTATCTTGGGTAAAGGAATCAATAAGTTAATAATCATTATTAATATATTTTAGTTTCATTTTACGATGATTAACAAACAGTTTTTAATTAGCATAGTACATGTTGGTACATATACAGTACAAGTGATGATTAACTATAACTTAATAAATTAATCAGTTTATAGGATTATTCAACTTTCATTGTAAACAAATAACAATTTTTTATCACGGTGTGGCTTTGTTGCGGTAATTCATAGACTAGATTCTAGGCCACTACCGCACAGAGAAACGCCAGAGAGCACGCCAACTGTTTGCTATGAAGTATTTGTCGATGAAGATGTTTGCTGGTCCCTATGCAGTGCTTGCCGATGATAGACTGGAAGACAAAATAACAATTCTTTGCTGGGAAAATTGGGAAAGATTGCTTGAAAGACTTCCAACTCTTTCCCAAGTGTACGGTACATTTAAAAGTTCCGTAACGCAATCTACTTAGAAATTGCACGTTCCGATTTCGGGAAATCGTATGAAGAAACTAATATAACACCTGTTTTATTTACATTATTATTTCATATGAAGAAGGAAACCAACATCCGAATGCTTCGATTGATCCGAGCACCTGTTCTTGGGTGGAATCTTGCAATAGTCTTAAGATTACATACACCATAAGTCATGTTTACCCATAAGCAAAACACATATACAACGAATCCGAAAAAAATTAAAAAAAATAAACAGCAGCTTAACCAGAGTTGGTGTTAAGCCAAAATAATTGACACCCAAAAAGGTTGCAAAAGTTATAATATTGCCAGTCCAAAACGAGGATAATGTGATGAGAATAAGGATTATAATTATAATAGTGAGGTTAGTGTCAGACCCAACTCAGGTATCCCAAAAGTGTGACGAAGTGTCCGTGTAACCAACTGTCCGGTATCCACATTAAGGCTGCATTGGGTTTCATTTTACCAAACAGGCCTGGCACATACGTCTTCATTTATGGAGAAAACTAACGATAACATTATTCCATAAAAAAAAATTATGTCTTCCGTAAATTTACAAATATACAAAATACAACAAGAATAAATTATAAATTCCTTTGTGAATCCCTCTGGTCTGAGGATAGTAACATGATTGTACTTTTTTGTAATAATTGTATGTTGTGTAATAGTCAAATAAGTAAGCCATTGTTTAATGTAATATAATTATCATGCTTAATGTGTATTTTTAAATAATTAATGTTACACTATGTACAAGATTTAAATTTATTAATATAATGTTAAATACAATCGACTGTTCATCATACTTATTGGTTAATTACAAAGTTAAAACACGAAATTCTTAATAAAACAATGATCTTTAGGGAATAACAAATAAAACAGGTAAATTAATGATAAAAACAAGACGCTGCAGGACTACAACCTAAAACTAACAACTGCAGTTAACTTCTGTTATAGGAACATGTTATACCATGATAATAGAACCATTGATTTTATACACAAATAGATTTCCCATTCAATGTTAAATTTTGAGTCTCAATATATCAGCTCAAAATTTAACTGTGGATGGAAATTTTTGTGGTCCGTTGTGGAGCGCTAGTGTAGTCACTTGTAAACGTAATGCAGTTTAAACCAGCTGTGGTTGCGGGCCTCACAAACTATCAAAATTACTGCCACAAATATTCCTATTAGATGGTTTATCTATTCTAGGTTTATATAATCAATGATAGAACTAAGAATTGCAAGTAATATTGGAGTTAAAAATAGACGAATAATTTCTTCCTTATCATAATTATTACAGTTAGGAAGCACATGTATATACAGGGTGATCAACTCAAGGTGGCCACAATTGGAATCTCAAAAATTACTAATTTTACAGCAAAATTTAAATGTCAAACTTTACCTTAATTTTTATGTTCATTACAATAACGTAGTTCAAATTTTTTTAATTCGGTTGCCATTTCCCCATATGGCGGCCAATTTTGAAATTTCTAATGGGAACCTCTATTTTTTATATTGTATTTAGCTTTTACTATTGATTTTAGAATTGTTTACTCTTGGTATTATTTTGATATACTTAACCGTTTCGCCGCTAGGAGAGCTGAAAGTTTCAGGAATCCTTATTTCAACAGTTTAAAACGAGGCGTGATCTGCCATTTATAAATAATAATTTATCAGGTGTGCCGTTTTCGCACAAACACCTGACATAGATTTCTAAAACAGCTGATAAATAAATAAGTAATAATCGTACGATTATATAATTGGTATGTAATTAAAGCTAATTAAAGAGTAAACAATTAATGTAATGTAATTAAAGAGTAAACAATTCTAAAATCAATAGTAAAACCTAAATACAATATAAAAAATAGAGGTTCCCATTAGAAATTTCAAAATTGGCCGCCATATGGGGAAATGGCGACCGAATTTTAAAATTTGAACTACATGATTGTAATAAACATAAGAATTAGGTAAAATTCCACATTTAAATTTTACTGTAAAATTAGTATTTTTTAAGATCCCAATTGTAGCCACCTTGAGTTGATCACTCTGTATAATTTATTACAATATAAGTGTAAAATTAACAAATATACAAAAGACAAAAATTATAAGTTATAAATTCCTTTGTGAATCTCTCTGGTCTGAGGATGGTAAACATGGTTTACAAAATCTATCAATCGATTATTACATTTTGACTTTTTTTGTAATAAAAAGACCATTGTTGTGTAATGGTCAAGTAAGTAAACTGGCTCTGTGCGTATTTGACATCCAAACAAACCTACAGTTTGCCAAACATATTTGATGGGATTGACATGACAAACTGTCATGGGGATATACAGAAATGCGGCGTATCCTAACAAACAAACTCCTTCCCATGGTCAGGCAGTCGACTACCGGAACCCACACCTCAAAATATTTGGAATGTCCACACCACCCCACTCTGCTAGTCAAGGCACAGGGCACTGAAGAGTGAAGATGTCTTTTTATCGCTGATATTTGATAGGTAAAGAAGTTGTGTTCTGTAGAAAAAGTTGTTATCAGTGAAACCAAGTGGCCCAAATGGTGAAATATAATTTTAAATTTGTGAAAATATTTTCAATGAAGAGAGGGGAGAAGTGGGCTGTTAAAAAGTGCAAAATGTTTGCAAGGCATACTACATCAATATAAAACCTGGATGCCAATTGTAGTTTCATAAATAGATAATTCATTTTTGTCTTATGCTTTTACAAATGAATAGATTTTACTTCTTTTTTTATATGACTTGCGTGTTTATTTTAGAAGTTTACATGTAATGTTGGTTTCTTTAAGTAACTACAAATACAGTACAACTTTAACACTTTCAAATTTATTTTAAAGTTTGACTATCCTTACTCTACTGCGTTTTTTTATACTTGGTTTATTAATCTAAATCTTAGAATGGTAATTTTGAATTTTGTTCCAAGAGAGAGACTAAAATCATCTTGTAAACCATTAACAGGACAGATTATAATAAAGCACTTTCATAGAATGACATATTGTCATTGAAATAATTAATTACAAGTGTTAAACTATTTTATATTAAAAATGGAGATACTACGTCCAATGAACGGACTTTTAAAGTTTAATTATTTTTACGCTCGGTACTAAGTTACAATTGAAGTAATTCAAATAAATGTGTGCATACTGGGTACCTGTATTTTAGAATTTTAATCAAATTTACTAGCAGGTACTAATAAATAATTACATTAATAATTAATATAGTAAATATCTGTGATCCTCCTCAGTTCAAAAGTGCTGAAATATGGAGCGAACCACTTTCCAAGTAAATGTGTAATTAACACCAGCGGGAGTCGTCTACCTGGCCAAGGGACGTAGGGGTGGCACGAAAGATGCGTACAGCGAAAAATGCGTACAGCGAAATATGCGTACAGAAGGAAATAGTGGTATTTGACGAGGGTAAGTATTCTCCCCGGTGGCATAAAAGATGCGTACAGCGAAATTAGGTTAGGTTAGGTTCTCCAATCCCAAGAAACTAAGCGACATTCATATTTATTTTAGAGGTAAACGCATTTATATAATTCAATTGTTGTAAAAGATCCATTTGCCTTAAAAGTTGTATGCATTTTTCGCCAATCTAATTGTTGTGACGTCATAGGTTACCCTCGTCATCTGTCAAAACTTGATCCTGTACGCATATTTCGCAAGATTCCTGGTGTACGCATTTTTCGCTGTACGCATTTTTCGTGTATTCGACGTAGGTGAGTTAGGATAATAGAAACGACCCTCAAACCATTGGTGAGTTGGAATATAACCACAGAAATGTGATTTTTATCTAGTGTCTGTCCACACTCGTCAAGGTTAAAAGACTAAGAGGGTCCTTGTCAACCTCACTGTGGCGCAGTGATTGTGACAGTCAGTGTGGTCGTCCAGAAGGGAGTCCTGACGGTGGACACCCTTCCTGGTCAGCTGAGCCACACATTTAGAAGATGAAAATAACCTGTCCGCGTAATAATACTGTTGGACAAGGTCCAACAGTGACAACGTTCGTGTAGTTACGGCCGTGATGGTACGATGGGTTACACGTCCAGGCATCGAGCGTGTACAGCAACAGTGTTGTCGGTTAGTGCCTCTCAAGTGACGTATTGCGTGGAACAATCCCGGCAAATTATGTAGAAATGACCGCTTCCATATCAGTGTTTACATATTCATTCAGTTATTGGGATGAACAATAATCGCTGATCCGATCTGAAGAAATATCCGAACTCTCGTCTGTTGGTTTGTGCAGTACACTTATCCTAACTGTTGCGCTAACGTCTTTTAGGAAATAAACACTGTCCTGGGACGTAAAATGAGCAAAGTAACACATTTACGATCAGGCAAGTACATTAAAAATATTAAATTTTCAGTCATTCGTATTTATTTTAATATCGACCAAATAAATTCCCCAGTAGTGGATTAATGATGTATATCATTTTATCCATGCAGTTAAGAAAAACATTATTTAAGACATCGTTCTCATTCAATTCATATCTCGCCTGTCAAATAATGGAAGGGTAAGTTTGGTCAGTTGATGTATAAACTAGTGGCAGGTAATAATGTATACAGTTGCAAAAATGGGAGCAGTACTCAAGTTAACCTATATTCAAATTAAAATTAATTAAATTAATTAATCGAATTAAAAATAATGATTGGTAATTTTCCATTCTCGTTGTAAAATCGATACGTTACTGTGTAATTTCTTGGATTTAAAATCAAATAACTGTCACACAAGACATGCACATTCATTATGAGAATCGAAATTGGAAAAGGGGGGTTTTTGTGAAAGAAGACTGTATGAACGTCAAATATATAATGTGTGCCATGTGTAAAATATAAAAAATAATCCTAAGCAGTGGAGGAGAGTTTGTGTAACGGAACGCAAAAATTCAAGACATGGACTTTCATTCTACAACTACCATGCAGTAAAAATCAGGTTGTAACCAACCCGGGATGTTTGTGTACTTTTCTGGAGTGATTCGCTGTTTAATGTAGCTTAAGTATTGAGATAAATTCATTAAACAAGTTCAACCATATTTGTGTATTGAACTTAGATAAAAAAAATGAAAAAATATATATATTATTTTATATATATTATATACAATTATATATATATATAATTGTATATAATATACAATATATATATTGAAGAGAAGACTCGCTTTGTATCCGCTTTCGCACGGATGTGGGAAGGTGTAACCTTTTTTTTGGAAATATAGACCCTAATGGCAAATGATAAGTCATCTGTTTGTGGAACCGAAATTTAAATTATGGATCACATAGTTATTAATGTCCTTTGCGTTCATATAAAATGGTCTCACTCAAACAGAGAAGCAGGTGTTGAATGGATGCGAAACCTGGACTTGGCTCTGTGATGGGAGATCAATATTTAAACACTAGGATACAAGTACGTTGTATTTTAAGTTCTCAATCTGATTTTAAAATTTTCTTTCCTCCTCCTGTTATCTTGGTAGCTGGCTTTGAAACCATAGATGCAATTATTTAAGTTAAAATGTGCGAACTTGTGGAAGGTTGCTATTTGGCGAGTAGTTGGCGACAAGCGCTGAAACTATTTCACTATCGCCGGAAGTGGTGCGGAGTTGACAAATAAAGAACTCTTACTGTAATGTCGGTCAGGAGATAACACGCTTTTGTTTCAGTAATTTGTCAGTAGATATCCAACTATTGCGCATGGTTTCCAGCGTCATTATATTACATTCCTAAACAATGGGGTTAGTACTCACAAGTAATAATAATAAATAAAAATAATAATAATTTATTTTTCCAAAATATGCATTACATTTTATACATTACAATTTTAAAACCATTACTTATTAACATGCATATAAGACAAAGTTTAACTAATTTATTTTTAAAGCTTATTAATAATAACTTATGTTATATAAATACTGCAATGTTCTTCTTCACTCTTCATACTCTAATCCAATTATCAATTCATATGGGACTAATTGGAAATACGAGAGAAGAAATCGACCGTCTCATAATCTCATTTTTTTTAAATAAAAAATATGCACCTCAAAGTCTAGGCCTGTCTGGAGGTTGCAATCTTATTTAATTCACTTTTATCATTTAGAGCTCGTAATATTTTTATGAATTTGATTCATGAATAATCTAACAAAACGTGCATCAATTAAAGAATATTTCTGAATTGACTTTTTATTCCTATTTATTAAATTAATTTGTTACTGAGGAATGTTCAAAAGGAAATTTACTTCCTCTAAACAAAGTAGCCATCTTTTCAGTCTTCTTGTAAATAGTTTTTTACTAGTTATATTTTTAATTTCATCTGGCATTTTATTAAAAAATCTTAGCCCAACAAAGTTGAAAGTTTTTGTAAAAAAGGTTGAATTTGGTTTTGGTATGTCTTTATTATTTGCACTTCTAAGTTTAGATCTAAGGTCTAAAACAAGACCATTTCCAGTTCTATTTTCACTCTTTATAAAAAACATTTTCAAAACTTAAAAATCATAAAGATTTTTAAGGGGTAATATATTTACCTCTTTGAATAATGGCATTGTGTGTTCATATCTGTCCTTACTCTTTATTAACCTTATAAATTTCTTTTGCATTAAAAAAATTGGTGTCAAGTTTGTTTGATAAGTCCCTCCCCATACTGAAAGCGCATATTCTAGTCTGCTGTGGACCAGAGAGAAAGGTATATCATCCTAAGAACTACTTCTGGACACAATGTTTTCAAGAAATAAAATACACGAAGTACATTGCTCACTTTCTTTTTCAATACATTTATATGAGTTTTCCAAGTTAAATCTTGTTCTATAGTTACACCCAAATGCTTCACATATTTTGCATTTTCAATTACAACACAATTATCTTGACATTCTGTATTTCTGTTCAAACAATTTATACATCTATATTTTATAGGTATTTGAAAAATATAATCCCCTCTCAGACTAAAATTAATATAATTTGATTTCTCTACACTTAGTTGCATTTTTTGTACCACGAACCACCTCTTAAGTGCACTTAGATCTTCTACTATGGCTTCTCTACTTCCTGCCATGTGTTTCCTAAGTAACAAAGCGATGTGTTATCTGCAAAAAAAGATAACTTACCCCTAAATTTCTCTTGACATAAATTATTTATATATATATTATGAACAGGATTGCACCTAAAACTGATCCCTGGGGGATTCCATATTTTACTATCCCTGCTTCACTCAGAGTGTCCCCTACTCGTACATATTGTTTTCTCTTAGATAAATAAGAACAAAACCATTTATTTGCTAATCCTCTAACACCTGCTTTCATTAGAATGTTCAATAAAATGTCATGATCCACACTATCAAATGCTTTACTAATATCCAAAAATAAGCCAGTTACACACATTCCACCATTTACACCATCTGCTACTATTGACACCAATTTTGAAACTGCATCTTCTGTACTTCTGCCAGTTCTAAAATCAAACTGGTTTTCACTGAAGAAATTTATACTATTTAAAAAGGATATTATTTTTTTTTCATGATTTTTCTATTATTTTTGACCAAACTGAAACTAACGTTATTGGTCTATATTGATTACAGAAATAAGTGCTTCCTTTTTTATGTATTGGGATTACGACTGATTCTTTCATTTTTTCTGGAAATATTCCTGTAAAAAAACTTAAATTTACAATATAAGAAAATGGATGACAAACACACGAAGAAATATTTTTTTTTATTTAGAACTAAATCCATCTAAACCAGGTTTTCCATTTTTTAATGTTTTAATTACATCAGCAACGTCGCTAGGCAAAATAGTACTTAGAAACATTGATGTTGGCTCTTGTTTATCACTAAAATATTCTTGAGAATTAATTGCTGACATTTTATCCGTGTCTCCGATGTCTTCTCTCAGCTTTTCCACTACATTTATAAAATAATTATTACATTTATTTGCTATTGCTAAAGGTTCACTTATAATATTTCCACCCTCATCTTCTAATATATTTTATTAGAATTACTAACCTTTTGCCCAGTTAGTTCATTGATTTTTTTCCAGGTATCCCTACTATTGTTTTTACAATTCATAAATGTATCTCTATAATAATTTAGTTTTGTTTCCCTTATATCATCATTCAACTTATTTCTAATCTTTATACAATTAGCTCTGAGTTTACTATCTAAAGGGGTTCTCTTTACTTGCTTGTATAACTCATTGCGTTTCCTTATTCTATAACATAAATTATCACTTATCCAAGTTTTCATTTTTTCTATTGGATTTTTAGAAATATTAATATTTTTACTACAATTACTAATTACACTATTAATCAGACAAGCGTTTAATGTTTTTCACACAAAAATAAGTAGACTTATTATTAGAAAGTAATAAAGATATTAAAACCACGAACCGGAAAGTAGTAAAGCTAAAGCCTTGGATAGATGTTGATACTTGCCACCGGATTAAAAAAAGAAATTTGTTAATGAAACAGGTGAAAATCCAACCTAATAATAATAACTTGAAAGAATATTTTAAATATTATAGAAATAAGCTTAATAATGATATTAGAAAACTGAAAAATAACTACCATTCACATATTTTTGAAATCAATAAAAAAAATACAAAGCGAACTTGGGAAATTTTAAAAGAAGTGACAGGACAAAAAATAGCAATAACTTATATATTGATCTAGAAATAAATGGTAAAATAACTAATGACTCTTATGAAGTTGCAGAAAAATTCAATAATTATTTTTTGAATGTGGGTGATAATTTAAATAATCTGGAAGTAAAACCACCAAACTTTTATTCAAACGGTGCAAGTGTTTCTTTAAATTCTATCTATCTAGAGCCTATACTTGAATATGACTTAATAAGAATTATAAATTCGTTGAACAATGGTACAGCAGCAGGTATCGGCGGATTAAGCTCTATAATATAAAAAGGATGCACAAAAAATACTACCCGTTCTCTTGTTTATTATTAATTTAAGTTTTGAAAGAAGTGTATTTCCAGAAAAATTGAAAGAAGCACTTGTGATCCCGATTCATAAGAAAAACATAAAGACTGATTGTAGCAATTACAGACCTATATCTTTACTATCATCATTTTCTAAAATTTTCGAAAAATTAATGAAAGAAAAATTAGTTAAGTTTTTTGAAAAGATATAGTTTTTTAGTAAAAATCAATTTGGTTTCCGACAAGGGTTAAATACCGAAATTGCGTCAATTAAATTTCTCGAAAAGATATCTAATGTTTTAAACAATGGTAAGCGTGTCAGTGGCTTATTCTTAGACATTACAAAAGCCTTCGATACAGTGGATCATAAAATTTTGTTAGAAAAACTGTTTAACTGTGCTATAAGAGGTATTGCTCATGATTGGTTCAAAAGCTACTTATCAAAAAGAAAACAATGTGTTAAAGTAAATGGAGTTCTTAGTAATTTTGGTGGAATTAAGTATGGAGTCCCCCAAGGATCAGTATTAGGAGCTATACTTTTTTTAGTATACATAAATGATTTATGCAAAGCAAAATTTAAGGGTGAGGTAACGTCGTTTGCGGACGACACGGCTTTTTGCTATATAGGTGACAATTGGGAAGATATTAGATCAAATATCAATTCAGATTTGGAGTCATTACGATGGTGGTTTTCTGCAAATCAGATGGTTCTAAGTGTTAGTAAAACAAATTATATAAATTTTAGTCTGAGAGGAAATTCGAATTTTTCTGGAAAAAATAATTTTTAAATGTGTGGAATGTTTATGTAGTGGTAAAACTTGCAGTACATTATGCTCGGAAATAAGAGGTGAAGAAAGTATAAAATACCTAGGTGTGATATTAGATAATGAATTGAATTGGAAAAAACATATATCACTAGTTAAAAATAAATTAATTAACACTCTGAGACTATTTTATTTCATGAGACAAATGTGTTGCGAAGACCTAATGAGAATGATCTACTTTTCTTTTGTGCATAGTAGATTAAGTTATGGAATTGAATGTTGGGGAGGAACATATTTGACTAACTTGAAACCACTTATAACCATCCAGAAACATTTTATAAGAATAGTAAAGAAAAAGACGAAACATGAGTCTTCTTGGCCATTATTTAAAGCATTGAATATATTGCCATTAACAAACTTATATATTTACAAAGTGTTAAAGGTATTTTTTATTAGGAGTAGGAATAGTTATGCAAAGAGTGTTTATAAACTAAGATTGCGCAATGCTGACAATGCGGTGGTACCCCGTCCAACGAGAACTTATTTCACTAAGACATATCAATTTTTAGCTCCTCTAATATACAACAAAATACCCAACAAATAAAAGACATCAACAATGCTAAATTGTTTGCTAGGCGTATAAGAAGATGGCTATTAATAATTGGGAACGTTAATGAAATGCTAATACATGTTCAAATTTAGTATATAAAAAATGCTATTATAAATATATGAACAATAACCTATCTTTACATAAGTAGATGTTTTAAAATGTACGCAAGTGAAAATGAGAGTATAGAATAGGTTGTATGAATATAGAAATTTCTGACTATTTATTTATTTATCTTTGTAAAATTTTAATGCAGTCGTTGTTAGTGTCAATTATTTTCTATTTATTGAAAGACCTATTTGTTAGACATTTTTGTATGGATATGTTCCTACAAATGAATGTGCATGTATAAATGGGTGAATGTAAATGTGTAAGTATGAATGTAGATGTATGTGAGTTTATGTAAATAATACTTTACCGTCACTCTAGACTGTCAAAGCTTATAGTAGTATACTTTTAGATGCAAATATTAAACATGTATAAGTAAAATTTGTAATTTTTAACGTATCGACACACAAGGGTTTATGTTCAATTGTTGTACATTGACAGCCTTAAATATAACTGATAAAGCATCTGCTGAGTTACTAGTAATATGTTCATATTCACAAACATGTAAAGAGACATGTATATATACCATGACTCCCCCGGCTCTATATGTTTCGTTATAATTTGCTAACAATTTATACTCAGGTATCTGATAAATATTAGACTCATGTTCACTAATCCAAACTTCTGATAGAACTATTATCTCTGGTTTCCTATCATAAGCTGCTATTTCCACTACGAATCTGTCAAAATTCTTTCTTACGCTGCGTATATTCTGATGGAATACTGTCAGATTACAGCTCAAAACTTCATTTAATATGTTAGTATTATTTTAATATTCCAAATTTTAACCTTCAAAATAAAAATATGCTGTCATATTTCAATATTATGCAAACAATTTAGAACAGTAACATTGACAATTATAAACTATAATAAATATCAACATAAATAAACTTTTTAAGAGTCAAAATAACAGTAAATAAACATTTACAAATAAACAACAATAGATAAACATTTATAAATAATAACATAGATAAACATTTATAAATGAATAACAATTAATAAACATTTTACATGACTAACTGGTAATAAACATATGTAAAAGAAAAAACGACACTTCATATCTAACTAATAATATAACTTGTTACAGCATTGAATTACAAATATTAGGTGTATTACATTACAGTATCAGTGTGGTGACCATTTCTACGTTTTACAGTTTCTGTAAATAATGCTGGTTGACGATAACCTTAACACACAAGTATTAAGATTGTTGTGCTCCACATTTTAGACGCGCAATAAGTTTTGGTGTTGGCCAATATACTTTGTTATTGCATTCAATTAGCTGTGAATATAGAACATTTTGTATGATTTCTAACACTAAATACCTACTTAGAATATCGGTTAATTTATACATTACCCTTGTTAAACCCAACGCTATAAGAAAGAACCTCTTTTACAAATTAGGACCCATAACTTTATTAAACGCCCCATAAAATCATAACAAAGAAGAACTTAATTTTGAGCAAATTTATATAAAATAAATGCAAAAAGCTTGATTGATTTTCTTAAAAAGTTGTGTTACTGGCACTTGATTGATTGTGCTTATTTAATTTATTAATCTGCTGAGAATTAACATTCCTACGAGGCTCATTTATTTATAATGATTTCATTTTACAATTAATAAAGTTATTGGTCATAATTTGTAAAAGTGGTTCTCTCTCCTAGCGTTGGGTTCAACAAGGGTTTTCTTTAAATTAAAGATAGATTTTGGAGTAATAAATTTTGATTTTTTTTTTTGCCTATTTGTTAGGTCAGGAAGCAAATATAATTATAAAGTGTCTATATAATTTTAGTCTATTATACATTGCTATTTAGATATGTTTAACTTGTCATGCTAACATATATGCAAAACATTTCTCTACTTTTATCTAGTAAAGTCCTAATTTAAGTCCCAGGTGAATATGACGTTTTAGAAAGAATCTCTAAAACCTACTTTCCTTCGTGAGGCAAAGTGTATGATTCGACCTGGCAACAATGAGATGCTTTTCGGGTATAGTTTTAGGTGTGAAATTTTATTTCTTCAGTATTGAATCATCCTTTAGATGATTTGAAATTTAACGTTAAGTTTGTCAACAATTTGGGTTAACCATGTTGTTCATGTTTTCATACTTAATAGACACGCAATCACTTCCACCGTATTTCATCTTACATGCTACATTAATATTTTATTGCAGAAATGAATAAACATCATGGACTCCAAATTCATGTGAAAAAATAAGTAGCAGGATATTTAGATGGAAAAATTAATTAGTTGTGGAGGATTTATAATTGCTCATTAATTCACCACCACGGTTCCATCCTTGGCTCCTTTAACAATGTATTTTTTGACAGTACCAAAATCCATGTTTTCAATCGATAATGGTAATGTCGAAAGCCATCCACTGTTTATCCGTGTTTGTTTACAAAGTTCTACGGGGGTGTTACAACTGAGATGGTAGCTAGCACAATATTCATACCAATATACACGGAGCGTACATTACAACTACGCACACTCTGATGACCTTTGGAGGGATTTTATGAATGCCCTGCCATGCTTGTGTTTCTAGCGGCCACTTATTATCAGCGTGGTTCAACTTCTAGAGTGAAAGAACTATATGTGACTTTCATTAACCTACTACAATTGATTGAGAGATCTTTTTGGTGGAAACAGTTATTTCAGTCAGCTGATAGGAAGTGGCTGGATGTGGTTGCTCTTCTGACGCACATTGGGCAACCGGTCTGCCATGAGTGTGTTCACTGCCAGTCCGGCCACTGCCGCCGTCATGAATGTTGAATGTTTGTTGATGTTCTGTGCAGGGCAGTCCGACAGGGAGGATCTGGAGCCGGTCGTCAGCCACGGCCACTCCAGTCACTCGCTAGACATGGTCGCGCAGTCTTCGCCGTGCCGCCTCCATGTTGAGCGACCGGTCTATCAACAGGCGACACTACAAGAGGCGTTTTGTGCTCCCACATCACCACCTATTCAAAACGGTTGTAAGTGTTTATATTTAATTGCTTTAATTATATTTTACTTTTAACAAGCATATTTGATTTTATGTTTTTATTCACTTATGTTGAACGTAATTAATTGTCTGTATGTTTTTTATGTTTGTTTATCTCTTTATTTCCATTTAATATATCAATATTTTATCGATCATCAAACTAGGTCTACTAATTAAAAAAAAGGTACCATTATCACTTGTAGCTTGTAAAAATGAGCTTTACAGCAACCAAATCGGATGTAATAAATGTCTTGATGCAATTAAATTCAGCTATATTACTATAAAAGGCTTGTTGTACAAGGGCACATGTGTAGGGTAGGTGGGAGTTCTAGAACCACTACCTCTGACCAGCAGTTACTGATTGTATGTGTAACAAGGTTACGTCTCATGTAATACGTAGAGAATAACATTTCGGGAATATAATGTTCAGTTGGACTACGTGATGCCGAGAGGATCCCAGATCAGGAGTCCCAGTGTCACACAGTTCGCACATAATTTAAGAAGACACGTACATTTGGTAAAACAGTTCGGTTTTAGGATCTTCCAACTGACGAGCGAGTAGACTGTGGCGCAATTAGGCAACATGGCATGAAACTTAACTGATTATGTTAGAGATCGCTGTGGTACTGATAACCGTTTATCATTGCTGACCTAAAGGTCACGCAGATGAGACGACGAATAATATCCAAGAAGGCTATCAAAAATATTGATTTGCTATATTAAAAATTGAGAAGATTTTTTTGAAATGTTATACCGGTACATGGACTGCGATGTATATAAACGGTTCATAAATGGAATTACAGTTAAGGCGAAATAGTTTGATCATATTTATGTTGTTTCCTGACACAGATCAACCTTCCCAATTTATATTCCTTATAAATTAAATTAAATTTGGAATTATGAATATAAAACTTAAAAAAAAAAACACTGTTGTTAGTTGACGTTGAACCCATCTAAAAGCGGCTCAACTTGTGTTAGTAAAACATTTTTCTTAGTTATAATCCTGGCATTTGTTTGTATCTCCAGCATTTATCAGAGTTTTCAAATCCAACTCCACAAATCAATCTATTTTTTGTGTTTTACCTTAAGGAATTGCTTTAATAGGTATATAAATAATATATTCCGTAAACGCTACAAGATAAATGTTTTATTTCCACTGAAATATGAATATTCATCGCAATAATATATTTTATACACACTCCAAGTTTGCAATCATTTTAATGTTTTATAACAACACGCAACACATATATATGTTCTATATGATTCTGTTAATACTACACGTATGCAATCGCTTTAATGTTTAACCAATAAGAATGGTAATACACAAGACAATAATATATTTGGTAAATACTGCAAGTTTGCAATTGTGTGAATGATTTATTCACTGGAAGATAAATTCACAACAAAATACTACACTTCTTAAACGATGCAAGTTTGCAATTGCGTAATTGTTTTATTCATTGGAAGAGTAATACACAAGACAATAATATATTTCGTAAACACTAAAAGTTTGCAATTGCATAAATGTTTTATTCAATAGGAGAGTAATATACAAATCAATAATATATTTGGAAACACTGCAAGTTTGCAATTGCTATTTACTGTGAGAGTAATACACGAGACAATAATATATTTCGTAAACACTGCAAGTTTGCAATTTCGTAAATGTTTTATTCACTGGAATAGAAATACACAACAAAATAATACACTTTTTAAAACACTGCATGTTTGCAATTGTGTAAATGTTTTATTCACTGGAATAGAAATACACAACAAAATAATACACTTCTTAAACACTGCATGTTTGCAATTGCGTAAATGTTTTATTTACTGGAATAGAAATACACAACAAAATAATACACTTCTTAAACACTGCACGTTTGCAATTGCGTAATTGTTTTATTCACTGGAATAGAAATACACAACAAAATAATACACTTTTTAAAACACTGCAAGTTTGCAATTGCGTAATTGTTTTATTCATTGGAAGAGTAATACACAAGACAATAATATATTTCGTAAACACTAAAAGTTTGCAATTGCATAAATGTTTTATTCAATAGAAGAGTAATATACAAGTCAATAATATATTTGGAAACACTGCAAGTTTGCAATTTCGTAAATGTTTTATTCACTAGAAGATTAATACATAACAAAATAATACATTTCGTAAACACTTAAAGTTTCCAATTGCGTAAATGTTTTATTCAATGGAATAGGAATATACAAGACAATAATACTTTTTTGTAAGCACTAAAAGTTTGCAATTTATTTAACGTTTTAACAAACATTAAACATTATTACGAAACAGTATATATATTATTACAAATCTTAATTTTTATTTAAATCATGGACGTTGAGAAATGTTCCGGGGAGCAGAACAAACGTAGTAACCTTATACATTGATATAATAAATATTATATACAAGAATTATAATATTACAATATCGGGATTTTAGGTTAGGATAGAACTGTTTGGTATTCCTAGAGAAGATTTGGTACGCAATTATCATATCCTGTTGGCATCGTCGATAGTTTTAAGGCTGTCCACGATCTACATCACGTAAACATATAGCTGGTCCAGTTTGTGCATGGCATCTATGTTACATGTAATACACTTAACTATTGAGTTTTCTGACACTTTGCGTCGTAATGGACACGTGTGGAGATTTTTTGTTACAAATATCATTACAGTAAATCTATATTTTTATATTTGTAATGTTGCCAAACGTAAAGTTTGCTTTCTTGGAAATTAATCAAGGGAAAATAAATACTTTTGTATCGATCTGTTTGTATACATTGTATGAACGAAAGAAAACATGGCAGTAATGTCAACCACTTTTCTTTATTTTGATTGTATATCAACTTATAACTTCAAATAATTTATACTTGGTCTCCTTTCATAAAACCAAAACATACTCAAAGCCATTCGTAACCATTTTCAAAAATTATACAAATTCTGGCAATTCCTCCGTGAGAGGGAGCTGTCCGTCAAAAATAATGTGATCCACAGTTTGAATTAGTTCCCACATAAAATGTGTTAATAAGAGGGCCGTATCTACTGGATTTGTTGGATCAAAAACTGTATTAAACTGTTAAATGTTTCTCAAGTTGCCACCCAACTGTTCTCAGACGAGAAATTTGTTGCACTCTATCTAGAGTCAGAAGTTTAATCAACTCTTCTGTCGAGGAACTTTCAGTATGTCGGATAGGTTCAGGATCATAGAGAACTACCGTCGTGTTTCTGGGGCATATTGATTTACACTGGAAACAAGACGTTATTAAGTTCAATCAATTTAAAAGAAAAAAATGGTTTCAAGTTAAAATAAAAATCAAATATTTACTTTTACAGACAACAGAAGTGTTGTTGAATGAATCGTGTGGCGCCCCCTGTTAACAACAATCAACTGTCCACTGAGTGCTCTAGATAACAGCTGTAAAAGGAATCGTTATCAATATTACCTTTGACACATTCAATCAGCCTCAATTTTGTTTCTGAGAAGTGACAATTTAGAAACAACTGTACAGATAATGTTTAAATGGCACATAGTTTGCGCTGCTCTGTTTATTTATACATAAATGTTTAATACATAGGTAATAAATTCTCGTAGGTAACCATATAAGATTAATTTTGTAAATATCATCCACGTATAGTTCTTGGCATTCTGTCTAGATGGTCCTGTCTTCCCTATGAAATTTAACAACTTTATGTACCTCTATGTCAATAACCATACATGAGAGAGACCTAATTCTTTTTTATTTTAAAGACGAGCTCATTCAACAATTTAAGCAGGGAAGGGGAAATATCAAAATTTAGTAATTTAAAATGTTGCTAAATTTTTTTATGTACTTAGTGATAGGTATTCTCTTCCAGATTATTCTGTTCGGTGACTCAACACGGGTTTTGAATCCCACCATGTTGACACTTTTGCAACAATTCCGGAGAAAAAAGTCCTTAAATATCTTTTTAATTTTTTTAAAAATATTATTTTCAGAGAAATGAGTATGCCTGCCTGTTGTAGTAATAATTTTCATTGTTTTCCTTAGCCGTATAATAGAGTAGTATTCCCGCACTTATCATTGCCATTGTCATTGCGTGAGGCTAACGAACCAAAATAACTACGGTATGCATGCTATTATTAAAATGTACATAATTATATTATTATTACTCAGAAAATTATTTCCATGGTTTAAAATTGAAGAGGAAAGTCCATAGATTTAAAAAAGTCAAAAAATAAAAATCGGTTATTTTGACCAAATTGACCTTAAAATCCTTAATCGCTTTTATAACGAACAATTATAAATATAGTTGTTATGTATATTATAACGATTGATTCTCGTAATTGTATCATAACTATTGTTGTCCATTATATAATTTGGTGTTAGGATGTAGTTATTTCATAATTAGTTAAAATTATATTTTTGTAAAAATAATATAAAAAATTTTTACAAAATTGCATTTTATGATTCACGTTTTGTATATACAAAATGGTACATAATAGGTTCGCCTAGGCAAAACCCGATTAGAGTTTCCATTTAAGAGTCTGCAGAGGCTGTCAGAGGCTGTCGGCCATGTTGGTTTTAATCCCATAAGAACAATGTTATTTTCGAACCGGACATACGATCACCCGTATCCAAATTAAACAGTTATTTTTAAACCGATTTTTACTAAACAAATAGCATTTGATCAAGAATGCAATTCCACTTTGGCATTGTTTTGCGAATTCCTAATTAGTTTTATGGAAAAAATATAAAAAAATATTTAGTTTGGAGTTTTTATTTTCACCTATTATTCAAAACTAGGCGTATGTATTCAAAATATCAAAAGCAAGCCTAATGCGCAATATGATAACGTTTAAAATGATACCTCATACACAACTTTTGGTCAATAAATAACGAAAAAATATAGACTCGCAAAGAACATTGTTCTTATGGGATTAAAACCAACATGGTCGACAGCCTCTGCAGACTCTTAACTATTAAATATTCAAAACTGAGAGAATGAAGGCCAAGGTTAACTTCAAATCAATCAGATTTAACTTAAATACAATATTATATTAAACAGAGAAAGTCACCGCCGACATACGTAGGACTACAACTAGCAATACAGAACTAAAACGTAAACATTACAACTTTTTTAATCCAAGAGCACAAATACATTTGTGCCTTCACAACATACAATTTCAAACCCTCAATAATGTATACTCTCAATAATTATTAGGCTGTAATGTGCTTTATAGGCTTCAGGTACTAATATTTTGCGCAATCTTGGCAATTTTTGCTCGTTGGATGTACTCAAAATGGCCTATTTTGGTCTAGTTCAACCACATATGACCTATGGCTTAAGATTGTGGGGCAGCTGCTCTAATTACAAAATTGAACGTGTATTTAGAATTAAAAAAAAGCTGTCAGAATTTTTTCAAAACTGAAACCGAGAGAGTCATGTAAAGTCCTTCAGGGAGCTTGGCTTAATGACTTTACCTTGTCTCTATATCCTTGAGGGTACCCTGTACTGTTTTCTTCTATTAGTTTAATGAATTTTAGAATTTTAACTCTTTAAGAAAAAAAGTTCTTATCAATTCCCTGAAACATTGTTTTCTTGGCTTCTTGAGGTCGTAAAATTGATTACTTGGTCTTGTTGTAATCCTTATGACATTTATAGTTACGATACATTACTTTAAGTTTTGTAAGTAAGTGTGATTTTATATAGAATAATATAAATTTTAAATACTTTAAATTGATGTTCAAATTGATTTAAAACACTATAAAATCACTGCATTTATTTGAACGTTAGAAAGTAACGTACCTTAATTATACATGTCATAAGGATTACAACGAGACTAAATAATTAATTTTATGACCTTTAGAAGCCAAGAAAACAATGTTTCAAGAAATCGATAAGAACTTTTTTTTTCAAAAAGTAAAAATTTTAAAATTAATAAAACTTATAGAAAACATTCCTATCAACGATGTATTAAAATATAAATGTGATACATCAACGATGTTTTGAGTAATAATGGTGTAAATTTGTTGTACAGTGAAAACTAGTTAAAATTCCGGTACTTTTTGTTCCAACTAGGATAAAAATGACTAAACCTTGTGATACATTTAAAAATGCTTATGTAATAACGTACAATTAAACGAGGAAAACAATGGTGTGATTAGATTTTTGGAAGGCCTCTTAGTTTCTTATAAAACAACCTTCAAACTCGCGTTCACATAATTTCTGCGCCGACAGTAGTTTGATAAATTTAAGGGGGTTGATCGCCGAACGTGTATTTAACAGGGGTGAGTATATTTAAATAAGATGGGTAGTTATTACATTGTATTATTGCATTGTAGTTCTATCTTGTGGTTGTCTGTGGTGCAGCATCAGGCACAGTTTTACTCAGACCACAGAATTTCCGTCTATATTATGTGTTCAGACATACAAACTACCGACTATATGAACCCAGGTGCTCAATGTTAAAGATTGACAGGTTTATATATATTTGTACAACTTTAGGCTTAACTTATCAGCTAAACATTTCACTGCTCTGGAAAAATTATGTGGGCTAGGTGCAGTGTTTCTCTTTTGAACTAACCAGTTTTTAAACATAAGTAGTTTAACAGATAAAAAAGAAAATTGTTGAAATAAATATTTATAGTTGTTATTTAATATATTACGTTATTTAATATTTTATACTTTAAAATATTATTTTTGACACTACATATTTGACACAACAATATTTTGTTACGACATTATTCTACTAAAGCGGTAGTAGTATAATGCTGTTTTGATATTTTGTCACAATAGCATGCTACAGCAATATTCTACTACCACAGATAACAGCCATGATATTTTTTCACAATAGAATTCTACAGCAATATTCTACTGCCACAGATAACAGCCATGATATTTTGTCACAATAGCATTCTTCACAAATATTATACTACCACAGATAACAGCCATGATATTTTGTCACAATAGCATTCTTCAGCAATATTCTACTACCACAGCTAACAGCCATGATATTTTGTCACAATAGCATTCTACAGCAATATTCTTCTACCACAGATAACAGCCATGATATTTTGTCACAATAGCATTCTTCAGCAATATTCTACTACCACAGATAACAGCCATGATATTTTGTCACAATAGCTATCTTCAGCAATATTCTTCTACCACAGATAACAGCCATGATATTTTGTCACAAGAGCATTCTTCACAAATATTATACTACCACAGATAACAGCCATGATATTTTGTCACAATAGCATTCTTCAGCAATATTCTACTACCACAGCTAACAGCCATGATATTTTGTCACAATAGCATTCTACAGCAATATTCTTCTACCACAGATAACAGCCATGATATTTTGTCACAATAGCATTCTTCAGCAATATTCTACTACCACAGATAACAGCCATGATATTTTGTCACAATAGCTATCTTCAGCAATATTCTTCTACCACAGATAACAGCCATGATATTTTGTCACAAGAGCATTCTTCAGCAATATTCTACTACCACAGATAACAGCCATGATATTTTGTCACAATAGCATTCTTCAGCAATATTCTACTACCACAGCTAACAGCCATGATATTTTGTCACAATAGCATTCTAAGCAATATTCTTCTACCACAGATAACAGCCATGATATTTTGTCACAATAGCATTCTTCAGCAATATTCTACTACCACAGATAACAGCCATGATATTTTGTCACAATAGCATTCTTCAGCAATATTCTACTACCACAGCTAACAGCCATGATATTTTGTCACAATAGCATTCTTCAGCAATATTCTACTACCACAGATAACAGCCATGATATTTTGTCACAATAGCATTCTTCAGCAATATTCTACTACCACAGATAACAGCCATGATATTTTGTCACAATAGCATTCTTCAGCAATATTCTACTACCACAGCTAACAGCCATGATATTTTGTCACAATAGCATTCTACAGCAATATTCTTCTACCACAGATAACAGCCATGATATTTTGTCATATCAGTAATCTACTACACCAGTTTATCTCCCGTGGTATTTGGCACAACTGTAGTACACTACACCAGTTTATCTCCCGTGGTATTTGGCAGAACAGTAATACACTACACCAGTTTATCTCCCGTGGTATTTGGCAGAACAGTAGTACACTACCACAGTTTATTTCCTGTGGTATTTGGCAGAACAGTAGTACACTACACCAGTTTATCTCCCGTGGTATTTGGCAGAACAGTAGTACACTACCACAGTTTATCTCCCTTGGTATTTGGCAGAACAGTAGTACACTACCACAGTTTAGCTCCCGTGGTATTTGGCAGAACAGTAATACACTACACCAGTTTATATCCCGTGGTATTTGGCAGAACAGTAATACACTACACCAGTTTATCTCCCGTGGTATTTGGCAGAACAATAGTACACTACCACAGTTTATTTCCCGTGGTATTTGGCAGAACAGTAGTACACTACCACAGTTTATCTGCCGTGGTATTTGGCAGAACAGTAATACACTACACCAATTTATTTCCCGTGGTATTTGGCAGAACAGTAGTACACTACCACAGTTTATCTCCCGTGGTATTTGGCAGAACAGTAATACACTACACCAGTTTATCTTCCGTGGTATTTGGCAGAACAGTAGTACACTACCACAGTTTATCTCCCGTGGTATTTGGCAGAACAGTAATACACTACACCAGTTTATCTCCCGTGGTATTTGGCAGAACAGTAATACACAACACCCGTTTATCTCCCGTGGTATTTGGCAGAATAGTAGTACACTACCACAGTTTATTTCCCGTGGTATTTGGCAGAACAGTAGTACACTACCACAGTATCTCCCGTGGTATTTGGCAGACCAGTAATACACTACACCAGTTTATTTCCCGTGGTATTTGGCAGAACAGTAGTACACTACCACAGTTTATTTCCCGTGGTATTTGGCAGAACAGTAGTACACTACCACAGTTTATCTCCCGTGGTATTTGGCAGAACAGTAGTATACTACCACAGTTTATCTCTCGTGGTATTTGGCAGAACAGTAGTACACTACCACAGTTTATCTCCTGTGGTATTTGGCAGAACAGTAGTACACTACCACAGTTTATCTCCCGTGGTATTTGGCAGAACAGTAATTCACTACCACAGTTTATCTCCTGTGGTATTTGGCAGAACAGTAGTACACTACAACAGTTTATCTCCCGTGGTATTTGGCAGAACAGTAGTTCACTACCACAGTTTATCTCCCGTGGTATTTGGCAGAACAGTAGTTCACTACCACAGTTTATCTCCCGTGGTATTTGGCAGAACAGTAGTTCACTACCACAGTTTATCTCCTGTGGTATTTGGCAGAACAGTAGTACACTACAACAGTTTATCTCCCGTGGTATTTGGCAGAACAGTAGTTCACTACCACAGTTTATCTCCCGTGGTATTTGGCAGAACAGTAGTTCACTACCACAGTTTATCTCCCGTGGTATTTGGCAGAACAGTAGTACACTACCACAGTTTATCTCCTGTGGTATTTGGCAGAACAGTAGTACACTATCACAGTTTATCTCCCGTGGTATTTGGTAGAACAGTAGTACATTACCACAGTTTATCTCCCGTGGTATTTGGCAGAACAGTAGTACACTACCACAGTTTATCTCCCGTGGTATTTGGCAGAACAGTAATACACTACCTCAGTTTACCTCCCGTGGTATTTGGCAGAACAGTAGTTCACTACCACAGTTTATCTCCTGTGGTATTTGGCAGAACAGTTGTTCAATACCACAGTTTATCTCCTGTGGTATTTGGCAGAACAATAGTACACTAACACAGTTTATCTCCCGTGGTATTTGGCAGAACAGTAGTACACTACCACAGTTTATCTCCCGTGGTATTTGGCAGAACAGTAGTACACTACCACAGTTTATCTCCCGTGGTATTTGGCAGAACGGTAATACACAACCACAGTTTATCTCCCGTGGTATTTGGCAGAACAGTAGTACACTTCCACAGTTTATCTCCCGTGGTATTTGGCAGAACAGTAGTACACTACCACAGTTTATCTCCCGTGGTATTTGTCAGAACAGTAGTACACTACCACAGTTTATCTCCCGTGGTATTTGGCAGAACAGTAGTTCACTACCACAGTTTATCTCCCTTGGTATTAGGTAGAACAGTAGTACACTACCACAGTTTATCTCCTGTGGTATTTGGCAGAACAGTAGTACACTACCACAGTTTATCTCCCGTGGTATTTGGCAGAACAGTAATACACTACCACAGTTTATCTCCCGTGGTATTTGGCAGAACAGTAGTTCACTACCACAGTTTATCTGCCGTGGTATTTGGCAGAACAGTTGTACACTACTACAGTTTATCTCCCGTGGTATTTGGCAGAACAGTAATACACTACACCAGTTTATATCCCGTGGTATTTGGCAGAACAGTAGTACACTACCACAGTTTATCTCCCGTGGTATTTGGCAGAACAGTAGTACACTACCACAGTTTATCTCCCGTGGTTTTTGGCAGAACAGTAATACACTGCCACAGTTTATCTCCCGTGGTATTTGGCAGAACAGTATTTCACTACCACAATTTATCTCCCGTGGTATTTGGCAGAACAGTAGTACTCTACCACAGTTTATCTCCCGTGGTATTTGGCAGAACAGTAATACACTACACCAGTTTATATCCCGTGGTATTTGGCAGAACAGTAGTACACTACCACAGTTTATCTCCCGTGGTATTTGGCAGAATAGTAATACACTACCACAGTTTATCTCCTGTGGTATTTGGCAGAACAGTAGTACACTACCACAGTTTATCTCCCGTGGTATTTGGCAGAACAGTAGTACACTACCACAGTTTATCTCCTGTGGTATTTGGCAGAACAGTAGTTCACTGCCACAGTCTATCTCCCGTGGTATTTGGCAGAACAGTAGTACACTACCACAGTTTATCTCCCGTGGTATTTGGCAGAACAGTAATACACTACACCAGTTTATATCCCGTGGTATTTGGCAGAACAGTAATACACTACCACAGTTTATCTCCCGTGGTATTTGGCAAAATAGTAGTACACTACCACAGTTTATCTCCCGTGGTATTTGGCAGAACAGTAGTTCACTACCACAGTTTATCTCCCGTGGTATTTGGCAGAACAGTAATACACTACCACAGTTTATCTCCCGTGGTATTTGGCAGAACAGTAGTTCACTACTACAGTTTATCTCCCGTGGTATTTGGCAGAACAATAGTACACTACCCCAGTTTATCTCCCGTGGTATTTGGCAGAACAGTAGTACACTACCACAGTTTATCTCCCGTGGTATTTGGCAGAACAGTAGTTCACTACCACAGTTTATCTCCCGTGGTATTTGGCAGAACAGTAGTACACTATCACAGTTTATCTCCTGTGGTATTTGGCAGAACAGTAGTACACTATAACAGTTTATCTCCCGTGGTATTTGGCAGAACAGTAGTTCACTACCACAGTTTATCTCCCGTGGTATTTGTCAGAACAGTAGTACACTACCACATTTTATTCCCTTGATATCTTGTTACGACAATGGTATACTACATCAGTCCACTGCCATGATGATTTTTTGCAGCATTATTATAATATACTACACCAATTTATTTGATATTTTGATATCAAATATATATTGATATTTTTAATTGATATTTTGTGGTAAATTTACTACAATGACTGTGTTGTACCATAGCAGTTTATTTTATAATATTTAATTTTCTTTATTGTGTTCTTTAACGGCGATTCATATTTTTGTTCGATATTTGAATAGCTTTAAATTTATTGTTTATAAAATTGGAAGCTGTAAGATCAATATTGTGGTCTTTACCTTTTAACTTACAAACCATATGAATAGCAAGTGATTAACCTTGAAGGGAAGTTTAATCTGGCAATAACAATATCTGCGTTGCTTGTTTTTTATCCTCTTTTATGATTGGTAAATTTCGATAACACAAGTAAAATACAAAGGTATGCTGTTGATACAATAAGAGCAGTTGATTGGCAATTTATTAGTTCCCTGAAAAGTGTTTCCAGTTCTTTTATAATCGTACTTGACTTCCCGCAGCCAAGGTCAAGCACATAATGACATAAACTATGTTCCTTTAAACATCCATTTCTTTTGTTAATCTCTCTGGTCTGAGGAAGGTGAGCGTGGTTCACCAGAATCGATCACCATAATATTTGTTCATTTTGTACTTGTATTGTAATATATTTGTGAATGTTGTGCTTATATTGTAATAAATTTGTGTTGTGTGACGTTTACTTGAACTGTTTAAACATCCTTATCTTATTTGAGGACAGTATACATTGTATTGGGATTGTTTCCTCTAAGGTAAATATATTATCCCAATCTAGTGTCATCACTCCTTGACGGATGGCTCCAATGGATTATGTTAGTTCACAACTCACACACTCAGGACGTTTGTGTAGCTATCCTGGTGTGGTTCTCTGTTTGATGTGGCTTCAGAGTTAGGGATGGGTGTATATACATTGAAATAAAAATGGTCAATAGTAAATATTATCGTATTTCATGAAATTCTTTGGGAAATAAACTATGTTCTCTTCGGTTTGTACTAGAGACACCCACCACTTCAATATATGTGTGTGTTTATATACACGAGTGTGCGTGTGCATTAACATATATTTGTGTACATGTGCCCATGTACACAGTTATATTTTTTGAATTTTTTGCAGGCCCACATTGTTTTAAATTACTAATAAATTATTTTCTTTTGATTTTTTCTGAATTCGTTAAAAAAGATTTTATGGTTATGCAGTTTAGTGTTAGTTTCAAGGAGCTAACATTGATTTAGCCTTACCTAATCTAACCTGAATGAAATTAAAAGTTGAATCCTAAAAATGCTTCAAAACTACATCTCTAAGGAACACAAGCCTTTGCGACTAAACTTCACAACAAGAGACAAACAATTGACAACAGTTAAAAGACAAAATAACTAAAACAGCTACACAGTAAAACCCCTTACAAACAAGTTGGCAACGGCCATTGTGGATCAAGGAATGTGAACTAGACATGATGCCTTCAAGAATTTTTGTAGTGAAAAATTGAATAATTACAAAACTATCAGAAAATAAAAATCGAAATCATTAGACTTTAGACATTCTTTATTTCTGAATTAATACATGCATGGTGTATATCTCAGTCGTCAACATTAAACAATATGTCATGAAATTATAAATATTGTTCAGTGATACAATATAATACAAGAGGCTACAACACAGATTTAAATCAAGAAAAACAAATTTTAGTCTGCATACTATAACACTCTTTTTCATTAAAAATTTCTAACATGCCTCCTGAATCCGATGCCTTCTAATTTCTTAAAATTTGATGGTACATTTTTTTTTAATCGGCCCCGCATATGACACGTCCCTTTCTTTCATAAAACGCCAATCGATGACGAGGAGTACGCTGGTCGCCACCGTGTCTGGTCGGGTATCTGAGATTTGCACCAACACCAGGGATATTTTGGAGATCACTTACAGTGGACATTATGACCCTATATATGAAAAGGAAAAGATAAGGCAATGTTCAAATATAGGGCAAAACTTCATAGAAGATGGAGTGACCGAAATACACCCCTGCATGAATGTAACGGAGGTAGTCCTTTGATAATGCGCACAGCTCGCTTCTGGGAAAAAAAGTTAGACGTCTTAAAAAACGTGTGGAAGAGCCGGGGATACCTCAATACTGTATGACATTACGGAGAAAAACACCGATAGGAAACCACGAGTAGAGAATTACAATTAAGAATGGGTTGAAGCGTTCTAAGAGCGTAACAGATCCGACTCAACCTGCCTCACAGATCGGATATATGGGGAGCCCAAGACAAACCACTGTCCAAAGTCAGACCCAGGAACTTAACAGACGAACAATCTTTTATCTTAAACTCACTTAAAGAAGTATCTACAGGTTTTTTATGTGTGTGAGAAACTGCATGGAGACGGTTTTATCTGAGTTTAGCGTAAGATTATAAGCCATTAAACAAATATGTAGTGATTTTATTTTCACTGTAACTATGCTCTGTAGATTGGTTTGGGGGCTTCCAACCAATAATGTTGTGTCGACCGCATAAAGGATAGATTTTTCTAAGGGAGGTGAATTGAAGATCGTTTATGTAAATGATAAAGAGCAGTGGTTCTAGAATGATGCCTTGGAGAACACCCAGTGCACAAATAGTGAATTTATACCAAAATCCTGAAATCTCTATGAATTTACCTACCTACGGTTATAAAAGTACGATCTGAATCAGGCGAGAGCGGCTCCACGCACGCCACAATTCACCAATCCCCACAAAGGATGTTGTGGTTAACCCGATCGAACGCCTTCGAAAGATTACAAAATATACCTAATGCCGGTTTACGGCGTTCTAACTGCAATACTACATCCTTTAATAAATATACAATCGCTTGTGTAGTTGAGCGATTTGCTCTTAAAACGTACTTAGGTCTAAGAATATTAAATTTGTCCAGATAATTCAATAGTTTTGTGTGGACAACTTCCTCCAACACCTTAAGTAGGTTACGCAAGAGTTAAATTATTGACATTACCTTTGTCTCTTTTCTTAAAGATATGTATAATCTTGGAAGTCTTGTAGATAACTGGAAACATTCCTGGGGAAATTGAAGTATTAAAAAGGTATATCAAAGGATCGAGAAGGTGTTTATACATTTCTTTTAGTCAAAAAAAAGCTCAACATTTCATCAGTGCCAACGGACCTATTTGATTTCAGAGAATTAATAGCTTGTTCTACTTCAGATAGGGTGACACAGGTTAAACCATAGTTAATTAATCATACAAACTAAAAAATGTGAAAAGGTTTAAATTGTAGGCATGGAAAAATCTTTAGGCTCAAGAAACCTCTAAAAGACTTTCAAAAAATATCTAAATGGATATCGACCTCAAACCCTTTGCTTGAAAAACACAATAACAAAATAATGATAATTTGGAGCTTTAACAACTTACTAAATATGTTTAACAACATTTAAACTGTTCAAATGCAAAACCAACTAGTAAACTTCCGCCGCCGAATATTAATAATAATAATCCACACTCTAAAAACCATACAGAATTGAAATAACGAAACAAGTTTAGAGATTTAAAATGATCAAAATCATCAGGTAAAGATGGAATCATTGCAGAACATTTAAAATTAGCCAGCCCAAGCACTTTAAAAGAAATTATTCCATTTAAAACACATCTGGCAAACAGAAAGAATCATAATAATTGGAAAAATGCTCTCAACAGATTAAATTAAAAAGATGACACACAACCGATGTCAAAAACATAGAGAAATCTATTTACTTCCAGTAACTTACAAAACCTTTCACAATGTCTTTTTGATCGGGCTCAGCAACCGTTAGAAAATAACAATAGAAATGCCACGTCGGTTTCATACCAAACTAGTCCAGAATAAAGCGAACTTAAAACTAATATTTGGACATTGAAATATGTTTAACAACGAGTTAAAAATATTTTATTATTATAGTTTGTAAATTCACTGACCTTAAAATGGTACGATTAGTTTACGATTTCGTAGATTTTCCAAATTTTAAAATAACAGATTCTGGATCGAAAATTCCAAGATTGATAAGAGAAACACTAACTGACACTAAATTAAACTTGATGGTAGAAATTCCCGAATCATTTGAAATAAAAGCTGACGTTAAGCAAGGAGGTGGTCCTCTTCTATTACGTTTTATCCAGTATTTCAGAAAATAAAATCCAGAACAAATTGATGAAAAATAAGAAAATTTCGTGAATAAAAAAATTACAGAACCAAACTAAATTATTTTTCCCTTACCTTGCATAAGATTACCCTGTCATTTAAACTTGAGAAGGCTTCTTATATATCCCAAGCCTGACCAGTCACACCTCTTATTTACAGTGGTAGTTATTTTTTCAAAGAAACTAACACATTAGCAATTGCCCTTTTGTTTTACCAGTTTAAAGGGCAAGTTCCTCGTTTTGTCCTTTGTTAACCGGATAACAATGAATAGTCCTCTCCATATAAAATGTCGAATGTAAAATTAGTTGTAACTTTTAGATCAAAGAGTTATGAGGTTTTTCTTCAAATGTAACCCAACGACTCTAAAAATGAACGTGGGGAAATATATTGGTTCATATATTTAGATCCATAAGTTGTATAACTGCAGAATAGTGTGTAATATGATATAATATTTGTTCGGTTCTTGATGACAATATCACTATTGCGATTTGCGAAGGCTGCAGTAAAAGTAATCGTTGTATATGCGTAATGTTCCGGCGGTGACGCCAAGGCCTTGCCGGCCGCAGGCTCTACTACAGCTGCCAAGCAGAATTGCTCAGTCCCCACTGTACTGACCCTGGGTCACGCCATTCGGTGGCTTGTTAATTTCCCACGGTACTTGCTGTGTTAGCTTCGTCTTGTCCAGTTAAATATCCTTGGACGTAATATCTCCACCAAAATGTTATCAACATAACATTCGGATTGGGTGACCTTGGATGTATGGACGTCACTTCCTGGTATTGAAGTTTTGTATGATTCATTTATGTTCTTGGTTATGTCTTGGTTGCAATAAGTTTACTGAATGTCAAGGATGTTTCTCTACATTATTTAATAATAAATGGACAAGATTTTATTTGGGTAAGTAGAAACGCCAGGTCGGTTTTTAAGGAAAGTTAAGAAACATCTTTACTACCTTATCGAACGTTCTTTACTGCCTTATCGAACATTCTTTACTGCCTTATCGAACATTCTTTACTGCCTTATCGAACATTCTTTACTACCTTATCGAACATTCTTTACTACCTTATCGAACGTTCTTTACTGCCTTATCGAACATTCTTTACTGCCTTATCGAACATTCTTTACTGCCTTATCGAACATTCTTTACTACCTTATCAAACATTCTTTACTGCCTTATCAAACATACTTTACTACCTTATCAAACATTCTTTACTACCTTATCGAACATTCTTTACTGCCATATCGAACATTCTTTACTACCTTATCGAACATTCTTTACTACCTTATCAAACATTCCTTACTGCCTTATCAAACATACTTTACTTCCTTATCAAACATTCTTTACTACCTTATAGAACATTCTTTACTACCTTATCGAACGTTCTTTACTGCCTTATCGAACATTCTTTACTGCCTTATCGAACATTCTTTACTGCCTTATCGAACATTCTTTACTACCTTATCAAACATTCTTTACTAAATTATCAAACATACTTTACAGCCTTATCAAACATACTTTACTACCTTATCGAACATTCTTTACTGCCTTATCGAACATTCTTTACTGCCTTATCGAACATTCTTTACTACCTTATCAAACATTCTTTACTACCTTATCAAACATTCCTTACTGCCTTATCGAACATTCTTTACTGTCTTATCGAACATTCTTTACTACCTTATAAAACATTCTTTACTGCCTTATCGAACATTCTTTACTGCCTTATCGAACATTCTTTACTACCCTATCAAACATTCCTTACTGCCTTATCAAACATACTTTACAGCCTTATCAAACATTCTTTACTACCTTATCAAACATTCTTTACTGCCTTATCAAACATACTTTACTACCTTATCAAACATTCTATACTACCTTATCGAACATTCTTTACTGCCTTATCGAACATTCTTTACTGCCTTATCGAACATTCTTTACTACCTTATCAAACATTCTTTACTAAATTATCAAACATACTTTACAGCCTTATCAAACATTCTTTACTGCCTTATCGAACATTCTTTACTGCCTTATCGAACATTCTTTACTACCTTATCAAACATACTTTACTACCTTATCAAACATTCTTTACTACCTTATCGAACATTCTTTACTGCCATATTGAACATTCTTTACTACCTTATCGAACATTCTTTACTACCTTATCAAACATTCTTTACTGCCTTATCGAACATTCTTTACTACCTTATCAAACATTCTTTACTAAATTATCACACATCCTTTACTAACTTACCAAACATTATTTAGTACCTTATCAAACATTCTTTACTACCATATCTAACATCCTTTTTCTACCTTATCTATCATCCTTCACTACTTTATCAAATATCCTTTGCTTCCTTATCAACCATTCTTTACTACCTTATCAAACATTCTTTACTAAATTATCACACATCCTTTACTAACTTACCAAACATTATTTAGTACCTTATCAAACATTCTTTACTACCTTATCTAACATCCTTTTTCTACCTTATCTATCATCCTTCACTACTTTATCAAATATCCTTTGCTTCCTTATCAACCATTCTTTTCTACCTTACCAAACATTCTTTACTACCTTACCAAACATTCTTTACTACCTTTTCAAACATTCTTTACTACTTTATGAGACATTCTTTACTACCTTTTCAAACATACTTTACTACCTTTTCGAACATTCTTTTTTACCATTTTATCAAAAATTATTCATAAACACAAATATTTTAGTGCACCATCGATCCGGTATATATTGCTAATGCAAGCGTATTCTGTATAATTGGTTCCGCTGCATTCAATTGTATTAGATTACTCAAGTACTTAAGCTAATCTTACTTTAATCACAGGATTCTGTGCTATTTTCCACCCCTGCTACTTACCACCTATTCTCTTGACGAGGGTGACAGGTACCATTTCTTAGAAATGAGAAGCGCACAGAGCGGATACTCACCCATGACTCTGCTTATATAATGGCAGGGAATGTTATAGTACAAAAATCGATTTTGAACTGGCTGTTCAGGAAGCTTTGGCTGAAGTGTTTTTACTAAAGTGACAAGATGTACATATAATTTTAATCAATATTTGTGGAAGAAGGTTCAGAGTTTGAGAATAACCGTAGAGTACAATTAAAATTAAGATATCAGAAACGTATGTAGATGGTGTGCAGCTCTTGTGTATCTCCCCTAGAAAAAGTGGAATATGCTTTCCTTATAATCATGGATAACCATCGAAAGAATAAAAATTTAAGAAAATGTCAGTGGATTGAAAACCCTTCTATTCTCATACGTATTTGGAGTGCGTTTGGACAAAGACACAGGACAAAAAAAGAGGGAAGGGTGGAACTCAAAACTAAATAACTCGATCTGTATGAATCCATATCCAAACGGTTACCTGTTCATTAGAAAAATTAAGAAGGTCAAACTAATGTCAGCAGCATTTGGTCTTCAGCCTGAGAAAAGAAAGATAAAATATGTTGAAATTGACAAAAGATCAATTACTGTCGAGAAAAATATGTGGAATAAGATATTTTGAAATGCATTCGTCTGCTAGGATGCATAGCAAAATAATAGTGAAAAAACAGCTCAGAAAGTATTTGAATGTACTGAGAATTTACTGTAGAAAGTAATGAGTACAATGTAAATATGAAAAAAGCCAAAGTCAATTTTAAAGACTGATAAATTGATAAAACGATTATTTTAAAAATTAAGACAATTAACTAGCGGCTGATTATTGTGCAAGTCATATTTATTGTATAGATTATTTAGAACATTGATTATTTGAGCTTTCACACAAACTGGCAAGGCTGAGAAGCCGCTTCGTATATAGCCAGACTTGGTTTGTAGTAGTTATACCTAATTGGTCTAGTAACATACAACCAACTCGACGATATGACGAATAACCTGCTATAGCTGCAATGTGTCTTTTTAATCAATCCAAAATTAAGCAGCTTTAAGGTAATGTGTTATTTGCTTATTATGTTCAATAGCTGCATATTACATTGTATAATGTCGTAGTTTTTTTTATTACAATCTCGTAATTTTATTTAACGTACTGCTCGATATATAACTGTTTGTATGTATCTGTCACTTAACAAGAATAAACCCATTCGTCTATGTAATATTTATTACTAACCGTTGTCCGATCATGGAAAATGCGTTGTGTTTACTACAACTATGTAACCCGCGGAGCTTGGAGACATTTGTATACCTGAGTTCATGCCAGGTAGGCCCTTCTTGGAACATGGTGGCAAGTAGCACGTCACCAATCATAGGTGTTTGTAATCACGCCTTAAAGTCTGGACCTATTTTCATTGATTACTTGATAGGCAAGTGAAAGACGTTGCCTACGCTCGCCACTTGACGGTCATTATGTGAGTTGATACCTGCAGCTGACCTGCTAAGCAGTGAGGTAAAATGGAATATGAACCACAGCCCTGAGCCGTGCTGCGCCATGTTTTCTCCTGTCGATTAGAACAGGTTTCCTGTGCAGCGACTTGCCACAACCGCTACCTACCGGTCTCCTCTCTCTTCTCTCGGTCAGTTTCCTCCTTGTTTTTAGATTAGTGGAAGTGAGATAAATTTACTTAATGTTTAGAATTACTTTTTCAACTTTACTAAGAATGTTGACATTATTTCCTAAGGAATAGAGGACAAGACAAATAACACGCTTTTTTAATAACGATCTTGACAAATATTTTCGAATAGTGTTTTACTGTACTTACAATTAGTTAAATTTATTGTTTATGCCTTGTTTAGTTGGCGAGATTAGCTCCAACACATAATACTTAAAAACTAACTCATTAGGGATGTCCCCCCTCACAACGTGAATTTTACACATTGATAACAAGTGAAATGCAGCTGTCATTGTATGTGAAATTGTGTAGGAGCAACTAGATATTGCAAAAGTTTTCATACCAGATGTTGATCTAGCGATCAAGTGATCAATCGTTAAATGGATAATTCGTGATCGAGAGAAGACAATTAGTGATATAATGAAATAATGAATATTTATTCCACAATATAATACATGTATACAAACAGAGTACAGAGCTTGGAATCGGCCTTGCCACAATTGCCAGTATGTGTGGCTTGGCGTCTAATACACAAACAAGAAATAATATGTCAGATGAACTTGAATGAGTCTAGTCCTAGTCCGTCTTGATGCTTACAACTAAACAAACAGCTCACTGCAGCTCGCACGGCTTATCACTGCTGGATAACAAACAAAAGAATACTTCTTATTGTTAGGACTAAATCTATTACATAACTCCTTCTTCCTTCCTCACTTATAGCTTTACTGACATTCGATTATAAAGAATGGTGTATACAAATTAGCATCAGTATCTTTTTAAATAAAAAAAATTATTCAGGAAACTCAGATCGCTTTTAGTAAATAGCCACGCTCTTAGCCTAATACAAAACTCATTTAAATGATGAATTTCCTTAATATCCATTGGTAATTGATTAAAATATGTTGGCCCCAAATAGAGATACGAGCGTCTAAAAATTGATTTGTTTACTTTATGCGTTTTAAAAAGTCTTTTGTTGATGCTTCTTGTTTCATGAAAAATCTGTACTGAACCTCTGTTACCACTTAATATATAAAACAGTTTCAGAGTTTTTAAAACAAATAAATGCTGTATTGGTAAAATGTTTTGATTAATATACAATGGGAAGCTACTTTCCCTGTATCCTCTTTTGTTAATAATTCTGATAAATTTGTTTTGGGTCGTTCTGATGCTATTAATTAAAAATTTAAATATGTACATATTCTGGATAAGAATTTAATTTGTACTTCCATTACCCCACTAATCCTAGATTTTTAAAGAGAACAAGTTTAGAACCACCAAATCTGGTCATTTATTTATTTATATTTTTGTTCTGAAAGTTACCACAGCCAGTTTAAAAGAATTTTGCAAAACACTTTAAAGTGTATCTTTTATTTCAATACAATCAGAACATTTTCTTTGTATCATCAAATTCAGTACTGCTTTATGAGGATTTGTAGTGACTTGAGCTCCCCGTGAGGAATAGGCAGGGAAATAGAGGATATGCCTAGTTTTCCTCGTTGCCGCGATCAATGTTCACGCAACCATTACACAATACCGCATATCCGAACACTGCCTAGCGCCTACCGCCCTCAATCACCGCTTTCTCCGGCAACCTCGACCCCGAGATATCTCGTGTCGAGTCCGTGCCTCCACTCTCTTGACTCTTCTGCAACAACCTATTAAATAATAGATCTTGACACAGTATGCCACTTCAAAAGAGAATATTACATTTGAATCACTGTTTAGTGTATGAACATTTAAAAAAAATAATATTTCGAGATATTTAGTCATCAAAGTGAAATTAAAAATAAAAATAATACGTTATGGATTAAAATATTATTTGAGCACAGTAATAAACCAATGTAATACTTTTTCGTGGTTTCTAGTTACGTCTATTGTCTGTGAAAATAAGCAATGCATCAAAAGTATTTATTTATAGTTCATAACTGTACTAATATTAAAAAATACAAATATTCATAGTGAGGATAGTAAATTTGAAGTTAATTATCGAAAAAATACGTAGCAAATGTAGTAATTAATGAATATTATCTATTAGTATATCTTCACTTAATACAAAAACCTGGGATGACCACCAGCTGTATCTACGGACAAGATAACAAGACGATCATCCATATTCATTATAAACACAAACCTGGACTGACCACCCGCTGTATGTACGGACAAGATAACAAGAAGCTCATCCATTTTCATTGTAAACACAAACTTGGGATGACTACCCGCTGTATCTACGGACAAGATAACGGGAAGCTCATCCATCTTCATTGTAAACACAAACCTGGGATGACCACCCGCTGTATCTACGGACAAGATAACGGGAAGCTCATCCATCTTCATTGTAAACACAAACCTGGGATGACCACCCGCTGTATCTACGGACAAGATAACGGGAAGCTCATCCATCTTCATTGTAAACACAAACCTGGGATGACCACCCGCTGTATCTACGGACAAGATAACGGGAAGCTCATCCATCTTCATTGTAAACACAAACCTGGGATGACCACCCGCTGTATCTACGGACAAGATAACGGGAAGCTCATCCATCTTCATTGTAAACACAAACCTGGGATGACCACCCGCTGTATCTACGGACAAGATAACGGGAAGCTCATCCATCTTCATTGTAAACACAAACCTGGGATGACCACCCGCTGTATCTACGGACAAGATAACGGGAAGCTCATCCATCTTCATTGTAAACACAAACCTGGGATGACCACCCGCTGTATCTACGGACAAGATAACGGGAAGCTCATCCATCTTCATTGTAAACACAAACTTGGGATGACCACCCGCTGTATCTACGGACAAGATAACGGGAAGCTCATCCATCTTCATTGTAAACACAAACCTGGGATGACCACCCGCTGTATCTACGGACAAGATAACGGGAAGCTCATCCATCTTCATTGTAAACACAAACTTGGGATGACCACCCGCTGTATCTACGGACAAGATAACGGGAAGCTCATCCATCTTCATTGTAAACACAAACCTGGGATGACCACCCGCTGTATCTACGGACAAGATAACAAGAAGCTCATCCATTTTCATTGTAAACACAAACTTGGGATGACTACCCGCTGTATCTACGGACAAGATAACAAGAAGCTCATCCATTTTCATTGTAAACACAAACTTGGGATGACTACCCGCTGTATCTACGGACAAGATAACGGGAAGCTCATCCATCTTCATTGTAAACACAAACCTGGGATGACCACCCGCTGTATCTACGGACAAGATAACGGGAAGCTCATCCATCTTCATTGTAAACACAAACCTGGGATGACCACCCGCTGTATCTACGGACAAGATAACGGGAAGCTCATCCATCTTCATTGTAAACACAAACCTGGGATGACCACCCGCTGTATCTACGGACAAGATAACGGGAAGCTCATCCATCTTCATTGTAAACACAAACCTGGGATGACCACCCGCTGTATCTACGGACAAGATAAACGGGAAGGCAATCCATCTTCATTGTAAACACAAACCTGGGATGACCACCCGCTGTATCTACGGACAAGATAACGGGAAGGCAATCCATCTTCATTGTAAACACAAACCTGGGATGACCACCCGCTGTATCTACGGACAAGATAAACGGGAAGGCAATCCATCTTCATTGTAAACACAAACCTGGGATGACCACCAGCTGTATCTACGGACAAGATAAACGGGAAGGCAATCCATCTTCATTGTAAACACAAACCTGGGATGACCACCAGCTGTATCTACGGACAAGATAAACGGGAAGGCAATCCATCTTCATTGTAAACACAAACCTGGGATGACCACCAGCTGTATCTACGGACAAGATAAACGGGAAGGCAATCCATCTTCATTGTAAACACAAACCTGGGATGACCACCAGCTGTATCTACGGACAAGATAAACGGGAAGGCAATCCATCTTCATTGTAAACACAAACCTGGGATGACCACCCGCTGTATCTACGGACAAGATAAACGGGAAGGCAATCCATCTTCATTGTAAACACAAACCTGGGATGACCACCAGCTGTATCTACGGACAAGATAAACGGGAAGGCAATCCATCTTCATTGTAAACACAAACCTGGGATGACCACCAGCTGTATCTACGGACAAGATAAACGGGAAGGCAATCCATCTTCATTGTAAACACAAACCTGGGATGACCACCCGCTGTATCTACGGACAAGATAACGGGAAGGCAATCCATCTTCATTGTAAACACAAACCTGGGATGACCACCCGCTGTATCTACGGACAAGATAACGGGAAGCTCATCCATCTTCATTGTAAACACAAACCTGGGATGACCACCCGCTGTATCTACGGACAAGATAACGGGAAGCTCATCCATCTTCATTGTAAACACAAACCTGGGATGACCACCCGCTGTATCTACGGACAAGATAAACGGGAAGGCAATCCATCTTCATTGTAAACACAAACCTGGGATGACCACCCGCTGTATCTACGGACAAGATAACGGGAAGCTCATCCATCTTCATTGTAAACACAAACCTGGGATGACCACCCGCTGTATCTACGGACAAGATAAACGGGAAGGCAATCCATCTTCATTGTAAACACAAACCTGGGATGACCACCAGCTGTATCTACGGACAAGAAAAACGGGAAGGCAATCCACTTTCATTGTAAACACAAACCTGGGATGACCACCAGCTGTATCTACGGACAAGATAAATGGGAAGGCAATCCATCTTCATTGTAAACACAAACCTGGGATGACCACCAGCTGTATCTACGGACAAGATAAACGGGAAGGCAATCCACTTTCATTGTAAACACAAACCTGGGATGACCACCCACTGTATCTACGGACAAGATAAACGGGAAGGCAATCCATCTTCATTGTAAACACAAACCTGGGATGACCACCAGCTGTATCTACGGACAAGATAAACGGGAAGCTCATCCATCTTCATTGTAAACACAAACCTGGGATGACCACCAGCTGTATCTACGGACAAGATAAACGGGAAGGCAATCCATCTTCATTGTAAACACAAACCTGGGATGACCACCAGCTGTATCTACGGACAAGATAAACGGGAAGGCAATCCATCTTCATTGTAAACACAAACCTGGAATGACCACCAGCTGTATCTACGGACAAGAAAAACGGGAAGGCAATCCATCTTCATTGTAAACACAAACCTGGGATGACCACCAGCTGTATCTACGGACAAGATAAACGGGAAGGCAATCCATCTTCATTGTAAACACAAACCTGGGATGACCACCAGCTGTATCTACGGACAAGATAAACGGGAAGGCAATCCATCTTCATTGTAAACACAAACCTGGGATGACCACCAGCTGTATCTACGGACAAGATAAACGGGAAGGCAATCCATCTTCATTGTAAACACAAACCTGGGATGACCACCAGCTGTATCTACGGACAAGATAAACGGGAAGCTCATCCACTTTCATTGTAAACACAAACCTGGGATGACCACCAGCTGTATCTACGGACAAGATAAATGGGAAGGCAATCCATCTTCATTGTAAACACAAACCTGGGATGACCACCAGCTGTATCTACGGACAAGATAAACGGGAAGGCAATCCATCTTCATTGTAAACACAAACCTGGGATGACCACCAGCTGTATCTACGGACAAGATAAACGGGAAGCTCATCCATCTTCATTGTAAACACAAACCTGGGATGACCACCAGCTGTATCTACGGACAAGATAAACGGGAAGGCAATCCATCTTCATTGTAAACACAAACCTGGGATGACCACCAGCTGTATCTACGGACAAGATAAACGGGAAGGCAATCCATCTTCACTGTAAACAACAATTTGGGATTATCAAGTGCTTTTGTTGGAGGAAGGTCATCTAGTGTCAAGACAGGACTAGAAAGGAAAAGTAAACTGTCAAGAGAGCAAAGGTAAAGGTAAAAAATACATTCAATGTATAAAACTGTTTTATCTTCATTCTGTTCTTATCACAGCTATACTTGATTGCCTAATTATTGACTATTACCGAACACTTTTATTTAAAATATCTCACGAGATTTTGTGAAAATAAATGGTTTATGAGAGTAGCTGATGGTAATTGTTTGATTTGACATGTTACAGACCAGCCAACCAGACTACCATGCATGTCCTGCAATCCCAGCCAGAGTCTGCACAAAGTGGTCCCTGCAGTGTCCTGGCTTGGCCAGTATCAGTGGAGACATGACTTCCTCAAGGATCTAATTTCCGGATGCACAGTTGCTGTTATGAACATCCCACAAGGTTACATCATATTCACTGAACTTGATTTAGTCCTTTGTATGGAAGATTTATAGTCATTTATTTTATAACTACAGACACCCCTATTTATTTTTCAACCTTAATTTACCACTTGCTAAGTTCATACATTTTGATTATTTACAAGTTATGTTTTTAATTTAAACTTTATATGTACTATAATGAAATAACTTATTAATAACTTAGTTCATAGCTTTAAATCTTTTAGTGTTTATTGGTTGGAGCAGTGGTTCTTAGTCTTTTTCCAGTCATGTTGTGAACCCCTTACTGATTTATAAAATTAAATTGTACATCTTCACCATATTCTAATCAGTAGAACAATATGAGTCACTTTAATCTTTCTAGATTCACTAGAAACTAGAATTTTTGGTAAACTAAAATATTAAAAAATCATATTGATAGAACGCGTCGAGTATTACTACATGGTTTATATACGGTATGTTTGTGCACCAGAAATTCGTAATTCGTACCTTAGATTTTGAAGTACCCCCTAACAAATGTTGTGTGCTCCCAAGGGGTACGCGTATCATAGTTTGAGAACCTCTATGTTAGAAAAACTTTTTTTGATATTTTTCATCACCTGAAGAAAAACTTCACAACCTTCTCACTTTGAACAACCCGTCTTTTTTAATAATTAATTAATATGTAATTAATCCATGATTATTGGAAATAGCATACTTGGTGCCTTCTTTGATTCTCAGCACAAGCCTGTGAATTTTTTGTGGGTTTCAAATCCAACTGTTTCTGTCTTTTTATCAGTTTTCTTTGAATTTTCATGAAGTAGAATAGGTAACCCTCTCATTTAGGCATTAGTTTTATCTTCTACATAAAAAAAATATGATTGATTAAAAAAGCTAAATTGTGCATTACACGAGTGTTTTGAAACTGAAACTCTGAAATTATTTACTGGGGTTGAGCCAAGTCGAAGAACCAGTATGTTTGACAATACTAGGTACTAAGTAACAGCTGATTCTCTTGATATAGCTAAGGCAAAAGTGTATAAATAATAAAGGGTTGATAGTACATTTGTAATTTCATTTGTTACATTTTAAAAACAATTTTACCAGTTAAATTGTAAACTAATACCCTTGATTGTAATTGTAAAAAAAGCACCCTTGATTTTTTTGGAACAAAAAAAGAAAACACACAATACTGATTAATTATATTGTTGTTGATACAGTATTAATTGAAACAAATTAAAACTAAGTTATAGACTGGTAATTATCTTTGTTGGCTACAGGGATGGCGTACGCTCTTCTCGGCAATGTTCCTCCTGTAGTTGGAATCTACATGGCCATTTTCCCGGTGCTTGTATATGCATTTCTTGGTACTTCACGACATGTAGCTATGGGTGAGCTGCTTTAATAATATTTAATATCAGTTGGTATACAACCAAGTTTATTGCTAAGCATTTAAAATGACATGCTGCTAAGCATAAAATTTGTATCTATGAGTAAAAAATATTGATACCCATGTAAAAAAATTAAACCAAGTACTTCTTATATACAAGGTGGAAAAAAATATGGAAACGCTTTCACAACTTTTGTATTACTTCACTTGTAAAAGTAAAATCTTGTACATCATCATGGTTACAAATAATAGACTTTTTGACATCATTAGCAACATTTCATCTTGTCAGGGGAATGACCCACGAGGAGTTGAATGAAAATCTTCAATGTAAGATAAGTTGAGTTTGGTATCAAATGAAAGGACTATTCAAGAGAAATTAATTGCCGCAAACCGACCTTTGAAAGGTTTATTCTTTCCAGAGTAGCGGCCATTTGAATTTGAAAGTAACTAATTTGGACAATATTGTTTCTCCACTATTTAACGGTTTCAAGTAAATACTTTCGATAAAAAATTATACTTTGTGGAACACAATTAGTCAAAAAAATCCAATTATCAAATTAACTATGGATAAAATAATGTTGTTGTGAAAGCGTTTCCATATTTTTTACCACCCTGTATAACTTACATAACATAAACACTTTCATCACTTTCTTTTTAGAGTATATAAACTTGAAGAACCCTAAACAGTCACTATACATGATTACTGAACAATATGCAAGAATCAAGAATACTTTATTGTCGTAAGACCAAACAGCATATTTATAGCATTGACAGTCGTCTTAACAATGACAGTGAATTACAAAATATTTATACTTAAATATTTATAGTAAAATATCTATATTTATTTATACTTATACTTAAACAAATGAGAAATGACGAACTTCCATTTAGCCCCTTTTACAGACAGATAAGTAATATTTTACAGAATAAAACTTCATTTATATGTTTACTACGTCTAATCTTACTTGTGTTCTACAGTTGGCTGTTTATAAAACTATTTACATTCCCTCTATTATACAGTTCTCTACATTATAATACTTACTTCACATCTTTCTGCTTCAAACCACATCCTTCCTACACAGTTATAGTCATTTAGTTTAACATGTAACAATTGTACATCACACACTCTGACGCCCTCAATCCACTCACCTTTCCTACATGACTGTAAATACACTAGTCTTGTATTTGTCTGTAAATACACTAGTATTTACAGTCATTTACTATAACACAATACCTTTTCTTTTCTTGTTAATTATTATTGATTATTTTATTATACAAAATCATATTTTCCCCATATATAGGTTTAACCATTCAAGCTATCTAAGCGTATCCAAAAAGTTTTAGTGTGTGTTTTATTCTTGTATAACATAGACCTTCAACATAAGTTATTGCATAATAGTGTTTGTAAAACGTTTACCGTGGAACGCCTCTACCCCACCTCCCTCAAATAGACGTGAAATCCATAATTATTGAGTAAAAGTAGTTTTGGTCACACATTGCCTCAGACATAAATTAAATATTTTTATATTAAAAAGTCACATATAGTTTATTTGAGCCACTTATCTTTTTTGCTGCCATTTTGTTTTGGGTGGTCCGATTTCACTTTTCTTTATGTTAACTTTCTCAACAAGCTCTTTTACTGAGGGGTCAAACGGTAGGGGTTATTACTGTATTTCAAAGTGTTGAGTTGCCCCTCCCCCCTCCTGTCCTCTTAAGGGGGGAAAGTTTTAATCGCTTAATGTTTTTTGTATATTGAATTGTTTGTATATTTTTTATATTGAAGGAATGATATTAATTATTGCATGATTTAAATTGGTATATTATACAGTCATCTACTTTAAAACTATATACTTCCTCTACTATGCATCTATTAATCCATACACCTCCTCTATACTGTATAGTCCTCCACTTACATATTGCCTAATCTGATTCAGGCTCGTTCGCGGTCATCTGCCTGATGACAGGCAAGGTAGTCTCCCAGTACTCTAGTGGCCAACCTGCTCTGTTGGTGGCCAATAGCACTGCCCCTGCTATCACCGAGTTACCGGTATATTCACCCATTGAGGTTGCTACTGCAGTCACATTCATGGTTGCAATCTATCAGGTGAGTTCACTGATCAGCTATAAAACAAACATTTTTTTAAATTAGCTAATCAACCCTAACCTAAAAAAAATCGGCATCACCCGATAATCGAGCGATAACTAGATATCTGATATTGGCAACATCAGGGCCAGATTTCCCAATAGGCCCGAGCCTATGGGCACAAGCTCCCAGGGCGCGCACAGCCGAGAAACAAATTTTTAAAAGTATCTAGAAATAAAAATAAATAGCCATAACTTGACATTTTTTTTAATTGATTTAAAAAATCAGGCTTATAAAGCATTCTGATTTTGTTGAAGTTCATTGGAACAAATAATTGTTGATAAAGTTAAACTATTTTTCAACACTATGCATCAACTTGGTTACAACATTTATCTCAAACATGGGAGAATTGGCTCTAGGGATGTCGTCAAGCAGTACACATCGTATTGCCACTGCCAGCGCCAGCCCTATGCAACATGTTCCTCGTATAGAGGAGGGTGACCGTCTTAGTGACGTCAAATAAGTGAAATAACTATAGATTGCTCCTTGATTTCTCGTGGCACTAGCTCTCCTCATTCTTTCGATTCTTCTGATTCATTATCTCTATGCTAACATGACCTAGAATTCCTCCTCGGAACGGAACGTTTATCATTCATCCCTTAATATTAAATATAAATATAAATGACATTTGTCCGGACAGTTCTTATGTTCTGGAGAACTTATATATGTAGTTGGACAAAAACAAACAAACAAACAAATCTTTGACTAATAATGGTTTTCTGTGGGGTGGTGAATATCCAGCTAAGTTTTCTTGAACCTCAAACCTTTGTGCTTCGAAGTATTCCAGCTCAAGTCAATCTTGCTTACATACGTGGTTTATGTTTTTTACATATTAGACCATTAGAATAGTTTGAACTGTACTCCTTTTCTCACGTTTGGTATTTTGATCGAACGGAAATATGTCATTTTTATACTAGGACAATTTACTATTTGTACATACAAAATATCTAGTTTAACTTTAAAACACAGTTTTTGTGTCACGGTATGAAAATACTTCATGTAAGCTGTGTTTCTGAGATTAAACCTATTTTATAATGTATTACAGAGTTTTTTTATTTATTTGCCTAAATGACTACATTAAAAAAACCAAGGTTATTAACCAATCTTTTGTTAATATGTTAACTGTATTTTGTTAAGCCCAGAACCATGCAAATTCCTAAAAAAACTTGCAAACGATAAAATTCCATCGTGGAGTGGTGTTTAAGCAATTAAAATATTGGTCTGATATAATTTTTTAATAAAGGGTTTTAGGAAATTAACTTTAACCAGACTAGGGGACGGAAAGATTATTGGGCCAAGGGGCGCCAAAATGCTAAATCCGGCCCTGGGCAACATACTAAAATCAGGAAATGTTGCGTGCAGCCAATAGTTCATATAATATCGGCGAGCCAGTGGCCGAGTAGTCTAAGGCGTCAGGATTTTGAGCTCAGGTAGAGATAGCGATGGTTCGAATCCGGCATAGACTGGAAGATTTATCAGTAATATTCACCTTCTACTGTACTGGTTCACCCCCTTACTCTGTCTGAATAAGTTCCTCGCACAGATGAATAGTCTTTGAGGAATGGGCAGAGTAAGGGTAAAAAGGAGATCGGCCTCTCCTTTTCTTAAAAAAAAATTATAAAATGTGTTGCCGTAATCGATGCGATTGTTATACCATTGGATAGAGAGAGAAACTTTAATCAATTATTGGTATGCAAAACATGTAAAATAATAGAAAACAAATTTATAATACATTTTTGAAAAATGGTGTTACTATAGAAACAAAATTTGGCATTCACGCTTTGTTGCAGTTAAATGACAACCAATCGTAATAAACATACGTATTTAAAATATAAACTATGTATTTTTTTAAACTAAATAAAATTTAGAAACTTATGCTTATCCTCAATATCTACTAAATTTACACTATACAGATTTTTAAAGGGCAGTCCCCCTGTTTTTGTTTTTACAAAACGAACATTTTTCTTGTATCAAAATCAAAATTCATCATAACATGACAAATTTTGTTTAGTTAACTATTCTCTTGGCATTTTTGAGTAAAATTATATAGTAATACATTCCTTCAAATATTATATTTATATTTTTTATAGATTTTTGAAAATAATATGCTTGCATAATGCATAAAAATGTCTTGCCAGTAAATGAATTGTTGGCTGTTAGAGTTATGGTTAAAACAGTAGTTACCCCTCATAAAGGTGAATCAATGTATAAAATTAGTTTTTCAGAGTACAAATATTTTTGGTAGTAAATCTTTTTTAAATCAGGATTTATAATTAAATTTATCTTAAGTCTGTTTTGTATTAAGTCTGTTTTGTCTGTTTTGGGTGGGCGGGTTGATTATTTTGATAGCACTAGTTCTAGTATTTCATTATCTAGTGAAAGTGTAGGAATGGTAAAGAATATGGTTATTCTTAGCAAATAACTAGTGTGTCATTTATGTTGCATGTCAGTTTCAATGTGATTCTTGTATTCTGTTCAAGATAGCTATGTATGTGTTTCGCATGGGTATCATGTGTTCACTTCTGTCAGACACGTTGGTCAATGGATTCACAGCAGGTGCAGCGATACACGTATTCACATCACAAATAAAAGATCTTTTAGGAATGCGCTTTCCTCACTACAATGGAAATTTTCAATTAATTTATGTAAGTATGAATATCATTTAAATGCCTAAAATACAATTTTCATATTTCAATGAAATGGCAATTATTAGATAGTAAATTTATTATTTTGCAAACAAAACTTTCTTAACTTTTAATTTATATTAACAGTGTCAATAAAATTTTTTTTATGTAATTATTTTAAACTAGATCTATTTTGTCATTCTTTAGAGCCAGCTGTAAAGATCATTCTTTGTAAAGAGTCACTCTCAAACATGTTTGTTGATTGATATATGAAGGGATGAGAAGCCAAGGGGTATAAGTGACTCAAATTGAATTTTGAGAAAACTAAGTTTAAAGTTAATTTGATATAATCAAATACAGGCACTATCATTGTGAGTAAAGTTTGCATAGTTTTGCTGCCTGGTACCTCATGATGCAAAAAACATATTTTTTGAATTTTTTTGAATTTTAATTTTTATGTTATTGGCTACTTTATGATAAGAAGTGTTACTTGTACCCCTTGGCTTCCAAGTGAAGTTGGGAATAAATTAAGATCACAACATCTTAATAAGACTAAAACCAAACTGTATTACAAAAAGTAAGCTTCTATCCTAAATAATCATTCTGAATCACTGTCGTACACATTTTCCAATCCTACGTCATCTTCATCTTGATCCTCATTGGTCTGATTGTTTGATTGACCCTGTCGTGTCAGAGGATTTCCTTGGTAGTCTAGAGATCTGTAAAATCTGTGGTGAATCGGAGGTACAAATTGGAGTAGATTAAGTAGATCTTTGAACTTGGAGGCCTTAATTTTCTTTTTGTCCATTTTTTTAGACAACTGTGGCAGTTGGGTCGGAACCCTTCCTGGGTTTTTGGCTATCATGCTGTATTCAGAAAACGGCATGTCTTTATTGAAGGTAGTTTTATAGAACAAAGTCCAAGGGTGGTCCTTCCTAAATCGTAGCCACTGCATCTTACTTATACCTTTCACAGATTTCACAAAGTACTTGTGAATGGTATCCAGGGAAATGAAATCTTCATCCGACATCTTTTTTACTAAGAACTTCTTGCTGGCTCCTGCAATGATTTCCACCCAATCATCAGGCACATAAACGCCCCTCTTCGTGTTTCTCTTCATATTTTCAACTTTACCAAAATCCCTGTCACAGGCGTTGTAAGAATGGCCAGTAAGCAGAAATTTCAAATCAACTGTCTCAATGTTAGTTGTATTAACTACATGAAACCAAAATTTCACAGTAATGTGACTTTTGTTTTGCCCCCCACAGTTATCACTGAAAGCTGTTAAGTGTGTAACGTTTGGAGGCAATGATTTTATGAACTGCGACAAACAGGACGCAACTTCTTCACACCCTCTAGAAGCTTGTGCTTCAGGCCACATGAACATGAACGCATTAACAGTACCGATGTCATGGACGTTGAAATTATAGGTCCAAAGTTGACGGGAGTAGTAAACCTTTGTGCAAGTTAGTATTGGGGTAGGCAACAATTTTTGAAGGTCAAAACATATCGCCACATGGCTTGGGTCACCTTTAACTTCTTCTTTCGCGTGCTCCATTTCGGTTTTTGCACTTTCAGCTTGACGGAGGTGAAATTCTTTGGCTGTGATAGCAGCTTGCTTTGATTCTTGATCTCCGTGTTCAATGTTATTTCGAAGCTTATCACAAGTATTACAAGTGTCTGTGTGTGGTCGATGGAAAGAAAGATTGAAACAGGTGTTAAAAATGTGCCTGTAATAAGATAAAGTAGTCGGTTCCACGCCCCTTTCTTCACAGACAAGTTTGTAGCATTCATACATCCTTTTTAAGTTTAGGTTTGTATCAAGGTATTTTCTGTTTGGTGCTTGCTGTCGAGAATAGTGACTGGAGTACCTTGGAAACATAGCAATATGCTCCTTCACCAAGTCAGTTTTTTCCTGGACAGTTTTATTGGTAGGAACTTTACGTCCTCTTTTGTCTCGAGGGGATATTCCTGTGTCAGAATTTTTTTTCTTAGTAGCAACATTAGTTACTCGTTTGTTGGACACATCTAAAGTCTTTAAAAAGAACTCTTTACAAACCCTGACATTACCTAGATGGTACTGACAGGAACAGGATTTACCATGGACTGTGCCATTTTTCTTTCTACTGGGCTCACCTATAATAATAGCCGAGTTCAAAAAAGAAGATTGTAGCTCCCAGCTATCCAATCCCCAGTAATCGTCAAAGAATTTTTGTCTAGTTTCCTCATCAATTTTGTCATTACATTTGTAACGACATTGATGGTTAAAAGGCTTAAGCTCTTTTTTTGTGTGTACAATACCTTTTCGGTCTGTATATTCCTGCCCCAAATTTCGTAGATTTGAAGATTTTGTCCTTTTCCATGTCTCCGTTCGTCTAGTCCTTTTCCTTCCAGGGTGCTTCGTCCGCTTAGAAGGGGGTTCTTCTTCCTCTACCTCCGGGGCCTGTTCTTCTCCTTCAACTCCTCCTATAATTAAACAACAACTGGTATAATTGAGTTCATTGACATTTTAATATCAATATAATTATGGTTGGTTTAGTCGTTAGTTTGTCGAAAGACTCATGTAGAAACCGTGTTTATTTTACAACGAAAGCTCTAAACTACTGTAAGCCTACTTTAAGGGCTGGTATTAGAGTTAGCCTATCTTGTATTAACCTCGATTGTTCAATAGCTCCTTTATAATATATGTTCTATAAAATATAATATAGACCCAACATTCATAGAAAAAGGGTTCGCTTGGAATCTCTAGATAATTTGTTTTGGCTTGACATGAGGTTTTGTTAGGCAACTAGGCCTATGGATCTGGGATTATCCGTTTGCGGCTTCTACCCTTAAGAGGAAAAAATTAACAACACAAATCGGTATTTCTCTTGAAATTCAAGAGAATTTTTACCCTGGGGTAAAATCACTACAATCTTGTAGTCTCACAATTCAACCTTCATCTCAAATCTACCTCAAAAAGCTTATGATCTCCAATTGAGAATTAAAATTAAGAAGCTAGGCTCACCCTCTTCGGAACTGTCGCTTGAGTTTTCGTTGAATGGATTGAAATCAGGATCTTCATCACTGTCATCTGGAAGTAAAACTCAGTATATAATACAAATTATATCACCATTTGAAATCAAATAAATTACTTTGACACTATATTTTAAATGTATAAAACATAACCTTAAAACTTTACAGGTCAGCTTCATATTTTAAAAGTATAAACCAGGCAAACTATTACAAATTAGTGATGATAACACAGTTTAGGAACTATCTAGAATCAATTAAACTTATAAACTTACCTCCAAAAAGGCTTGGGATACTTTCTTTGGACATTTTCTGGAGTTACAGTAGATGATCCATGTGAACAGCAAAACTACTGAGCGGAATGTCTGCAGGCAGTTGGATGCCAAGGGGTACAAGTGACTTGGATCCCTTGGCGTCCAACCAAAACCGGTCTTGCTGGCAGTAGTTGTTCTGTTTGCCGCTAGATCTCAGCACTTGACGGAGTTGTACTTATACCGCTTGGCCACTAACATTTTAATGCACTTTGGATAAGGTTTCTGAAGTTAACTCAGAAAAAACCAAAAAGTCACTTGTACCCCTTGGCTTCTCACCCCTTCATATCTCATTTGTCAATAAAAATATAAAGAATACATTTTTATCTAACTTAACATTAATTAAATAATACATATAGTAGTATTGTGTCTGTGTGTGTGTCTGTGATTACATTATAGTTTTCACGATGGACATAATAACCCGTCATAGTTTATTCCAACATGCACAACTTTGGTGACTTATCTGCCTCTAGAAACACATAATCTTGGTTACCTACTCTTTAAGATCACAATCTTTGTGACCGATCCTCCCTCACAAAGGAGCAAATATTAGTTGCCTACTCTCGTCTATAAACACACAATATTGTTAGTGTCATCCTTTTATAAACAGACAATGTTAGTGGCATACCCTCCCTTTATGCATACAGTTTTTATGAAACGTCGCCTCTCTATAAAAACACAATCTGGGTGAACTGAAAATCCCTCTATAAACTCACAAACTTGGTAACCCATCCATTCAGTAGTTTATATATCCATGGATATTATTTCTTTTAGGTAAATCCTTCCTCTCCATTTATATATAAGTACACAAATCTTAAATAAGCAACAACACAAAATTCCTCAAGTATAACCTTTATGAAGGCTAACATGAGCGATTACAGAAAGTTTACCTCACAACTCTACTTTAGCCTATGCTACCAACGAATACACATCTAAAAGAAAGGAAAAGCTAATGTTAAAAGTCAGACTTCTTTTTTTCTAATTTTGCTATCTTGGAGTGGTCGCCGCTAGGTTGAGCTTGTTGCATGGCAGCCGAGAGTGAGAGGGAAGATGGCAAATTGCCATGAGAATGATTTTGCATGATACAAAAAACGCGGTAAGATGATCTTTTCGTCTGCTTCAGGAAGTCTGACTATTAACCTACCTCTTTTCGCTTCCTATAGATCTGTATTCATTGATGCCATTAAACAGAAAAATTATTAACAAGGAGCATATTACCCTGACAATTTTTTTTTTCTTTAACTTCACTCGCCAGTTCACATGGGCTTGCAGGCCTGTTCATGAACTTTATTCAACTAGTGAAGTACCGACCGTTGGCTCAGTGGGGATTCGAACCTTGGAAATTAACCTCCGCAGTCCGAAGCCTTAGCCACTGATCCACCTCGCTGGCAAATTTAAAATTGTATTTATAAGCATATTTGCCTTGCAAATGAGAATGGCCAACATTCTTGATACAAATTTTGCTTCACCATCTTGAAGTTGAAGAAATTAAGCTAAAAATATCCCAAATTAGTATTAAGTGATCAAATACCTCTTGAGATAATTAATAGCAAATGTAACATACTTACAAGGACATTGTAGGTTAGATGTAAGATAGGACTTAATAGTCCTAACCTTGTCATTTGTACACTTTGTTATTAAAGCCATTTTTCATTTCATTTCATTACTAATAGTAATTTGCAATTCAGATTTATTGACTTTGCTAAGTCTGAGACAATTGTGTAAAAGGGATATAACACTATAAGTTTAAATATCACTCAAGAACAGATCTTTAATCTTAAAATAATGTCACAACAGAAATGTCATATGGTTAATAACTAATTCGCCCTAACTTCTTCCACATCAATAAAGACGGTTTTCATTTCATAATAGTTTCTGCTTTAAATGAAATATATATTCGTATCTTATTCTTACTCTTACTGTCAGTTTTCTTTGTGCTGTTGTTGTATTTCTATTTATTAATTTAAAAATTAAATTAAAATGTGTTACTGTGTCAAGCTTATATTAAATGAAATAAAACTTTTCTTTTTTCCAGACATACAAAGCCATAATCAAGAGTCTTTATACTGTCAACATAGTAGCTGCCTTGATATCCCTCATCACTGTCAGCTTGTTGATTCTAGATAGTACATTTATTAAGGTAATCTTGAGTTAAAATATCTACTTTAAGTACAACTGCATTAATTTTATCAAAGAGGATCTTTTATTTTGAACAGTATCAGTTTTATCTTACTCATGATAATGATATAGTATGAATTGATATTTTTTACTTTTTAAGACAATGTATTATTATTATCAGTACTAGACGACTTTCCTACAAAATTGCAAATTTTTAAATGTTCTTTTATTTTCTGCACTTGTTATCTATAATGTTTTCACTTATGCCACTTCACATAATTTTTTTAATAACATCCTCTCTTCATAACACTATTTAAGAAAACAGCCGGAGTTACAAATATGACTTAAGGTCATACTAAGGATTGTGTAGTTGATTGTTGTTATTGGTGACTGTGTTTCTGCCTACGAGAACATGTATTTATAATACATACAACCCCACTACCATTATTCATTATTTTAATTACAGTCGTCCGTTATAAGTCATATCCTAGGGAATCTTTTTTGAATAGCAATGCATAACAAACTACACTCCTGGACAAAAGTGTTGCAACAAATGTGTTTGTCTTATATTTGCAAGGTTAAATAAACTATAATCTTTTTAAATTTATTTATTCTTTATCTTAGAATAAAAATCACCAAAATATACTTTTTTTTGGGAGCAGCTATTTTTTTTTTTTTTTAATAAAGAAAATAACAAAAAAGGCCATAAAACTTGTGGTTTTAAACAGCTCAAAAAATGGATACATCAGCATTATTATCTTATGCTAATTACACATTTTCTAGTATCTAGTATTTCCTCCTTTTGCATGGATTACTTCCTGCAGCCTTCTCCTCATGCCCCTGATGAGGCGTTGAATCTCTTCTTGAGGTGTTGAATCTTTCCCACTCCTCTATCCCTGTGGCAGTACGGGCGGTAAGAGTGTTTGGAGAATTGTTTCTTCTTCTTATACATTTTTGTACACTGTCCAACACATGCTCAGTAGTTTTAAGGTCCGGACTCTTGGGTAGCTAATCGATTGATTGAAGGCAGACCTCAGTAAAATAGCCATGTGTAATGGCTGCGCTATTTGGTTGAGCATTATCATGCATTTCTTTGATGTTAGGACCTACAAACTGAGCAAACTAAACAACATGCTCTTCCAGAATATCTTCCACATATCTTTGTGCTGTCAGACTTGGTCTATGAACTACCACAAATTATGTGCAAAGTCAAAGTGTATACTACCCCAGAACACCACCGAGCCTCCACCAAAAGTCCAATGGCTCAAAATATTCACAACATTACGTACCTGCCTAATCAAACCTTGAAGTTGAGTATTAGTAACTATTCTCCTGTGAAGTGCATATATCACTAGAAAACGGTCATCAGTTCTATCAGTTCCCTTGGTCTGCATTGAACTGGTCTTTTGTCCAGTCTCTTAAAACCGCTTTACAGCTCTTCGAATTGTGGAGTGGTGCACTCCAAAAATCCTAGCCACTTCACTTTGCAAATGCCCTGCATTTGTCGATCCGAAATTCTAGTTCTGATCGCCGTAGCATTAGTTAAAGGACGGTGTACATCCATAGTAAACACTTTTAATAATGAAACCAATTAAACACTCAAACTACACCAGAACACTGAGAAACTATCTTTGGTTAAAACTCGGAAGAGGGGAAGGTGTTTCTGTTTGGAATGTAGATAACATAAGAAAATATAAGGGAACAGACAAGAAACATTTTCCTACCAAATTAGCCATCTCTTTGTCTATTTAAAGGATTATTGTTAGTAAACAAATCATTATCAGTACTGCATTTCATTAACAGCTAGTTTGAATGTGTTGCAAAACTGTTGCAGAGGAATTTATATGTACAATCTTAATCTTAATGTATAGAGCAATCGTTACTATCAGTATTACACAGTGATAGAATGATGATTTTAGTTGTTATGACATATTATGTTTTTATTTTACTTTGGCATTATTATTATGACATGTTATTATATTTGGGTTATATTATGTATATAACAAAATAAGTGAACATGTGTTTCTTCAATAAGATTTTTGTAACAATTATTATTTAATTGATAATTTAGAAGGCAGAAGTTATAATTAATAGTATAATTTCCATAAATTTTATAAAAAAGTTTAGTTAAATTTTGAATTCTTGAAAATTATTAAGTTTTTATGTTTATCTATATTTTTTAAATCTCTAGTAAAAACAATAAAAATAATATATTTTTTAAGGCAATTTTCATAAATAACCTAATTTTTCTGAAGAAAAACATCCTGCCAGATGGTTTGCCGCTTTTATGCACAGTGCATATTGCAAACTATTGCAGTTACGATTTAGCTTATACCACGATTCTTGGAAAAATCAGACCACTAACGCAACCCCAGTCAAGAATGGCAATCGCACCTAGTTTTCCACATTACTGATGCGTTTTATCATAGATTTTTTTAACACTACATTAGTTGTACTACTGCTTTGTGTGTACCTAAAATTTACTGGTATTTAGCTGAATGTGATAGATGCCATGTGACTTTCCAAGAGAAGTTTAACAATTTTGTAATTTGTCTTTTTTGTAAACATCTCAGAATTTGACACTGAATGTTTTATTATTGAAATTGAATCAAGATTAGCAATGTGGTAATCACTTTGAGTACTACAATGCAGTACGGTACTAATACATATTTTATATTAGTACTGCATTGTACAGGGTGTTCAGTAAAACTGTTTCAATAATTTGTGATGTTATTGTACACATAAAAATGAGCAAAAAACTTCTTATGAAGGTATGTCCTAAAACCTTTAGTGTTCCGTCCATCTGTATTTATGCGTTTTTTAAATACAAATTCATAACTTTGGATTCACTCAAGGTATAAGTGTGAAACTTCATGATTGTACTACCCTAAAATAGTTATATTTTTTTTTAAATATAAAAAAATAATCTTCACTCATTTCAAAATGGCGGACGTTTAATTTTTTATAACTGAAATATCTAAAAACTGACTAATTTTACAAACAAAATGAAAGAATAATGTTTTTTTAGTAAATATTATTATAATATTCACAGTGTTTTTTTTAACAAAATCGGATTAAAAACAACTGAGTTATGCATCAAAACGTAAAACAATGATTTACAGCATTAAACAAATGCTAGTGCGGTTTTAAATATGTGTATGTGTAGCTGATTTCATGTCAATCTGCTATTTCATATGAAGAGCTGTTTATTTATGCTATTACTATTAGTTTTTGTTTCCATTGTTGGCATTATTCCATGTTCTTTGTGTAAATGACATAAAGAACACTGTCATGTACATGTTTTTTGTGAGGGGTTCTTTAAAGTTTTTCTATTGTATAGTTAGTTTTCATTAGTTAGTATTAGTAATTTATTTTCTCATGACATAGTTCTTTTTTGTTATTTTCATAGTTTCCTTTTATTAACAACTAATGGCAGATAATGTAATGTACACCTTACATTACGTTATCTGGTGAACTCAGAAATGGCAGACATGCATTTGATGTATGGCATGGCTCTTTGTAGTAGTACTCAAGAGAGTGAACTGTATCAGGAAAGTTTTAAAACTCCTGTTATACCTTGTCATACAACTTTTACAAAGGTCCATCAAAGACTTGCAGAGAGAGGAAGCTTTAATCACCAAAGAAAAGGTAACTCAGGCTGACCGGTTTCAGTAAAAAATCATTAATTAGAATGGAAACCAAACCTAATATTAATAGTATAAATAAACAGCTGTTCATATATAATAGCAGATTGACATGAAATCAGCTGTTCAAAGTATACACATATTTAAAACTGCACTAGCATTTGGCATTAGCACTAGCATATTTAAAACATTGTTTTACGTTTTGCAGTATATCTCAGCTTTTTTAAATCCGATTTTGTTGAAACAAACACTGTGAATATTATAATAGTATTTGCTAAAAAACATTATTCTTGCATTTTGTTTGTAAAATTAGTCAGTTTTTAGATATTTCAGTTATAAAAAATTAAAGGTCTGCCATTTTGAAACGGGTGAAGATTATTTTTTATATTTAAAAAAAAAAAAATAGAACTATTTTAGGGTAGTAAAATCATGACGTTTCACACTTATACCTTGAGTGAATCGAAAGTTATGAATTTTTATGTAAAAAAATGCTAAAGGTTTTAGGACATATCTTCATATGAACTTTTTTGCTCATTTTTATGTTTACAATAACATCACAAATTATTGAAACAGTTTTACTGAACACCCTGTATATAGGAATTAGATATGTTGCAGTACATATTTGTAAATATGTTGTATTGTAATTAAAAAGTATTGATTGATTTAATTGCTTTTTCTTATAAAACTGATAATTATAGATTTTTTAGATACATAAGGCCATTAAAATATAAACTAAAGATAGGTATTGTTCGTCTAATTTTAAAATACTACTATAAGACTATGATTTATCAATATTATAACCATACAAAAGTTATTAATTTAAGTAGCAACTTTATCTCATGGTGATGCTCAGTCTTTCTTCTGCAAGGATTGCAAATCTTATATGAGTACTTTTTTTAATATAATCTTTTATCAAGCTTGTCAATGTCATACATTTATTCAATTCTGCCTGACAGACTCAGGATAGTCAGAAATTCAACGGCTGCTCAGAATACATAATAATACCTACTCTGTTTATCTGTACTCTGTGGCGGCAGTCATCAAAGTGTACTGCACAGTGAGAACCTCTGAGTGTGATTTTTGTTCCTGGCCATAGTCAGTAGGTCGTCAGTGTGCACCTGGCCTTACTTTGATCCATACTGTTATGGTCAGTATTGCAGTTATCAACCCATAAGAATTGATGGTTGTTTTTAAGGTAATATAATTTTTTCTTCCTGGACAGTCAGTTATTAAAGGCCAATGCAACTATGTCATGCTTAGATGAACTAGTTACTCAGAGAGGTTGTATTTTGTGTTCCAGCCGTGGGTCAGTAAGAGATCGGTGTTTCCTGTGCCCATGGAGTTGATTGCTGTCTTGTTGGGCACTGTTGTTTCTACCTGCTTCGACATTCATGGCAAATACAACCTTACCACTGTGGGACATATTTCTATTGGGTATTAACTTACACTTAGGGAATAACCCTTTACGTTTTTGCTATGCTCAATATTTCTCAAACTAATCATAATCCATGGTGAGCTAGGTTATGAGAGCTTACTTAATTTGAATTCAGCTTCATTAAACACAACAGCTTTCTGCAGATAATACTCTTGCCATGAACCTTAACAACTATTTCAAATATAACTTAGGATATAAATTCTCTCTTCAATAAACATATTAGGATTCTAGTTTTATATTTTTAGTAATATAAAGGTCTAATATTAGCTACTGTCTGAAGCTGTAAGGCAAAAAGGGCCAAAAGTCTTGGTTCAGTAGGTCTCGTAACCACAGAATTCTCTTATTGTAATCTGTACAGGGGCTGAGTTGTTATTTAACATGTTCATTTCTGAGTAAATATTATGTCCTTTGGCATATGCTAAAACTATAAGAGTCATTTCGGAAAACTATCTAATAAATAATAAAAATGTAAAACTTAAAAACAAATACACCTCAAAAGTCACATAACCTCTAAATACAAATGTATAGAACGCAAAACAAGCACATTCAACAATAAACCATTAATTAGCAGTGATCAGCTGTTTAAGTTCATGACGCACAAGTGCGTCGTCTGCTCACAGAGTAAGCTCAACCAGCAGTGAACGTGTTAAGAAACTTCATTTATAGAACTTACACGAAAGTATTTTTTAAGTTTTACTTTCCATAAGTCAGCTGAGTGAAACTCAAAAATTTTTTCAATAAAAGAGTTTTTTAACTAAAATATTAGCAAAAAATAGATGTATGTATTCCTGATAACAAACCAAGCCAACATAAAGACAATCTGCCCTTTTTCCCATGCTGACTCGATTGTTTATTTTTATTTTATTGTATAGCATACTATACAATAACAGTTTTTCAATTAAATTTGTTGTAATGTATATACTTTTTTGGGGGGAAATAACTAATTTGATCTGATTTGTTGTTTTTAATAGTGAATTTCTTATAATGGTAATTCTGTTAAATTAGCACTTTTCTTGTTTAGGCTTCCAGAGTTTCAAGCTCCCAACTTCCAGTTGTTACCAGCAGTTGCTTTGGACAGCTTCATCATTGCAGTCATCGCTTACATAATCACCATGTCCATGGCACTCATATTTGCTCAGAAATTGAACTATGAAATTGACGCCAACCAAGAGCTCTTGGCCCAGGTACCTATGAAGATTTTTTAGTTATTATGTATGAATTTGATGTCGTTCAGTGGCGGCTACTCCATAAGAGCACATGAGCACGTGAACCCCCTGTGAGATTTGAAAAAGAAAATGAACCACATTTAAAGTTTATGTTAAATTATTTACACATTGAAATTACGAAATATGTGATTTTAAACGTAAGAAAACTCAAAGAGGCGCCTTCAGCTAGCTTCCGCTAATTTCGCAGTACTGTCGCACAGTCCTGGTTGTGCTCCATAGCGTATATGCAAGGCCTAATCAGCTGTTCTGTCTGGAAGGCGGTGGTGGAGCCGTCTTGTAATAGAAGCCAGCGGTGCACACTTGCCGTGTGCTCTACTCCGACTTCTTTTAAAATCTGTTGTTTGGTTAAGTATGGTTTTTAACTACGTTAAAATATCTTGTAAAATATTTTAAAATGCATGTTTAAGCGTATAATTTTTAGAACATTTTAATTGTGCGCTTTTACTTGTGGGGTACTCCGTACACCCTAAAACCCCCGGTGTGTGAACCCCCACTTTACTAGGTCAAAAGCCGCCACTGATGTCGTTATAATACAACCAAAGACTTTAAAATCAAAACAATACTTATTTAATTTGATATAGAATGTTACACTTTTATATTTACCTATTCAAGAGTTAGGAAAACAAGTTTGATCGTTATTAATCTTAATACTTTAATTTTTTCATTGAATAAATAAATGATTGATGTAATATTTGCAATGCCAAACTTACTATGCACATATTTAACAGAAGGATGCATGTATTGAAAGAATAAGTACAGTATATGTAGTGTCACTAACTTTAAACCACGAACTTTTACAGATGATAGGAGCGTTTCTCCAATTATTAAAGTTTTTTTAAGTTACCAACATTTATTTTCCTGATTTAAGTGTTATTGGCAACTGTCATTAATTCCTATACTGTTCACTTTGTATACTTTGTCACCGTCTTAAAGTATGTTACAGCAGATGAAGGAAATAACAGGAATGCTGAGAAAGTCAAATCTAAAGACCTAAAAAATGTAAATGTTAAATTTAAAGTTACTGAATCTGATAAACGATAAAGTTACTTATAGGAAACAAATATATTTGCAGTGTATTTTAATTATATATAATTAAAACTTTTTTTTTATATATATAAAGGATGTTAAAAAAGTCAGAGGACAGTTGAATATTGTTTACAGATAAAGGTACAAAACTTTGCACATTGCTGCTGGACATAAAAAGCTATTTTACCATGGATTCAGTGATCCACTACCTTCGTAGGTGGGCGGCCCACTTGGACTCTGAAGAAAATTTCAATTGTAAGCATAGGTAAAAACATACCATTTTAAAGGTCTTAGTAGAAAATCATACCGCAAATTAGACCTCAAAAGGTTAATCCTAAACAAAATGGCAGGGCTCAAAAATTTTAATACTGTTCTTATGTGCAAGTATAAGAATTGTTTAGTTTTTTTGTAACCATATCAGATGAAGCTACAAAACGTTGTCATGATTACTTTACACAAACATCTACTTTAAGATGTATTCAGTGTCCTGCTATTCTTCTATAGGAACACATGAGGAGTCAACAGAAAATTTGTATTGTAAGCATGGGTTGATATGCACATCATTTTAAAGGGCTGGTCAAGCATAGAAGAATGCCGCAAACCGCACTTCAAAAGCTTTATCCGTGACAAAGTGGTGGCAGTTTAAAATCTTGCACATAAGATCAGTTGAAACTTTCGAGTGCCGCCATTTTGTTTAGGATTAACCTTTTGAGGTCTAATTTGCGGTATGATGTTCTACTAGCTAAGACCTTTAAAATGGTACGAATGATTACATTTAAGATTTTCTTCCGACACCTAGTGGACTCTCCCCCTACAAAGGTAGTGGATCACTGAATACATGGTAATATAGCTTTTTATGTCCAGCAGTAATGTGCTAAGTTCAGTACCTTTTTCTGTAACGGTCTAAACAATATTCAACCATCCTCTGACTACTTGAACACTCTGTATATATATATATATATATATATATATATATACAGGGTGGCTGAAAAGTAACTTGCACCCCCCACAAACCTTTTTAATACTAAAAATATTTTATTTCAGTTTGTGGCAACCTTCTTAGGTACGAAGGGCTACATTAATGAAAGCTTTTTAAAATTTTCCCCTATGGAGGTGACTGGGGTGTGGGGGGCAACTCAACATTTTTAAATAGCAACCCCAATTGTGTGACCATTCTGATAAACAAGCTTGGTAAGACGAGAAAGTTAACATAAAGAAAAGTGAAATCGGACCATCCAAAACAAAATGGCGGCCAAGTAAATGAAATGCCTGAAAAGTAACTTGCACCCCCTCTAACTTTTTTAATACTGAAAATATTTTATTTCAGTTTGTGGCAACTTTCTTAGGTATGAGCGGCTACGTTAATGAAAGCATTTTGAAATGTCCCCTCTGAAGTGGGATGGGGGGCAACTGAAATGTTTTAAATAGCAACCCCTATCGTGTGACCCCTCTGATAAAAGAGCTTGGTAAGACGAGAAATTTAATATAAAGAAAACTTAAATCGGACCATAACAAAAAAAATGGCGTAAAAAGCCATCAAGTAAAAAGAAATGGCTGAAAAGTGATTTACAACTACCAGTAATATTTTATTATTAAAAGGGTTTGATTTCTGTTGAAGCAATATATTTGTGTAATTAAGGGTTCCGTTACTCAAAATTAAGATTTGTAAATGCCATTTTATGAAGGAGTTGTTGATGACAGCCCCTAAAATTTGAAAAAATCATCATGTGACGCCTCATTTTGCAGATTTAGTTTATATGAGAAGCTGTCATTCATGAACAATTTTGACAATTCTTTCCAAAATGGCAGCTCAAAAAGATAAGTACTTAAAAGTTATGTGGGAGAAACGTTTAACATGCCTTTATAGGGTCTTTCAGTTCTTATCTGGATGCCGCTCGAGCAGATAAGAACTGAAAGGCAAAAGGCTCGTTGTTTGCCCTTCGAACGCATAGTGTGTATTCCACCTGCCCCGTCCTGCAAGTCTGTGTAGTTTGAGTTATTCTTTACTTTAAATATTTCAGTGAATTTTATCTTAACTAACACTGTAGTGTTGTGTTCTGTGTTTGTTAAATGCTATTATGTCGGTTTGTGGTGAGTGTTCAGAGATAGTTAACGCAGACAAGGCTTTAAATTGTGTAGAGTGTAAAAACGTGCTACATTTTCGTATTCACGTGTAAAAAATGCAGAAAACTTTAAGAACACACAACCAGGAAAAAGTGTTCATGGAAATGTGATAAATGTGATATGGGAGAATAGCCGTCGCCAGTGGATGGGAACCCCATTTTGGACTGTATTAACCTTCTCTGCAAAGATTTGACCAAGCAGATAAGTGTCGTTAACTCTAATGTTAAAGACGTGAAGGAGCAAATGGACACAGTGAACAAAACTATCTCAGAAATACAAGTTTCAGTCTCAAACCTATCCTCAGAAAACACGTCCAGGAAAATCGAAATAGACAAGTTGAACAATGAGTTGACGGAAACAAAAAAAAAAGAGTTGTCTCAGGTGAAAGTAGAATTAATGGAAGCTCAGCAATATTCCAGATCCGACAATATTGAAATTGTTGGAGTTCCGTTTAAAAAGGGCGAGCACTTGTACATGATATTAGACCGCATATGTCAAGGCCTAAAAATTAAGTTCAACGAGTATGACGTGTCGGTGGCTCACCGCCTCACTGTGACGGACTGTCGGCCTAACCCTAGTATCGTTGTTAAATTCGTCACTCGGATGGCTAAAATAACTTGGATGAATGTGTACAAGGAACATCGCCAAACTCTCACTGGCGCCAAGCTATCCAACCACTGGCCATCCTACCCCATCTTTATAAATGACCATCTTAATCCTATCTACAAGCAAATCCTCGGTAAAGCCCGTCAACTCAAGAGTGAGAAGAAGCTGGCTGCAAGGTGGACCTACAGCGGCAAGGTGTTTGCTAAAAAGACAATAGACAGTCAGTCTCAGCACTTGAGAATTATGGAGGATCTGATAAACTACTGACTCAGTCTGTAAAGTAATATTATAATTTTTACTTTGCTAAGGATGCTATTAATTTGCCTTTATATTATTTTCGCCTGTTTTAGTTCTGGACAATATTTAGTAAGATAATATTTTCCTGTTTTTTTTTTGTTTTTTTAATTATTAAATAAGTACATTTAACATAATTTGTTAGATAATAAATTCACATTATATCTTTTAATAGTATTCTAGGCTATGTTACATCTTTTATCTTTTAATAAAACTCAACTTATTCCACCTTATTCATATATATTCCGTAAATTCTTGTTAGTTAAAAATTTGCTTTTTATTTTTTCCTGTATTAAATAAACAAATCTGTAAGTAATTATTACAATCTAAAAATATTCTCTCTATCTATATTAAAATATTTTCCATATCAAATTAATTATGATGATAGTTTGTCTTTTCAAAAACTAAACTTGGCATACTTAGTTTTAAATATGCTCATAAATACTATAAAAATAAAATTTGTTTGTTTTTCTTAGATGTTTAATTAGAATATTATTAAATAAACAAGTATAAATTATGTGTTATTATAAACTTTAAAAGTTGAAACCAATCATTTTTTAGCCAAACACACACGATAACACCACAAAGGTACTGAACAATGTATTCATTTTCTGTGATTTTTAGTTTGTTTATTTCATATTAAATGTAAGGTTACTTTTAAATAATCTCCTTTTATTTCTTTCTCTTTTATTAATGTGAAATGTTTCAATAACAAATAATTGACTGGCGTGAATATTTTAATAACGATAGGTTATTTAAGTTATTTTTCTTAAAGGAGTAATATCTAATCTAAATCCAATAATATGAATAGGAAGGATGAATAGCTGGAAGCTTTTGAAACAACCATCTTAAAGTTAGAAATTTCAATTAAGCTTTTAAATAGTTCTTTTTTCTTCCATTCTTTTTCTTTCTTAAAATCATTAATTTGTAAATATAATTAATCATTCTCTTGTTTTGAGTATTTGAAAGGCATTAATTTAACATAATTCTTAATAGATTTAAATTTTGTGTAAAATATATTTTCATTGAGTTGTAGCATATAAGTATAATAATATAAGTCATATTCGTATCTTTCATTTTTAATGTTATAACTGTAACTATGCTTTTTATATGTAACTATTATTAATAATGTTTTTGATTTCTGTGTGCTAGCAAATACATTCTTAAACGTTCATATTCTCATTTTCACTGTTTTGTTTTATTGGACACAGAAACTATTATGTATGAAATACTACTGATATTATAAATAGCATCATATTTTATAATAAGCATACATAATAATTTTATATTTAATAATTCTGTATTTAATAATTTTGTATCTAATACTTCATACTAATCATATCTAATATGGTTGGTCAAATTATAAAGGACAGGATAGCAGTGTTAATTCAAATCCTTCATTCATCCATGAAATATATTTTGTGTAGCCTAATAGATTCTTTTAAACTAAATTGTGGAAATTAATTTTTTATAGTCAACGTAAACAGTTAAAATCGATATAGATTTAGTTATTTAAATGTGAATGGGTTATGTTTATCCAGGTTAAGTTTTTTTATATTTTTTTCTAACATCATTTTACATTTTTTTTTCTGCCTGTAACTTTATTTCATTGTGTAATCAGTAAAATTATCTTAAGGAGCAAAAACAAGCTTATCCTTACAACATTTTCATTAGTTACAGTTATATCCCATTCGATTAGTAAAACCAGTTTGTTGTTTTGTGGGGTGGTGCATGGGGAAGACGGCACAAGAATGGAGCGGTCGTGGAACAATGACTTCATGAACGACTCTTGAACAGTACAGACAGATTACTTGTCGGACTACGGACTCTACTAGAGTGTTTACGGAATGGTTTACAGATGAGGACAATCTTAGTTAAAAAATTATTTACCTTAATATACGTAGTATTAATAAAAATTTAGATAATCTATTGGCAATTCTCGAGGCTATTAAAATTAAATTTGATTTAATCATTTTAAGTCAAACATGGCACGGGGAATCTGAATATTTTTCTGAATTAGAAGGGTTTGACTCTTTATTTACCAAGCAGCATATAAATAGGAACAACGAACTCGTCGTTTATGCCAAAACTGATCTTGGCGTTTCCTGCACACAAATTCAACTTGGCCAGTCAAACGCTCTTCAGTTAGACTTCGTGGTTGGTTCAAGGGCATACAGCGTTCTGGCAGTGTATAGAAGAAGCCCTGCCATGAATTGCAATTCATTTATTAAATCACTGGAAGATTACTATAGCTTTACAAAAAGAAATTGTACATATATTTTTGTTGGGGATATTAATATTGATATTTTGTCAGGAAACGTGGATTTTAGTTATAATAGAGAAAAGTACCTTGACTGTCTCTCGGGGGCGGGTTACCTGTTGTATTGATAAACCAAAAATCAAGTACATATATTGACCATATTTTTACTAGCCACGTAGATGACAGTGTGATCGCTACCTATATTCTTGAAACCGATATTACTGATCATTATATGATCTGACTAAAAGTTTATTATTCTAAAGAAATTGGAACACAAACGCAACAAACCATCGAAACCAAAACTTGGGCTCTCTTGAGTAGGAATTCGGAGGGGGAAGTCTGGGGTGTTGTCGTGAAGTGCTGTGATCTTGATACAGCTTGTGAATTATTTTCTGATAAGATTAAATTAGAAATAGAAAAAGCTACCAAACCTAAATTAAATGCAACCAGACTGAAAAAAACTGAAACCCTGGATTACTTTGGAAATAATAAAACTTATTTGACAAAGAGATAAAATTAGTAAATTGATTTAAAAAAATCCATTTAATCCAGAATATAGAATGCAATATCTTTATCTAAGAGCAAATATTAACCACCAAATAAAATTAGCTAAGACCAATTATTATAAAACCCAGTTTGATAATTCGATAAGCAATCCAAAATTGTTTTGGAAAACCATTCGAGAAATTTCTGGTTTAGAGAAAGGAAAAATAAAATAAAAATTCAATAACATCATGGAGGGTAGTCCATTGCAAACTGTGAATGTATTCAATCAATATTTTTCTCAAATCGGAAAGAATCTGGCCGATAGAATACTCCTTCAGGTGCTCCTGATTCAGGTTTTCATTAAGTCTAGTGACGGAGGAACAGGAATCCACACCCCTCATACCGGTGGCTCTGCTCCTGGTTACGATAATATTCCCACAAGAGCAGTAAAAGAGAATATAGAAATTTTAATTAATCCATTAACGTATATTATAAATCAAAGTATAACCTTGGGACTTTTTCCTAAGGTATTTAAAATAGCAAAAGTAACTCCTTTATATAAAAATAATGATAAGGCAGATCTTAATAATTATTGTCCTATATCTTTGTTGAGTGTTCTATCTAAAATTCTTGAAAAAGTTGTTAAGATCCAACCCCAAAATTATCTTGAAGACAATAAGCTAGTGTGTGACAATCAATTTGGCTTTAGGAAAGGAATAAACTCTTCTGATACATTTATCAATAAAGTACTAATATGCTTTATTGATCTTGCTAAAGCATTTGATTCTTTAGATAGAAATATTCTTTTTAAAAAGTTATATTTTTTGGATTTAGAGGTGTCACTCTCAAATTGTTAAGAGCTACTTAAGTGATCGGCTTCAAATTGTGGCACTTGACAGTCTTTTGAGCGAAGCGAGACCAATAGATTTCGGAGTTGTCCAGGGAAGTACCCAAGGACCTCTTCTGTTTCTTATTTGTATTAATAATTTATCTAAAATTAATATCACAACCTAATTATTTTTCTTTGCAAATGATACAGCTTTTCTGGTCGAAAAAATCATGATCGGAGACCTTTAACTGTGCAACTCAAGATTTGAGTCTAATAAAAACTTGGTTTGACCAAAATAAGTTAACAACGAATATCTCCAAAACCAAATGTTTACCAATTGCCCTGAGGGAAGGGAGCAAGCCACCAATGGGGCTAGCCTTAATTGTTTACACGTGTGGCAATTATATGAATTATAATTGTGATTGTTACAAAGTAGATAGTCAGCCAATATAAATATCTTGGAGTTATATATGACAATAAGTTAAAATGGGATGTTCATATTGCGTATATAAATAACAAAATTAGAAAGTTAAACTTTGCCTTCAAGCAACTTCATGGAATTTTAGATTTTAATTCAATTAAGTCTGTTTATTATGCACACATCCAATCAGTATTACAATATGGGATCATATGCTAGGGCGGAGCTTACAGAACTCATATAGAAAAACTCAATATAAACCAGAAATCTGTACTTAAAATCATCCTTGGCAAAGGCAAATCGTTTTCATCAATTGAATTTATTTAAAACCACAAAAGTTCTAACAATTAGACAGCTATTTATTCATACTCTTATACTATTTATTTTTACACGGAAATTATTAAATTTGGCTGTCAACTTACATCATTATGAAACGCGGCATGCGGTAGGCTTAAACCCTTAGTTCCAAAAATTTTCAAAACAGTTAATTATACTTGTTCACATTACATTGCTCACCTGTTGTTTAGAAATGTACCAAACCCTCTTAAATTTCCACAAGTCAGCTTATATGTTTATAAAATAATGATAACCAATTGGCTTATGGACCTGGAGGAGGAATCGGTTGAGGCCTTGATCAGTTCTGACTATAGATGACCGCTTCATTACATTGCACTCCCTTCGTCCCTCTGACTTTCTGCCTCTTGCACTTTGATTTCATTTTATTACATAATTCTTTTTTTCTTTTCTTTCATTGTGTGTTTTTTTATAGTAACTCTAATCAAAAGTTATTCAACATTTTTTTATTTTAAATATTGTCTAAAATTGTTTAGTATTTATTTAATTTTATTTCATTGCTATAATTTATCTAATTGTGTATTTTATTCAGTTTGCATATTTTATTTAATCATGACTAAGAGTAGTCCATTAGTTTTAGGATTAATTGTTCATTGTGCTGTTTAAGATTGATCTTTTTTTTATCTTTTTTATTTGTGGAATTTATGAACTCCCTTCCACGCACAAGCCTTGGGCTTATGTGGAAGGCACTCACATATATAAAAGTAACTGTTTTATTTATTTACCTTTTGTCTAACCCTATATATGAATTGATATTACAATGTATTTATTTCTTTCTTATAACTACGTAATTTATGTAACCTTATGCTTCGTGTATTTTAGTGGGTAAATAAAGATTTTTATTTCATTTAACATTAATAATTATGTTTTTTCCTTACTGGTTTTAACAAGTTTTGCTAAATAAATAGAAGCTTTCACTGGGTTTCCCAGATTAAATTGAGTTTGATTGTGGATTCGTGCCACAGCTCTTACTGATTGCTGAGTATTCACATTGTATTGCGCCAAAACACCTTCTTCTACTACTTGTTGTACAGCAGGCCGGCCTGATCTATGGTTTATCGTTTACAAATCTTAATTTTGAGTAACAGAACCTTTAATTACGCAAATATATTGCTACAAGAGAAATCAAACACCTTTAATAGTAAAATATTACAGGGAGTTGTAAATCACTTTTCAGCCATTTCTTTTTACTTGGCCGCCATTTTGTTTTGGATGGTCCGATTTCACTTTTCTTTATGTTAACTTTCTCGTCTTACCAAGCTCTTTAATCAGAGTGGTCACACGGTAGGGGTTGCTACTTAAAACATTTGAGTTGCCCCCCACCCCTTCAGGGGGGACATTTTAAAATATTTTCATTAATGTAGCCAATCATACCTAAGAATGTTTCCACAAACTAAAATAAAATATTTTCAGTATTTAAAAAGTTAGAGGGGGTTCAAGCTACTTTTCAGCCATTTTATTTACTTGGCCGCCATTTTATTTTCGGTGGTCCTTTTTCACTCTGCTTTATGTTAACTTTCTCGTCTTACCAAGCTCTTTTATCAGAGGGGTCACACGATAGGGGTTGCTATTTAAAAAAAAGAGTTGCCCCCACCCCCTCTCAGGGGAGGACATTTTAAAATGCTTTCATTAATGTAGCCCCTCATACCTAAGAAGGTTGCTACAGACTGAAATAAAACATTTTTAGTATTAAAAAAGTTTGAGGGAGTGCATGTTACTTTTCAGCCACTTCATTTACTTGGCTGCCATTTTGTTTTGGATGTTCCAGTTTCACTTTTCTTTATTTTAACTTTCTCATCTTACCAAGCTCTTTTATCAGAGGGGTCACACAATAGGGGTTGCTATTTAAACAATTTGAGTTCCCCCCCCAGCCCCCTTCAGGGGGGGGCGGGGACATTTTTAAATGCTTTCATTAGTGTAGCCCCTCATACGTAAGAAGGTTGTTACAAATTGAAATAAAATATTTCTAGTATTAAAAAAGTTAGTGGGGGTGCAAGATATTTTTCAGCCACCCCCTGGCTGAATGTATATTGATAATTTCAGGATTTTATAAATTATATTTTAAGTAAACATAATTAGTGGTATTAGACACTATTGTGTACACATTTCAGTAGTAATATGAATTAAGAATCTTGACTATTGCTTTGTTCAAAGGGAGCCGGAAATCTGTTAGGATCATTTCTGTCATGCATGCCGTTTGCAGCATCGCTCTCTCGTAGCATGATCCAACAGACAGTTGGAGGGCGCACCCAAATGGCAAGCATGATCTGCGCTACAATCTTGACTGTTGTGCTGGTGTCAATTGGGCCTGTTTTTGAACCACTGCCTCGGGTATGCCTTTTGTCTCTATTACATATTTTTTGGAGTTCATTTGGGCTCATTTATTTTAATAATTTAATATTAATATTATTTTATTAGTTTTTATTTTATAATTTTCAAAACAAGATCTATGGCCAAAAGTATATGAATGATTTGTACAATTAAAACATGAATTCTGTATATATCAAATTAAATGAACTTACATAATTAAATTTACCGTAAATTGAGTTTAACCCTAGATTAATACTCTGTCGTAAACAATTATGAACTGACATTTGCAAAATTCCAAGATCAGCCAAACTATACATGCTGGCGGACCGTCTGTCTCAGTACCTTCCTCATTTTGTTAGTAGAGACCAGTATTCTGTCTACGCTGCTCAAGGTCATAATGTTTTCTCTGTACTATGTCACGTGTCGTATATTTTACGAAAGAGTACTGCTTACGTTCAGTTTTTTGACAATAGACAGTTAATTCTATAGACTGTTACATTGTTTATTTTACTACATAAAGAAATGGTTAACAATGAAATTGAGCTAAAAATGAATGTTCTGTGATTTTTTTCTGAACACTTACATTTGCCATAAACACAATAACATGTTATAACAAAAACACATAAAATAGCATTTAAAAATTATGTAAAAGAATAACTTTTTATATGAAATTATAAAAATTTAATTAACATTACGGCGGTTTGAAATATCAAATTAGCATGATGGTCCATGTAAACAAAATTTCTTAACATAGAGTTGTCAAAATTAGGAATTAATAGTGAGGACGTGATAATAAATTAAGAGAAGAGTAGTAATCTAGGGCAAGGCTTTGGCCACAGATCTAGAGCTAAAAGTATTTTCTATTTATACAACAATTAAAGTGTATCTATACAATAATTAAAGTATATTTTATATAATAATTATATGGTCTGCAAATACAACTCGGAAACTACTGTCAACTTTGAAAGCAATTTCAATAAACAAGTCTACTGTCCTGAAAGTAGAAATCTAATTTTCATGCAGTGAATATTTTATGCTATTTATACTCCCTAAAATCTAAGGACACAGCAACAGTAAATAAAGATACAAACTTTATAGAAACATTGTTAATTCAACATGTTATGCTAAAGTGTAGAAGTGCTAAGTGGCAAAGTTTGCCAGTATTACTGAGTTGTTGAGTCATGCTGACCCGAACAGGAGAACCATTGACTATATAGAAGTAGACTGTCCAAGGCAATTCAATTGCTGTAGATGCACGCGTGTGCTGCTATCTTATGTTGACTGATTTCAAATTAGCGCTAAATGACTATTTGGTATACTATTAGCTCAGCTATGAGTCAGTTCATCGTGTGCTGGAGAGAGACAGAGAGATGGAGACCGCTGGTGCCATCTATGAAAACCAAACATGAACTAATTCCACTGAACAGGAAAACTGTATCCATGGGACCCATATGAGCAAACAGTCTTCTTGTTTCTATGGTCAATGGTAGAAAAATGCATGTGCATGTGTGTGTTATGTATTCCCTGAGAAACCTCCAAAGCTAATGTATAAAATTACATTTCTTGTGAGCAAAAAAAAGGATTATCTTACTATTGTATAAAAATCTAATGGTGTCGTATGTGTGTTATTCAATCACGCAAAAACTACTGAACCGTTCAGCTCAAATTTTGCATGGACATTTTTAGGGTCTCTGGTTAACAAATAGGCCTATTTCTATTTTGAAATTCCATCAGGGAGCCAACCCAGGAGTTCTAAGGGAACCACAACGCACTTTTGCATTATATAGATGCCAGTAGGTACACGTTTTGTAATACTGAATGTAATAAGCACATCATAAATCAACGTAAACCCCTTACTAAGGACGGGTTCTATGCTATTAACAATAAAAATTAAAATATTAGTGTAAATAAGTAATTTGGAACACACTTTAAATCAACAATAAATGAAAAATATAAGTATAAAAATTTATGAAATTTATGGTACCTAAAATTTCTATTTGATTCAATGCATTTGACGTTATATAAATTTACTGTTATACTGTAACTATCTGCAAGAAAGCAGAGCATACAATAGAGCATCTACAATTTATTATTTATTGTTAAGTTCATGCTTTTGAAGTTTAGCTCAATATGTAAATGATACTGAATCAGTTATACACAAAAATCAATAATTTGTTTGAAATAAATAAATTTTGTTTTTAAAGTATTTTTCCTCGTCTCATTACAGTATTAGTATCCATAGAGTTGTACAATTTAAAGTATTATATCAGGGAATATCAATTGACAATCGATTCAGCAAACAATTTACAACGGAATACATACGATGATCAAGTTGTCATGAGACTGCTCGTGTGGACTACAATAGTAGACCACGCTAATATAAAAATCCGTTAAAAATCAATACACTCCTGCAGGCTGCTACCACTCAACTGAGTGTGGTCTGGCAAAGGGAGGAAAAGGTACACAAAGCCTCAAGGTCATGCAGCGTTTCCAAACTTTACATACATAAAAACCCAACCCACCTGGACTACAATAGTAGACCATGTGAGCACTCCAGTGATAATCAAACTGTTTTGGTGCAGTTGGTACTACTAAGAGAAAACAAAGTATACATTTATTGCCAATACTATAAGTTTCAGCAGTTCAACTTACAGGCCAGAAGGGCTGAGTCTCATCATTAGATGATATTTGAGATCAGAATCTGAGTTTAACATTGAGCTCGAATTCTGGGTTCACCAGTGTTTGAGTCACAGGGGTTAACTATTTTATCACATTACATTTCCTAGGAGTTTTAACATGGAATTCTAATGTTGGACAGTGCCACAGGTCACCATGGAAGATTTCTTGAATCTGTTTATGAAACAAGAATACATTATTTCTGTGTGAGACTTTACACATTACGTATCGAACATGAAATTTCATACAACGAATTAAACATTTAATTGTCTTGTTTCAGTGTATTTTAGCCAGCTTGATCATAGTGGCGCTGAAAGGCGTTCTGTTGCAAGTAAAGGACATTGTGAAAATTTGGAGAATGTCAGCTCTGGATGGAATAGTCTGGATGTTCACCTATCTAACAGTCATTTTTGTTGAAATTGACATTGGCCTTCTTGTTGGTCTGATCATCTCCATCTTGACAATCTTATTCCGTGGTCTACGACCCAATATCTACCGGCTCTCGCGTCTGCCAAGCACTGATATATATGTTGAAAGTAGCCGATATGGAAAGGTACAAATAATTTCTTCTTTCTATAAATATCTTACTCTCTTAAAATTTTGCAAATAATCACAGTAATGTAAATTTTGTTCCTTGTACTTACCGTTACTAGATTACAAGAAAGAAGACATAAAGAAAAAGTCAATACTTAAGGCATTCTGACAATAGACAAACATTGTGTGAAAAAGTTAAGAACATAATGCTTTGAAGAAAATAATTGACCTAATAACGAATTTGTAATATGATAGCACATTTTCTTTTATGTGTACACATTTACTCTTTATAACATTTTATATTATATTAACAGTTTATTGTCTATTGTCTATTTACTCTCTCCATGTTTGAAGACAATGTTACATTATATGATATCTCTTCCCCGTATCAATTAAGCATTGACACCATTCTACCCTGCCCAAATTATTGGGGAACTTCTTCCTACATTGCCTACACATGTAAGAGGAATATAGTATAAAACAAAACCAAAAATAAATTAAGGTCAAAGTATTTACACTAATATTCTCAATCCATACACACAATAAAAATTTTATACATGGTTTTGAGATCAGTGTTCTCAATAAAATATGATTAAAAAATGATCATATTCCTAAAGAACATGATAATTAAAATAACAGAATAAAAAACTTATTATTATATTGAGTTGAATTAAAAAACTTATTTATTGAGGTGAAATTAGGGCAACATTGCCCTTTGTTACATTTAACCGCTACATTATTAAATGTATATTGTGACATTACATATATGTTTATTGAATTAGGAAACAAGTTGTATTTTATGAGTATATTCAGTAATATGACATTAGTTAACTATGGAAGATCCCAAATTTAGACCATCCTTTCTTGCACTTTGTGTTTTTCAAGGACTAAGATTCTAATAAATGGATAGTACCTTGGCAAGACTGCTTAAATATGTGCTCAAAATTCCATTCCAAGTCAGGTTAGGTGATTCTTTAGTGAAAAAAGTAAAAAAGGCACTGCAAGTCAAACAAAGAAGTGTTTAGCCATTTTCTTAAAAGAATTTTTCAGAATTTCTTCTGAGGTGACATGAGAAATATCAGAAATTGAGAAAATATTATAAAAGAAACTATTTGAAGGGTTGCATTATTTTATAATCTAAATCAAAATAAATTCTAACGTCCATGCAAACTTTGAATAAAGAAACTCTTTTGTAGGCTTAATGCCCAAAAAATTCAGAAAAAATGCTTTCCAATATTTAAATATACTCTTATTCTTATTTTGCAATTATTTACTACTATAAACATAGAGGATATCCTTTTCACTGCTGTTAATTTTCCTAATATATTGAATCTAGGTTGAGGATATAAGTGGGATCTGCATTATCCATTACGCTGGAGGATTGAATTTTGCGAACCGAAGTTGTTTCAAGGAGGAAGTTAGTAAGATAATGGAGTTAGGAGTCCCCACAAGCAAGGGCGAACTAAACTCACTATCAACAATCAAATCTAACAAAGTCTTGCCATTAGAAGTGGAACCTAAGGTAAGCTTTAAAATATTTTCCTAGTTGTGTTTGCATAAATAATTGAAGGATGTCAAAATAAAAATGCTTGGTTCGTTATTCAGTTAAGAATTTTGAACTTTCTGTTCACTTGTTAACTATGAACCCCATGTAGAGTTACAAAATAGATTATTCAGTGAAAATCGTTAAATAATATAATATATAAATACTCATATAAGGTTTTGCTGCAGTAATACATAAATTCTGCACAACAATCAGATCAAGATAATGTGTAAAATAAATTATCTTATCAAGAAACTCAAATTAAATGGGTTCAATATCAGACGCAACAGACATTTGAGCCCACATATATGCTTTTGTCAATAAAGTAGGGGCAACACAAGCATGTCCATGTTCTTGGATGGTCCGAAATTTAGAGCAACTGGGAGAGAATTCTCAAACAAAATTGTCATTCCTATCCTTATAAAACTTATTTGATACAGAGGTAGACCTAGAAATCATCAAAACGGTTCTACTTTGTTAATTAGTTACTTCAAAATCAAGATAAACATGAGTTCTTTATAAAATCATGATCCTTACTGATGAAGCTCACTTTTACCTAAGCATTTATATAATTAAAGAAAACAATTTAAAAGTCATGTAGCAGTCTCCAATATTGACTAACATATTCTACCAGAACGGAAAAAAAAAGAGTTCTTTTTTATGAAACAAGAGTTACCGAGTTGAGCTTAGATCTACCAAATTGTTCTCTTACTAAACTGTCCAAAGTACTAGGGATCAGAAGACAGAGAGTGTTTGGGTGATTCAGTCACCCTAATAAGTCTATGATGAACTAGGTTCTTAATCATCATAGGATATTCTGCATTAGAACTACTTGGTTTTGAACCTAAATGGAACATACCCACCAGAATAGTGTTAATTTATAGTTTTACAATTTTTTGAACATTATCTTTCAAGTGCTATACACACATATCTTTAAAGAAATTGTTATAAACTTTTAGTTTAATTTGGGTTTATTTTCTAAGATGTGTTGGTTACAATAAAACTAATAGCATTTGGTTATGTATATTATATTCCATATGTGTAAAGTTCTTAGAAATATCAAAATTGTTCAATCTGTTTGGGAAAATAGGATTTTTCAGTTCAAATAGATCCATAGAGGTATTAAAATAATACCTCTTTCAATCAATGAATTCTCTTTGGAGCGGCTGTAGCTAATGAGCTAAAGTGGTGGCTTGCCACCTACCCAGTTCTGGTTTGATTCCTGATAAGATCAATAACAGTTTTTGCCCCGCCGCTCCCGTCGTTTGGAAGTTACGTAAATCTGTTGGTCCTCAGGTTAAGTGTTAGAGAGGGCTTCTTAGCCCTAACTTCGCCCGGTAAAATAAGACAATCTTAAAATTTTTTTTATCTTTAATAATGGATCTCTTTTTTTAATGACTGAATTTGAAAAGCAGTGAATCATTTTACTTATTTATAACTGAAAGACAACAATAAGTGGATTTATATAGATCAACCATATTTATATTATTTAAAATTATTGCTGTTCTTTTATGTGATTTATGAGTGCATTGTTTCTAGGCATCCTTCTTGGTACTCGATTTATCAGGAATGCAGTATGTGGATCCATCAGGGGTAGTAGCTCTCCAGACTCTAGCTACTGAACTGAATGAAGCCTTCATCTCTGTCTACCTTGCAGGATCATCAGGTAGTTCACTTAAGTCTTTTTATTAAATCTTTTTGATGTGGAATATCATAAGCAGAATTCCCTGGTGAGGCTGTGGGCTGAGCTCACTCACGAGGCTGAAGGTCAGAGTCCTCAAATGCAAATTTTTCTTGTGAGGCTATAGGCCAAATTCCCTCATATCAAGTTGTTTTGAGGGCATAACCCACAACCAGCGAAGCTAGTTTTAATATAGAATATCAACAATCGCCTCACCTGATAATTACAATGTCATTCTTTCTGGTAGTACAATTTGTATGTTTGCTTAGTGTATCAAAGAATTCTGAAGTAAATAATGAGGTTTCATCATTTATTGGTATTTAAATTAATTGCCAAGGAATTAATAATATCTCCTTTAATACCATTTTACATGTATGATTAGATGGGTAGTAATACCACTGCATGTATAACGGTGGGTGGATGAGCTATTCTGTAGAGATATGGATGGTAATAATACTCTTTTTAATTTTATAAAGATTTATGTAAAAAGCGTTATGTAATAAAACGTTTTGTAAAAAGATAAACTTTTTTATCCTTATGCATCAAACAAACTAGAACAAATTTAAATTCTACTTTCTATTATCTTTTAGGGAATACTTTAAAATTACTTGAGCCAAAGGTCACTTGTAAGACAGTGCTATGTGTCATACAAATGTGCACAAGCTTAATAAAAACTGAGATAAATGTATATATTAGTGTAAACAAATATAATTCAATTCCGTTTATAAATTTATTGATAGTTATCTAGCTCCTTTCCAGTAATTACGTGTTTTTTTTTAGGTACGGTGAATGAGGTGCTGCAAAGGTGTGGGGTCTTCAACTGTCCTAACATAGACTCCTTCCCGACTGTCCACGATGCAGTGCTCTTCGCACAAAACAAGTTACCCAAACCTGTACACAGCATTAGATTATAGGATATTAAATGTACAAAAACTATAATTATGTACAAAGTTTAAACCAGAAGTTTTAAAAATCTAACATGCCAAATATTGGAGTGTACTGAATTTCGTGATTATTTAAATATAAGTTTATCTATCGTGATATTACTATATGATATTGTAGAATGATTTGTTAAGTTTGCATCTTTGTAGTCTGGCATCTTTTAATATAGTACAGTAATCTTTTAACTGAGCTGGTTCTTTATAGTTATTTGACCACTGTATATAGTTATAGAGGATACTGTAAACACATTGTTTAAACACAGATGGCTGTTCAACTATACTGAATGACAACCATAGTCAAATTCGGATGTTCAAATCAGATACATTATATTGCAGCTATAAACTTAGTGCTTGTTAAAACCAAATTGTTAGTTCTAATTATAAACTAGTAGATAGTGTTAAAAGCTGTACTCTCATAACAGCTGCAGTTAAGGTGCGAAGTTTGTGACTTGCAAAGTTATGAACCTGAGTTCGCCCCTCATTGTGACCCCAATGTTTTTATTCTACTATTTCTCTCAGTGTTCAGAAGTCACGTTTAAATCGTTGATCCAATCAACAAAATAAAAATAAATTTATATTTAAAGGCTTAGGAACTGCGACCCTTAATTGGACATCTCTCTGCAGTAAAAGCAATGTGATATTTGTTTTACCTATTTATGGTATTATCGTTATAATTATCTACTGCACTTACTGCTTTTTTTTCATTATTTAAACTAAGAACAAAAAATATTAATGAATAATTATTTATGTATTAGCTAGTAACAATGTATCATTTAAAACAACTAAAAATATTGTTTATTTTGTATTCATTATTTAGTATGCCTAGTACAGCAGTAAATTCTAAACTAAATCAATTTTTTATAAATTAAAAAAAAATTATTTATAACACACAGCGTAAGTTTTTCTTGTATTACTGACTTACTCTGTGGTATTGTTTTGTAACTCTGCTACTTTAGGTATTAGTGTTTTAAAGGTTTTAGAGATCATAGGCAAGAGGTTTTGTTCTTGATCCTCTCTGAAATGCAATCTGCACAATGGTTGCCATCAGTGTGTGTGACTGGAGAAGTCTAATGTACCTATAATGGTAGGTGGTCAAGGTCCGGATGTTGTCGAGGGGAGATAACTTAGTATCAGGCTTGTCAATTGGCAAAAAAACCTGATCAAAACTGTGTGGTTTGGATTCCACAATAAGTTATAGGTCTCTTAGATGTCCTTGCTAAGGATCAATTATCTTTAGTAACAAAAACTACTCTCGGTTATCTAAACCAATTGTACTCTTTCACAATATTTACTCACTCATGTCTTTAACATCTGCATCATCAATAATAAATATATAAAAATTTAAATATAAAACGATCAGCTTGTTAGTTTAGCTATAAATAAATGTACTGTATTTAGGACAAAATGAATGCAAGTTTTCAAGTAAGAAACAATAAATAATCATTACTATTGTGTAGGGATTACCAAAGGCAAGTATTTCACAATATCTATAGTAAAATTTATATTTGGTCATGAACTTGAATTATATTGTTAAAATGCGGTTGTAATATCTGACATTTATATGACCAATCTTATTTATATGAAGTTGTTTAAAAAAGTATTTATCTCACAGGGAAAACTGGTTATATATCTCCTAATAGTCTCTTTACTAATTTTAAAAGCGTTTTAGATACTCCTAGAATTTTAATATAATAACGATTATGTCCAATAAAGACAAACAAAGTAATATAAGATAAGTTGGATCCAATAAAATGTTTTTTAGACAGATCAAGTTCAAAATAAGAAGTCTGTTTTTTTTGACAGTTTAGATTGTGCTATTAGTTAAACAGAATGGTGCTTTTGTATAGCTGCGGTAACAGAAAGTTTGTTGACAAGGAATTTTAAACAAATATATGAAAAGCTTTTACTAGTATCAATTAGTATGTTTAGACTCACGTTAATATAGATGATAAATGTAGTGTCTTTTTAAACAAGAACAAATAATGTTACCGGTTAGAAGTCCAATGAGAGGGTAAAGCAGTGGAACGATAATACCCACCCTAGTTTACTTTAAGACATAGATAGTAGTAAGACATAGTTTAGGGCCTTAATATTGACCAAACTTCTGCTCAAATTAAATTATCAGAAATCAAGTATGATAATATAATTAGAATAAATACTATAATGTTCTACGCAATGTTATTCAGTTCTTTTTTTCTCTTAATGTTTGATTGATTACATCTGTTGTTGGCAGAGGAAATGTCAATTCAATGTAGATTTATTTTTCTTACAAAATGAAAAATTATGTAAGGCATATTGATTTATAATTCAGCAAAAAGATTATCTAAATATGAGTATATACAAAATCACAAAAATAATCTTTATATAAATAAGTATAATAAATATTTAAGCCACAAATCTACCTGGAATAAACACATTTCATTAGTTTATATAATACTTAACAGTTTTCTTTTAATTTAAACTATATATTTACTGTATAAAACATTAAAATGAACATGGCCAGTGTGTGTTCATGTGTAAATAATGTACAAATGTTATTGTTACAGATAGTTTCATGTTTATCTTTTAATTTCTGATTCTATTATACAGATGTATACAGTAACTAAAATCTATATTTATTTATAATATTAAAAATAATATTGTTTATAAATTCAACCAGTATTATTTATGTCCTTTTATCCTTTACTTTATACTTTTATGTTTTAGATAACTTGTCGATTTTCATTAATTTAAGTCAGTTTAATTATAGGCCTATAATAAAGCTATTGTTAACGACGTGAAGTTCATTTTAAATCACAGAATATTAGTAATTATATGTTTACTCGTAAAATTAATTAATTAACCAATTAATTTAAATAACAATCACTACTACAAACAGTACTAACTAATGACCTACTCATTGTCCCACACCCTTAAATGTGATCTACGTTTTATAATTTGTTACTAACTAGTTTTAACAGGAATTTAAAGTAACAACAATTTAACAAGAACAATAAAAAATCAAAAGCATAATCATGTGCAATAAAGATAAGCAATCAAATATTAAGCTTTATACAGGTCTTAACCTTAAATTCTCAGTTCTTAAACTGAGACTGTTCTGTGTCCAAGTGTTCCTTAAACTTTGTAGGCAATATGTACATATTATTAAAGGACACACCATTAGCAAAAAATACTAATGAACAGCTCTTTTGACTGATTTTAATACAATAAATACTATACATAATCAGCCAGCGTTTGCTTTTAACAGTTTTCGTTCAAGAAAAACCACTTAAAGTAAAATATACCTAAACGTAGTAATAACTACTCTACGATGGTTAAATAAATAATGTCCCATCTCTAAACCAACTAATGATTCAGTTCCGAGCAACTGCAAACATAGACAATAATAAAAAATACAAGATAGATATTGCATGTTCTCTCTTGTTCAATGTTTTGTTCAAACAGTACACATTTTTGTTGGGTCAGTCACCCTAAACCACTAAATAATGCACTGATGTTGATCCCCGTACTTTATTGATTATGGCTAGGAAAGGCCAATGACATATGAATAGACACATATCATCATTGCTGTCTGCCGATGGTGTATTCCTCACTTTCACTCTATGCGTATGTAAACAATTATATTCATGAGACAAACAATCTCCTTTGTTTCAAAGACGGTAATCAGTTACAAAATCCTTAGTTTTGTCTCATAATGAATTTGGCACTATATATAACGTTACCAGCAGTTTTAGTTCATTTTTGTTACGAGTTTGTCGTTTTAATGTAAAAAAATGTGATGGATCTACTTAATTCCCATCACTATATTCTGTATGCAGAAGGGCATTTGCTATCCGAAGGGAAACAGCTTACAGTTACCTAGATAACAGTTTTCAAATAGTCCCTTATGGGAACCAACTTGCTGAGGCACATGGATTTAGTATGACTGAGATCTGCTTTTTACGATGATTGCTAGAACTTTTCTCTACCTGAACCAGTGACCCTCAATTTTATTTAACCAAAAGTCCCCATGTACATTCCCTTTTACCCTTGCCAAAAAATCTCACATACATTTTTTTCTATGCACTTTTATTTTAACCATTCATTTCCAAAAAGAGTATTCTGAAGTATTATGAAAATAACGGCTTTTATATCTTTTAAATAGTTCTCCAGCATTCACTGAGCAGTTTACCCTTTTTTCAATCCCTCTGCAATGGATAATTGGTAAATATGTAAAATAACAGACACAAAACGGATGTTTGAAATATTGTTTAATATACGTAGAAAACAAAATATAATTAATTATTTCTTAAAGGGATGTAAAATCTATTACTATTTGAACTAAAAAAAGGGATTCTGCTTATCTCCTTACCATCTTTGATCTTGATCTATCCTAAACGACCCACAAAACCCCATTAAAGAAAGCAACTTAGAGAAGAAGGAAAGCTCCCTGAAATATTGTTAGATTCTTGCAGCAGGGCCTCCTGTAATTTAAATAAGAAAAGTGCATTTTTAAATTATTAAGCTAGGGCTATGTCGATTGAGGGTGTAGAAGAGATGTGGAATGTCTGTGTTATTTTTGAATGATTAGGGTCCTTTTATATTGCCACCCATACAAATATCCCTCCTCCCCTTCAAACTGGCTCAAAGGATTGAGAAAAACTTAAGCCAGTGCCAAACTGTATTAACTAGTCCAATATGACTGTCAGCATATAGATATACTAATCTTCAACATATACCAAAAGTACCATTTCCTATACTTAGTACAAAAGGTACTGGTTTGCACCACTTCTCTGTGTAAAGCCAGTGTCAAGTCCAGGCGTTGTGGGTCTAAAAAAACGCCCCTTTGTCTAGTATCTCTGTTTGATAAGGGAGCATCCTCCAGAGGCTCTGTTACAAGACTCCACCCTATTGACTATCTTTTTTGTCAACAACTCTGTGATAAGTTTACAAAATTCTCGTGTTCTGCTACGTTTAATTCAGCATTTTTTATAAATAGTTCATTCGTTATAGTTAGTTAAATATCTTGGGGTACAAGATATGTTGGGACAAGATCTTGTTTCATGTAGATAACAGTCAAATTCTGCAAGTTAAGTTGTAGAAATGTTTACCATTTGGAAGGCATATTGTTTAAGGCAACGATTGGTGGCTTAATACCTTAAATTTTCAGTTCAAATTTATCATATTTACCATTATTTGGAAAATGAGGAATGCCAAAATCAGCTGTTGAGAGTCTTAATCATGTTAAAGAATTTTCAGATCAGAATCTTAATATGAATTCAGAATAAAGAAACCTAAAAAGGCTTTTAACTGTGGGATTATAGCATCAGAAGTCAACTTCTTGAAGAAGATCAAGAAAAATGTTTATTCTTAGAGATATTTTGGGTGGTTGGAAAAAATGGGTTGGAGCGTGATCATTCTTTTTGTAAGAAATCAAAATCTTGATGAGTTTCCATTGTGTAACTGTTAATCCTAATAAAATACAAAAGTCCATTGTACAGAGCCTGGGGGATGCTAGTAGTACAGGTTGTATGATGACACACAACACAGAGTTTTTATTGGTTTATTTAGTTTACGGTAAATTAACTCTATTATATTAATTCATGATTTCATACTCATTGAGCCAGAGAAAGAATTTAACCATCTATTAAACTCTTGGATTATGTAAGTAACAGAAGAGTTCAAACATTTCCTCAACTATCCATAAGTTTACGTCTGCATGTGTTGTCGGCGCCAGTTGTGTCATCACAAGGTTACATCTGTAAGTGTTGTCTGCTCCAGTCGTGCCATTATAAGTTTACGTCTGCACATGTTGTCCGTGCCGGTTGTGTCATCACAAGGTTACATCTGCACGTGTTGTCCGCTCCAGTCGTTCAACCATATCGGAGATGAAAAATATTTTGGTCAACAAAAAATAGCAGGCTAATGTATGAAAAAATTAACCAAAACAATTTTTTCTGAAATGCAACTTATAATGCATCATTATTATTTAGAACTTCATGCTTAATTCGAAAACACATTCGTTTTGCTGAATTATTGATATCAAAGGTAAAAGATTAACTTTTCAAAAATTTTGAATTCAGAATTTCACCTATAAATATTTTTGAATTACCCCATTTGGCAACAAAGGTGTTCCGCGCTTGGTTTTTGACCTATCGACATTTGTAGAGTTTCAACCATATCGGAGAAGAAATATATTTTGGTGAAAAAATAGCAAGTCTACTAATGTTTGAAAAAATTGAGAAAAACTATTTTTTCTGCAAAAATTGACAAAAACAATTTTTTCTGAAATGCGACTTGTAATGGATTATTATTATGTAGAACTGCATGCTGAATGCGAAAATGGCAATCGTTTTGCTGAATTATTAATAACAAAGCCAATAGATTAACTTTTCAAAAATTTAGAATTCAGAATTTCCCCTGTAAATATTTTTTTAATTGTGCCATTTAGCAACAGAGGTGGTTCCGCACTTAGTTTTTGACGTATCGACATTTGTACAAAGTTTCAGCCATATCGGAGATGAAATATATTTTGGTCGACAAAAAATAGCAGGGGTAATGTATACAAATATTGACAAACACATTTTTTTCTGAAATGCGGTTTATGATGCTTCATCATTATGTAGAATTTCATCCTGAATTATTGATAACAAAGCCAATAAATTAACTTTTGACATCAAGGTTTGTAAAATTGGTGTAGGCAAAAATTGACAAAAAAGAATATTTTCTGAAATGCAACTTATAATGCATCATTATTATGTAGAACTTCACGCTTAATTCGAAAACACATTCGTTTTGCTGGATTATTGAAATCAATGCTAAAAGATTAACTTTTCGAAAATTTAGAATTCAGAATTTCACCTATAAATATTTTTGTATTACCCCATTTGGCAACAAAGGTGTTCCGCGCTTGGTTTTTGACCTATCGACATTTGTACAAAGTTCCAGCCATATCGGAGATGAAATATATTTTGGTGAAAAAATAGTAAGTCTACTAATGTTTGCAAAAATTGACAAAAACAATTTTTTATGAAATCCAACTTATAATGCATAATTATTATGTAGAATTTCATCCTGAATTATTGATAACAAAGCCAATAGATTAACTTTTGACTTCAAGGTTTGTAAAATTGGTGTAAGCAAAAATTGGAAAAAACAATATGGGACTTATCATCATTATTATGTAGAATTTCATGCTGAATTATTGATAACAAAGCCAATAGATTAAATTTTTGAAAATTTAGAATTTAAAATTTCACTTGTAAATATTTTTTTAAATTGCCCCATTTAGCAACTGAGGTGGTTCCGCACTTGGTTTTGGTATCAACATTTGTACAAAGTTTCAACCATATCGTAGATTAAATGTATTTTGGTGTAAAAAAATAGCAGGGGTAATGTATGCAAAAATTTACAAATTTTTTTTAAATGCGGCTTATAATGCTTCATCATTATATAGAATTTCACACTGAATTATTGATAACAAAGCTTATAGATTAACTTTTCAAATATTTAGAATTCAGAATTTCATCTGTAAATATTTTTTAAATTGCGCCATTTGGCAACGTGGTCCTGCGCTTAGTTTTTGATGTAACGACATTTGTACAAAGCTTTAACCATATTGGAGATGAAAAATATTTTGGTCGGAAAAAATAGCAAGGCAAAAATTGACAAAAACATTTCTATTCTGTAATGCGACTTAAATGTATAATTATTATGTAGAATTTCCCGTTCAATTTAAAAACAGCATTTGTTTTGCTGAATTATTAATAACAAAGCCAATAGATTAACTTTTCAAAAATTTAGAATTCAGAATTTCACCTGTAAATATTTTTTAAATTGTGCCATTTGACAACAGAGGTGGTTCCGCAATTAATTTTTTTTTTTTTTTTATCAATATGTGTACAGTGTTTCAACCATACAGGAGATAAAATATATTTTGGTCGAAAAAAATAGCAAGGCTAAATGTATGAAAAAATTGACCAAAACATTTTTCTCTGAAATGCGACTTATAATGATTATGTAGAATTTCATGCTGTATTCGAAACGGCATTCGTTTTGATGAAATATTGATAACAAAGCCAATAGATTAAATTTTCAAAAATGTAGAATTTAGGATTTCACCTGAAAATATTTGTTAAATTGCCCCAATTGGCAACAGAGGTGGTTCTGCACTTAGTTTTTGACGTATCGACATCTGTACAAAGTTTTAACCAGGTCGGAGATGAAAAATATTTCCCATTAACTACTGATCTGTGCGGGGAACTTATCAGACAGAGGAAGGGAGAAAACCAGTACAGTACAAGGTGAATACTGATAAAAACTAAAATCAAGGCTAGGATTGGAGCCTGCGTTATCTCTAACTCAGTGTCAGAGGTAACATGACTGTGAATGTAATTCTCTCCAAGTATAATTTAAATGTTATTTTCGTCGTATACAAAACATATGTTAACCTTTAGTTACCGTATATCAATGACACATCATTATACAAACATAACAAAACTAGGTAAAATTCATTGGTGAAAATTATATGCCTAATTATTAGAATTCGTCGTCAAATAAACGTCAAAACAACAACTAATTTCAATGGTGCAATATTAATTGTTAAAATTGATTACACATTTCAAATACTGTGAGTAGTTTTATATTTAGTATGTATATTTTTTAATTGATGATATAGAATATTTAGTATTTTTATTGAATTCATGATATAGAAAGTTAGTTTCAGTATGAATATTTATTATTAGAGCTTTGGAAACTTAAGTCATTTCGTAGATGGTACGGCTGCAGGTAGGCCGCAACTCGAGCACTAGTTTTATGGCCCTATTGGGAACTGCGTGCAACTACTAAAGGATTTTGTAGATCCACAACCTAGCCAATGGGCATTGAAACATAAATTTATATCTCGGACACAGAAAGAATATGAAACAGTGAGTGATTTTTCAGTAGCCCTCAGGAAAGTGACAATTAACTGTAATTTCAACTATTGCTGTGGCAAATCAGTAGCAGACATGTTTCTAAAATTGTCAAACAACTCAAAACAAAGCTAAACAAACTACAAACAATAAGGAACAAACTACAAAACAAAGTAAAAAACTTATATAAGTAACTCTTAGTTTAATAGGCTACATGTTATACGAACAAGAAATAATTCAAATGTTCAAATATAAAATAAATATTCCTAAATTAAACTGTACATAATTCCAAATGTATTTCTACATTGTAAATCTATTTACATATTTACAAGCTGTTCACTGATTTAAGTGAACACTCTTTCAATAAGTTTATATCAAGTGAAGTAGGCTACATTGTTATATACACAGCAGTCACTCCTAGTCGTTGAGAAGTTAAGTGCAATCGTGGTTCTGTAAAAATAGAAAAAAAAAAAAACTGTGTATAGTGGTCCTATATTAATTTCTTAATATAGAAATTAAAACATGGCCAATCATGAGGTTGCATAATTCGTATTTATAGTTAATACCATCGTGTTTGGTATAATTTTTCTTATTTTATCCTATACTTTTCAGGAATATATAAATTAGTTAAAAATTCCGAGCCGCACAAAAAAGTAAACCAGTGCAGTGGTAACGGCTATAGGTGACTCATCACTGAAACAGTTACGCGAGGGGGTGAGTGATCGAAGGACGGGCGGACCGGTCACTGTTAGGCCATAGTGTATACAGAGAATAGGTTACGAGCGCAGCAGTTTCTTTTTTCAGTAGATTTCCTTTCTGAGAGGTCGTCTCTCCCGGAATTTCAAGTTCTGCTTCCACCCTCCATTTCTTCCCTCGGAAGCCTGCTTTTACACACGTAGGCCTACCGTTCTGCGTGAGGCTGGTAGTCAATAATCGACCTGTTGGTCGGTGAGCGCCACGCCACTGGGGAGAAAGCGGAGCGAACTGTCCATTGTGACGTTGTTCACACATACGAGGTGTAACGACCGTGGCGAGCGACAATGGTTGCCTAGGTGACCAGGCCACACAATGAGTGGGTGGTGGATAGCCCGTGGACACTGGCTAGTCTCTCACGGCTGGTCACCCGTCACCCATCTTACACCTTGTAAGTGTCCCGGTTAGCTGAAAAAACCGCACTTCTATTTTATGCTACTTAACTGCAATGTTGCTTTTAATTATTATAGTATTTATTGTATTTCTTCAATTTAATTTTTGCTCTAAATAAATGTATTTATGTAAAAATTACAATATTAATTTTGTATTCTAAGAGTTTTTCTTTAATAAGAGTTATGCAAAATATTAAAATAATTCCTCGTTTATTTAGCTAATACTGTAGAGGTAAAAATAGAAAATGTCTTAGTCACAACATTTGTTATATCCTTTTTAATTTACATTTTGTTTTTGTGAAAATGACCCAGTGGTGGTGTAATATATTTTTTTTAATAATCCCTGGTCATTTTGCATTATTCCAGTAAAATAAATTATTGGAGACCATATCATAAAACTGATTAAATCAATATTTTGGGACATTCAGAACTTTTGCATCAAAAGCATAACTGTTTATTGGATGCATTAGTGTAAATATTAATAATATTAACTAAAAAATAATCTTTATTTATATTTTTAGGTTGTACGATTTTAACTAATTACGGCCTACAAAATAACTCATTTTCAACACTCTTAGTTTTTAAAACATTATTTTCACTAAACTGCCTGTAATATTGTAGGCCTCTGTTTCTATAAAGTCTAATATTCGGTTGGAACTGCAAAAATAAAACGGAAAACAAAAAAATTACGCCCTGCTTCTGTTAAACCTTACCTTACCTCCTTGGCCACTGACACCTAGGAAGGTTTTTGGTCTCACCAACAATATGCCTCCACTGTTGCCGGTCTACTGCTAAGGCAAGGAGGCTCGGGGCGAGTGTCATGTGGTTGTCCATCGGTAACCTTCTTAATTAGGCTTTCTTCTCCTCTTCTTTCTACATGGCCTGCCCATCTTAGTCTTCTCCTCTTCTTTCTAGATGGCTTGCCCATCTTAGTCTCCTACTCTTTACTATGACAACAATGTCTGGATCTTTATAAAATTCTCGGAGCTTCCGGTTTTTCCTAATCCGCCTCATACTTTCCTCCCTTATGGCTCCAAAACTCCTCCTCAGTATCTTGTTTTCAAATACTACTAGCTTGTTTTCATTTTTCTTCATAAGTGTGCATGTTTCAGAGCCATATAAAAGTACTGGTTGAATTGTAGTTTTGTATATCCTTAGTTATAGACAGTATTTTATAACTAGTCATTTTTTATAAGCTCCAGAAGCATTTTGATGCTGCAATAAGTCTCTTGTCAATTTCAATACTTCTTTCAATTTCAATACCTAGATGTTTGAATTCAAGTACACTTTCAAAGGTCAGATGACCCTCAGAAGTTTATCTATTTCATTTTGGATTCTTCCTACTTTTAGGTATTTTGACTTCTATTCACTTATCTTTAGACCAATCTTATTAGCTTCCTTGATAATAATTTCTGTCAGTTTAGGTCTTCTTTTCATTCTGCAATAAGCGCTACGCCATCAGCAAATGCAAGTTATTTACTTTGATTCTAGATTTACTCCTGCCTGTACATTTTTTGTGCTTTTGAAGGTTTCTTCTATTGCAATATTAAACAGTATTGGGGAAATACCATCTCCTTGTACTCCTGAAAGAGTTCGGAAGGTTTCAGAGTATTCGTTTTCAATTTTAACTTTACTTTTGGACTTCTCAACACACAGGTCAATCTCATCAGGTATGCCAATCTTCTGCATGGTTTCCCAAAGTTTAGGTATTTTTATAGTATCATAAGCTTTTACAAAATCGATGAACAGGATGTAGCACTCTTATCATATCCCCAATACTTTGTTATTATCTCTCTAATCGCATAAATTTGGTCTGTTGTAACCTGCCTGGTTTTCGTCCTTTGATGAAACCTGACTGATGATCGTCAATGAATTCTTCTACATATGGCTTTATTCTGTTAAGTAGACTCTTAGACAATATTTTGTATGTAGAGATAAGTAAGGATATTCCTCTGAAGTTGTTGCATGTTTCTTTGTCTCCCTTTTTGTGATACGGGATGATCACAGATTCACTCCATTCAATGAGCATTCCTTCAGCTTTCCGTATTTTATTAATCAGTTCATGTATTTCTTTAGTTGCATTATTACCACAATTCTCTAAAGTTTCTATGGCTATTTCGTCCTCTCCAGGCGCTTTTCGATTTTTAAAGTTTTGTATTGCTTCTTTAACTTCTTGTAGGAAAAGTTCTTGTAAGTGATTGGACATTTTGATAAATTGTTACTTCTTCATTATTAAGTAGACTTTCTTCTCCTCTCCTGTCTGATTCTGTTAAACCACTTATAGAAAACTTGACTAACGTCAGTGCACAAATTATATGTACCTGAGTTTGAAGGTAGTTTACTAAGAAACTAACAGGCCTACGAAAAATCCAATCACACCATCGTTTTTCTCGATTAATTTATAACATATGCATTTAATATATCATTTCAAGCTGTAGTCAATTTTATTCTAGCTTGAACAAAAAAGGACCGGAATTTTAACTAGTTTTCACTGTGCGTCAACTTTACACTTTTATTACTAAAAAATCCGTAAATGTATCACACTCATATTTTAATACGTTCACGATATAAATGTTTTCTATAAGTTTTTTAGATTTTAGAATTTAAAAATTTCAGGGAAAACATTTCTCAATCGATTACCTGAGATAACTTTTTCTTGACTTCTAGACTAGAGGACGTACAATCACTTGGTCGTGTTTAATCCTTATGAAATCTATAGTTACGGTACATTACTTTTATATGTGTAAGTAATGCAGTGAATTTAAACGTATTTAAATCAATTTAAATTCATCAATCACTGCATTTACTTACGCATATAAAAATAATGATAAAAATAATGGATCGTAACCATACATTTCGTAAGGATTACAACGTGACCAAGTACAGTAGTTAATTTTACGACCCCTAAGGGCCAAGAAAACGTTAAGGAAATTGATAAGAACTTTTTTTCTTGAAAATTAAACATTCTTAAATTTAAAAACTTATAAAAGCATTTCTGTAAACCACGTATTAAAATATAAATTCGATCATCAATTACCGATACAAAAATTTGATGCACAGTGAAAAATAGTTCAAAGTCCGGCACTATTTTGTTCAACTAGGATAAAAATTACTAAAAGTTATAATAAAATTTGAAAATGCACACATCATAATGTAGAATTAAATGAAGAAATCAATGGTGTGATTGGAATTTTAATAGGCCTCTTAGTTTCTTAGTTTAATTGGCACAGGTAGCCTACACATAATTTCTGCACCGACAGAAGTAGTAAAAGAAGAAAACCCCCAAATATTATCTCAGATTAGGTTAGTTTTCGAATGCCTATTATTACCACTTGTCCGTAAGACAACCTCAACTAGAGGGCCATTACCCACCATCCCATTCCAGGTCTTTTATGACACTACATAAACATCATAAATGCCAAACAATTTCCTTTCACAGTACCCAGTTCTGAGGTTATCCCAAAATGTGTTCCTTAGAAGCACCGTGAACGTCCGTCCACCATTTGGAGAACAAGTCCTTCTTTTTAATGTCTTTCATCCCACCTTGCTGGAAATTTAGAAATACGTACGAAAGTATACACATGAATAAAAATATGTAAAACTAATACATGAAAAATTACTTTTTTAATTCTTTTTATTTTTAAAAAGAGAGGCCGATCTCCTTCTTAACCTTACTATGCCCATTCCTCATAGACTGTTGGTCTGTGCGGGGAACTTATTGTTTCTAACTAACCGATTGTTAGAACGTATAACTCTATGGACAATATTTTTATTTTTTAGCGATGATCAACGATTTTTATTTAATTTTCGTTCTGCCCTCCATTATGAAAAAAGTCAGGCATTTTTGGGAGTGTGTCCTCCGTTTCAAAAATGTTACACGATCACATGTAATGTCATGCGTATAAGATCCCTATTACATTACACTCAATAAAAGTATAATGTCATTTAGTTCCTTCTGTTGATAGTTAATATTAAAATATCGTAGATTTATTTATATAAGTAAAAAATATTGAAGCACTTGAAAACAGTTTAGTAAACACAAGGAGAGCTACAACTTATATATTTATAACCTAGCAATACGTCTCTTATAGACTTTAATGTGCCAGCAGAAATATGTATTTCTGTAACAAATATTTAAAATAACAACGACATTATATGTGACAGAAGTTACGTCGATCTACAGATACCGTCTAAAATATCACAGTAATAAATCAGAGTAACTTAATTATGCGTGCTATAGAGTATACGCACGTCACAATTTATCGTAAGGTGTTTACTAATCTGTTTTCAAGTGCTTCAATATTTTTTTAATTATATAAATAAATCTACGATATTTAAATATTAACTATCAAGTGAAAATCTTTGACATTGCATGGTCACGCTATGGAGCTCTACATTTCACTATGAAGGTTAATATTCCATTTCATTTTTATCTACACGAAAGCTTTTTTATGTATTCAAATCCGCTTGTAGCATTACATAACTGCAACATAGGAAAAATTGTTAATGTTAACATTTTGGGGTAGATAATTATTGTTTAGTAGAAATGCAGTAGTAAATATGATCTAGTATTTATATGTCGTACTTTAGGCTATAATTGTTGATTGTATTTAGGTTTACTGTTTGTCATGTCATAGTTTGCGTTTTACCTGTTCTATTGTGTTGTCAGTAAACCCACTTTCATAATTGTTAACATTATCCGCTGTTATGAACTATTTTATATTTTATTGAGTTTTTTATATAAACCTCTTTTCACTATCTTACTTTATATTAAATCAATAATTAACGATAGATATTTAGTGGATAAACTGAAGAATCGGAAAAAAATAGATCCCGCAGTTCAACTTTCAATTCATAAAATTACCCCAATATATTTTTTTTAACAAAATTAGGGTATGAATAATAAACAATAATAATTAAAATAAAAAATTATAATGTAACTTACGTAGAATCTATATTTTCCTGTGACAACCACGTTAAGGTGCTATTTACAGCATTTACAAGACAACCAAACGTTTCGCCTATGCTGTGATGTGGCATCCTCAGTGGTATCGCTGAGATGTGGTTGTCACCGGAGAATATATTAGATATGACACGGGCCGCTTCAGCCTAAGATCTAAGTATAATATATGTCTTCACTTCTTATAATTATGTCTAATTAATTTGATCAGCTCTAAATTGACCAAATAATACGTGTTTCTAATTCTAAAGTTCTGATATTTCCACTGTAAAGTATTCAGAACTTTCAGCCGCCTTGAAAAGTGTAAGCAGTAGTAGATTCGAAATACATCTAAATATCGATAAATATCGGTGTAATGAGCATATATAATGTACTGAGTGAAAGTTATTACTTTTATATAAAGAATATGTGCTAATGCACTTATTATAGTATTTATTTATGGTGGTATTATAGTATTTATTTTTGTTTTTTCTTCAGCTAACGGAGTTTAAATTTTAAATAAGATGCTAAATTGGCAAGAAGTCTAAAGTTTAGAGAAGAAATTATCTAAATGGTTAGTTTTTTTAAGACTGGAAAAGGTCCTTATTTTATCCAGTCTGGTTCTGAATGGTGATTAGCAATTTGTATTTTCAAGTTCGTCAATCTGCAAACTGCATTTATTTAAGGTTTTACAATGTGCTTCAACTGGATGACTTTTAAAAATAATGCTGTTATTCAAATGAAAATTACTTTTTTTTAATGAAAACAAAAATATTCACTAAGACTAAACATTATTAATAATGATAAATAGTGACCCGCAGTTCTCACAGAGGGACTCGCTTGATCACAGCTCCAGGTTAGAGGACTGAGAAATCGTATTTAAAAATGAAGATTCTTATCATAATTAATAAATGTGTGTATTATACAGCCAAAATACAAATTCAAACCCCCTTTTAGATTTATCTTGATAACGAACAACCTCCGTGTTGTTACTGTAGATAAAGTATCGAGCGTGTTGTAACCTACATCTGTTAAAGACCCATAGTTGGTGGCTGAACGTCACCGGAAGTCAGCATAGTTGTTTGAGACATGCCAATCGTTGATTGTGTGTTAACCTCATTGAGCGTGCTGTAACCTATTTGTATTTTCCCCATACAAATAGTTAAAGTTGGCCACGCCAATCGTTGATTGCCAGAAATGTGTGTTAACCTCATCGAGCGTGTTGTAACCTACATCTGTTAAAGACCCATAGTTGGTGGCTGAACGTCACCGGAAGTCAGCATAGTTGTTTGAGACATGCCAATCGTTGATTGTGTGTTAACCTCATTGAGCGTGCTGTAACCTATTTGTATTTTCCCCATACAAATAGTTAAAGTTGGCCACGCCAATCGTTGATTGCCAGAAATGTGTGTTAACCTCATCGAACGTGTTGTAACCTACATCTGTTAAAGACCCATAGTTGGTGGCTGAACGTCACCAGAAGTCAGCATAGTTGTTTGAGACACGCCAATCGTTGATTCCCAAAAATGTGTGTTAACCTCATCGAGCGTGCTGTAACCTACATCTGTTAAAGATCCATAGTTGGAGGCTGAACGTCACCAGAAGTCAGCATAGTTGTTTGAGACACGCCAATCGTTGATTGCCAGAAATGTGTGTTAACCTCATCGAGCGTGCTGTAACCTAAATCTGTTAAAGACCCATAGTTGGTGGCTGAACGTCACCAGAAGTCAGCATAGTTGTTTGAGACACGCCAATCGTTGATTGCCAAAAATGTGTGTTAACCTCATCGAGCGTGCTGTAACCTACATCTGTTAAAGATCCATAGTTGGTGGCTTAACGTCACCGGAAGTCAGCATAGTTGTTTGAGACACGCCAATCGTTGATTGCCAGAAATGTGTGTTAACCTCATCGAGCGTGCTGTAACCTACATCTGTTAAAGACACATAGTTGATGGCTGAACGTCACCAGAAGTCAGCATAGTTGTTTGAGACACGCCAATCGTTGATTGCCAGAAATGTGTGTTAACCTCATCGAGCGTGCTGTAACCTACATCTGTTAAGGACCCATAGTTGATGGCTGAACGTCACCAGAAGTCAGCATAGTTGTTTGAGACACGCCAATCGTTGATTGCCAGAAATGTGTGTTAACCTCATCGAGCGTGCTGTAACCTACATCTGTTAAAGACCCATAGTTGGACGCTGAACGTCACCAGAAGTCAGCATAGTTGTTTGAGACACGCCAATCCTTGATTGCCAGAAATGTGTGTTAACCTCATCGAGCGTGCTGTAACCTACATCTGTTAAAGACCCATAGTTGGACGCTGAACGTCACCAGAAGTCAGCATAGTTGTTTGAGACACGCCAATCGTTGATTGCCAGAAATGTGTGTTAACCTCATCGAGCGTGCTGTAACCTACATCTGTTAAAGACCCATAGTTGGACGCTGAACGTCACCAGAAGTCAGCATAGTTGTTTGAGACACGCCAATCGTTGATTGCCAGAAATGTGTGTTAACCTCATCGAACGTGTTGTAACCTATATCTGTTAAAGACCCATAGTTGGTGGCTGAACGTCACCAGAAGTCAGCATAGTTGTTTGAGACACGCCAATCGTTGATTGCCAGAAATGTTTGTTAACCTCATCGAACGTGTTGTAACCTACATCTGTTAAAGACCCATAGTTGGTGGCTGAACGTCACCAGAAGTCAGCATAGTTGTTTGAGACACGCCAATCGTTGATTGCCAGAAATGTTTGTTAACCTCATCGAGCGTGCTGTAACCTACATCTGTTAAAGACCCATAGTTGGTGGCTGAACGTCACCGGAAGTCAGCATAGTTGTTTGAGATACGCCAATCGTTGATTGCCAGAAATGTGTGTTAACCTCATCGAGCGTGTTGTAACCTACATCTGTTTAAGACCCATAGTTGGTGGCTGAACGTCACCGGAAGTCAGTGAAGTTGTTTTAGACACGTCAATCGTTGATTGCCAGAAATGTGTGTTAACCTCATCGAGCGTGTTGTAACCTACATCTGTTTAAGACCCATAGTTGGTGGCTGAACGTCACCGGAAGTCAGTGAAGTTGTTTTAGACACGTCAATCGTTGATTGCCAGAAATGTGTGTTAACCTCATCGAGCGTGTTGTAACCTACATCTGTTAAAGACCCATAGTTGGTGGCTGAACGTACCGGAAGTCAGCGTAGTTGTTAGAGACACGCCAATCGTTGATTGCCAAAAATCTTGTTTGCGCTGGTTTCCTTTTTAGTAAATACGGTCCCACATGAAATCCACACATACAATCCTAACATACAACATAAAATAATTCAATTTGTTCGGTATGACTTCAGGCAACAAAAAGTGTACGACTTTATCGATTACAAATCATGATAAAAATAAAGAATCAGTAAATAATTTGATGCGAAGTATAGTTATAAAATCATATGTTTCTACTTATTTTTATATTTCCTTGAGCTAACGTAGTTTAAATTTTTTAATAAGATGCTAATTTGGCAAGAAGTCTAAATTTTAGAGAAAAAATTATCTAAATGGTTAGTTTTGTTAAGTAATTAAATTGTTTTGTAATTTTGTCTGAAAGCTAACTTATCTTGTTATTTTTATTAAGATGATTTGTTATCTTTTATTTTGTAAGTAGATAACTTTCCATATTTTTTGACAACACTAACATTACTTTTTTTATTTATGCCGGATATTTCATTTCAGTCTTGAATTGGGTTTGGCAGTAACTTTATTATTATAACTATAAAAATCCCGTTCCCCATCACACTATCAGATTTTGGACTAGCAATATTATAGATGTTACATTCATTTTGGCGGGGAAATTATTTAGACATAACATGGGCACTGGTTGTGCTGTTATAATGTTTCGGATTCGTTGTATATGTGTTTTTCTTATGGGGAAACTTCTCTAATAGCAGCCATCACAAACAAAGACCCATGCTAATTGTACTAGAATTGTACTCTAGAACAGCTGCTCGTATCAACCCAAGCATTCGGAGGTTGGTTTTCTTTTTTCATTTAAAAAAAGGATAAACATGACATTATTTGTCCTTTACCTTTCATATTAGCTGTTTATTACCCAGGTATATGTTTCGTAGTTTCTTCGTGAATGCTCGCAAAATCGGCATATTGATCACACATCTCAGTACCTTGCTTACTACAACTTTTAAATGTGCCATACAAGAAACAGCTTTTTAAGGCTTTCAACCATCATTTTCACCACAATAAATTATTAAATTGTCTTCCAACCCGTCTTCGGCAAGCAGAAAATAAGTCAAGTATTGTACTTCATATCTTCAGTATTTCTTCATCGCTTACTACTTCGTTGCTGAGACGTTTCCCTGTGCATTATATCTTTGTCGACTTACACTGGGAAACAGTGTATGCATTTCCATCTAGTCTATGCATTTCCACAAAAAAGTTGGATTTGTCTACAATTAAAGTTGAATAGTTCGTTTAAAAGGATAAACTTATTAACTGATTAAGTGATTATTAGTAATAATATAATCGTAATTAATTTATCGATTGAAATTTATTAACTTATTGATCTTTTAACCAATAACAATCAACAAGTATAAATAGGTGCTTTACGAGTTTGTGTGATTGTGTGTTTATTAAACGATTATAATGATGTCAACACTACAGGAGACACTATGGCAATGAGAGCGGAATTAGTCTCGATCATCGTGATGGATTGGAATTCCTGAATCAGTCGGTCATCCCAGGGGTTCGAGGATTTTAAGAAATGCAAGGTTTACCCCAAACTTTCTTAGTATTTTTTTGAAATTTTTTTATTTTCTCGTATTTTTAACGAGAATTTCACTTCTATGTTCTTTTTACTAAGAAACTAACTTACCTTGTGTTTTTTTAAGTCTCTAATTGTCGTAATTTTTGTATATGGCAAATATACAAATTTATTTTGTCAAAGAAATATATTCGTTAAAAAGGTTTCACATTTCAACAATTTTAGCAAAACGAATGTACAGCTATAAATATTTTTGACTTCTATCACCTTTTTTATTCTAAACCAGTTTGTACTAGAAAAAATAAATGAGTATTTTTAGGAGATAGTCTTCCCTTATAACATGTTTTATTCAAGGAAATAAAGTTGGCCATTGCTGGTTTAAGTGAACAGTGTTGATTTGTTAATGGTTAAATAAACCCATGGCTAAGTAAACAATCCATGGGTAGTTAGTCGTGTTTATGAATAGTTGATAAAATACTTTTTGAACTATTATCTATTCTCAGAGTAAAATTTTATGAATGACAACAAACTTATAAGAACCCCAAATGCAGGATAGTAAAATAAATATAGGATTCTTAAATTTTAAAAGTTAAATTTTAAAATTTGGAATAATCGTAAAATTTATAAAAATACTATTGTTGTTACATGTTAATTCTATAATTTGTAAACCAAATCGTATTAAGCTGACATGTGTAAACACAGTTCAGTAATAACGCAGTTTACCTCCTTGAGACTTGGCAATAAGTTCAGTTGATATAGACGGGCAAGTTGTGTGTATTCCAGGCGACCTAGTTCACATTTCACCTGCAAGGTAATATTCAAACTAATAGTTAATTGTTGTTATTACCTTACTTTATTTAATAATACTTAAGTCAGTGTGAGAGAATGTATTCCCTTAGCCTCACACTGTCTGTCACTGGTCATAATAAACTTACGGTATGACGTTTATGACACTTATGGTGAATTGCAATTCTTATCTTTGAATTTAATTTATATTTAAGTAACTAATTTAAAGAAAAATAAACCTTGATTTGTGTTTTATATCAGGTTTTGTTTAATTTTGTAAAGTATTGATTAGTGTTGACAAGGCTGTGGTATTTTTTACAAAATAATAATGACAACAACAGATATCACAGTTATATTTTTGTGAAATGTTTACTTTTACTTACAGGGAACATTTGTTTCTTAAAATATTCATTTGAAGAAAAGTAACCAACAAGAAACGAAAAGGATATAAACTGTCTATAAGTGATTATAACGCATTATATTAATTTAATAAATACAATATAAAAAAATTATTTTAATGTATTCCTAATTTATTCCTCGAAATTCAGTTTAGTATGAGAATGGGTCGGTGATACTAAATTGAAACTTTTGAATTACTTAGACTTCTAAGAAGATTTTTTTAACTCTCATGAGTTCGAAACCTCTATGATTCGAATTTATTCTTGCCTCTTCGATAAGTCACTATTATTCGAAAATATATATCTGCCAGGAGAGACGGGTGGGCAATTTTTTGTTTTCATTACTTTACTCGCCAGTTCACATGGGCTTGCAAGCCTGTGTGTGAATTTTATTCAACGAGTGAAGTACCGACTGTTGGCTCAGTGGGGATTAGAACCTTGGACGTTGCCCTCCGCAGTCTGAAGTCTTAGCCACTGAGCTACTCGCCGGCAATGTATATAAATGTATGGTCGTCAAAATTTTCCCTCATTCTCAAAAAATCTGTAGGTTGGCCTCTCCCCCCTCCATGACAAGACTACTAACGGTGCAGAAATTATGAGTACCCGGGTTTGAAGTTCGTAACCTATGTCACAAAGATGAAAGGAAAGAACATGTTTAAAGAATGAACACGGAGGATATCAGATTTGTGTATTTAGTGGATAAAAGGAGTGAGGAAGACAAGAATGTGTGTTTAATGGATGAAGGTGAAGGATGCCAAGAATTGGCTGTGTGATAAAGGTGTATTGATTGTCTATAAGAAGTGATAAAGGTAAGTATAAGGAAGTAGCTTACGGATGGAAATCCTGGGAGGTCTACTTGACATTTTATTGAGGGGTTTATACCGATGTCCCTACAAAGTTTGTGGACTAAGTACAAAATGCCACCGGTGTGAATAGCCGAAAACAAATTCGCAAGTGCGTTTGCTGAAAACCATATAAAAATAACAAATACAACTAAACATAAGTTATAGTATCTAGATTTGAACAAATGAAAAAGGTAAAAGAAATAACACATTAAGTTGTTTCATGCTACTTATATACCATTGCATCCATGAAAAAGGTCATCACCAACTGTGGAAAGGATACGTTTTATTTTATTTGTATGATTTGAACCATGGAATTTTCCGTATGTGTAACACTGCTTTCATTGGCACTAGCATCACCGAGTGAGTTGCACGACAAACGTCTCAGATCACGATGTGCAGATTGTAAAACAGTGAATTTATTAAAATACTAAAATTTCTACGTTGAATTAACCTCTTCCAGGACAATGGCACACTTGTGGACATAAGAAATATTGTAATTAAACCATTTTGAGGGTCTTTTAAGTGCTCTATGGCACATTTGATGCCATTAATATGTGTAGAGATAGTCAGCCTGCTTGTAGCTTGTATTTTATTCGCTAAAACAGTTTGTAAATAGACATTTTTCGAGAGCCATCTGGCTTAGCTCCCAGCCTATATCAAGGACATTTGTCCTGGAAGAGGTTAAGCGTTTAGAAAATATGAGTTTATTGAAGAAAAGGAGCAGTACCGACCAGTATAAGAGAAGACCGGAAAACCAATCCCGACAAAATATTATTTACTAGTATCAAAGTTGGACTAGTGTAGATGAGAAGGCTGCAACAAAACCCAGAAGTGGATATACAGTATAGAATAATCCTTTAGACGTCTTTGTAAAAAGCCTTTATGAAGATTAAATGGGTGGTTTCATGTGATTTGTTTATTAGTTTTTGATTTCCGAGGACTGTCAGTGTCAAGACTAGTCATACCACATACGTGTGAAGTCCCTCTTGGGCAAAACCTATCGTACGTTAGGTTGCCAAGGGAAAGCCGGTGGCCGTGCGGTCTCCAAGATATGGACTTTGATCCTGAGATAGACAAAGCGCAGGTTCGAATTCTGGCCCAGACTAGAAGTTTTTAACAGTGATATTCACAATGTATTGTACTGGTTTTCGACCATGTGCTGAATAAGTTTCCCGCACAGATCAATAAGTCTATGGGGAATGGGCAGAGCAAGGTTCAAAAAAAGATTGGCCTCACCTCAAAAAAAGAAAATGGCCAGCATAGTGGTCCAGGTTTAGAATTCCTGTGATTGAGGCCAGGAAAGATAAGATCAAGGCTGTCAGCAGTTCAGTCGGTGACCTAATTAAGTCGGCCAATGTCAAAGATGCACATGGGTGAGTACATTATGCGTCGACCTTGTGCTGACTACTGACTGACTGACTGGTCCTCGCCAATGATGATTCATGCTGCCGATGTGCGTGCTAGAGTGATAAACTAAATATGCACTTAAGGTCTTCCATCTCACTACTTGATTGCTTCGTGAAGTTTCAGTGTTTACGTGACAGCAGGTTTGCGTTTCTTTCTTTAATATTTATAAGTTTGGTTTTATACCTTGCCAGACTGACAAAACCAGGTTGAAGAAGATGTTGTTTGGAAGTACAAAAGCATGAAGTGGAGGATATCATTTTTGTTTATAAAATTGTATAGTATTTATAAGAAATGGAACAAATGATAAAGGCAGGCTATACGGTAATTATTAACATTGTCAAATAACTTACTAGAGAAGGCTCACTCCCTTTTGACTGTTTCTCATTCAGCAAGATTGTCAGCCGTTTTTGCAACTTTACCAACTGAACTTCTATAAATTTAACGCAGATATGTGTATAAAAGTGTAAAGCTATAACAATGTAAACTTGTCAAAAGTCTAATAAAAGGCATAGCATTCAATTAAAAGTGTCAATTTCTGTCAGCTGTTGTTATATGCAGTTGCGTCAACTGTCCCACACTTAGCTACGAATTCCTAGAATCACACTTGTAGTGGTAAATTCCTGAAGCCATTCATTTTTAAGTTGGTTTTTGGATTTGCTTGTATTACCAATAGTTTATTTCTAAACGAGAGTCAAAGTCATTCTGCAGAGCCATATTCATAAAGTGAAATCATTTTTGTTCAGCTTTAAATAAAGAAGAACAAAATAGGTTATTTTTTTTTATTATTGTTACGGCTTGCCTCTAGTTAATCAAGAAAATTAATTGTTAGTGAAGAAAGCAAGATATAGTAAATATACTTGACATTTGTCTTTACGATGAAATAAGAAAAAGAAACGTGGAAAAGAACACTTAGTAAAAATAAAAAGGGGGAAAAGCATGCATTCCTCAATAGATTTTGTAACCAAATTCCATTGGTTTATTCTTGTGTCAGAATTTCCATTCTATCATCTAATATTTTTATAGTGAGAAATCGAATTCTTTTTGAAGTCACCTAGAATTATGTGAAAGCTAAACTATTATTGGCGTTTATTTTCATAAAGATGGTAGTGCGTCCCGTGACGGCTTATTTCATAGTATATTCATAGATTCGTTGAACACAACTTTTGATGCACCACTCGTATATAACTGTACGAAAATTACCAATTATTTGCATGAAACAACATTGTATAAGTAAGATCGGATTAGGCATATGTATGGGGATTGGTGAGGTAGGACATGATTCAAATTTATCCTAAAATATTATATTCCAATATAGGAGGGTAAAAAGTTAAAGTTCGTCTTATTTTACCAGGTGAAGTTATGGATAAGAAGCCTCTCTAACACTCAACCTGCTTAACGTGACTTCTGAACAACGGCGGTGGGGCAAAAACTGTTAATGGTCACACCTGTGGCAAGCCAACGCCTTAGCCCCTTATCTACGGCCGCTCCAAAGGGTTGTGATAAGTAGCACACGGTCCCTAACATATTAAACCGTGTGAAACCCTTTGGTTCAAGATGGTGTAATCGTAATTTATCGAAATTGTTTATCATTACGTATTTTCTTTTACTTGTACCATATTTAAATTGTTTAGTTTGACGTTGTATTGGTTTATAATTTATACTTCGATAGACTAAAGTGGTTATAAATTATGCTAACTAAGAAATATACTACTAGATTCTAATGATTGACCTATCTAGTTACTAGTTAGTCTTAGAAAAACAAATCACTCCCTTGAGGTCTCCAAGTCACGATATCACTCTGGTGACGTAACTTCAAGGTCTCACAACCCGTCCGAAACACGACACGTTTCGTGTTCTTTATTACTGACAGACAATTTATACGAGAGTACTTGGGTCATTTATATAACAAAACGCAGAAGAAAAACTTTTTAATTAATCAACATACAAAATTTATTCACCTGTTCTATTTTTATTATCTCTTTTTAACGTAAAACTTGGTGGAATGTAAGAGGAACTTTAAAAAATGTAACTTATTTAAAAAAAGTGTCTAGACATAAAAGTTGCATAACCACCTCTGTGAATTGGTATGTTCACAGTGTGCAGAAAGTACGATGATGGCTTGGTAGGTGTGTGCTGTCATCCTGGTGACCGTGTTCTGCACCGCGTCCACCTCAACGTTACCCCAGTCCTCTGTCAGTCTCTTTCAGCTCATGGATAGCTACACTTTAGAACCTACAGGCCACTGTCAGTTTATATGTTCTCAGTGTGCAGACAGTACGATGATATCCGGTTGGTGGGTGTGTGCTGTCATCCTGGTGTCCGTGTTCTGCACCGCGTCCACCTCAACGTTACCCCAGTCCTCTGTCAGTCTCTTTCAGCTCATGTATAGCTACACTTTAGAACCTACAGGCCACTGTCAGTTTATATGTTCACAGTGTGCAGACAGTACAATGATATCCGGTTGGTGGGTGTGTACTGTCATCCTGGTGTCCGTGTTCTGCACCGCGTCCACCTCAACGTTACCCCTGTCAGTCTCTTTCAGCTCATGGATAGCTACACTTTAGAACCTACAGGCCACTGTCAGTTTATATGTTCACAGTGTGCAGACAGTACGATGATATCCAGTTGGTAGGTGTGTGCTGTCATCCTGGCGTCCGTGTTCTGCACCGCGTCCACCTCAACGTTACCCCAGTCCTCTGTCAGTCTCTTTCAGCTCATGGATAGCTACACTTTAGCACCTACATGCCACTGTCAGTTTATATGTTCACAGTGTGCAGACAGTACGATGATATCCGGTTGGTGGGTGTGTACTGTCATCCTGGTGTCCGTGTTCTGCACCGCGTCCACCTCAACGTTACCCCAGTCCTCTGTCAGCCTTTTTCAGCTGCTGGATAACTACACGTCACTAGTGGTAAGATAAAACAATACATTTCAGGAAAAATAATTAATTGTCTATAAATATACAGGTATCACTACTCACTAGTTTTCTATTAAGCAGAAAATACTGAGAACAGTTCATCAGTTTACAGAAGTTATGTAGACTTCTATAAACTCACTTTCAACATTCTTATTATACTATGTCTGTCTACATGTTATCCTCTTCTGGATCAATCGAGAAGAATTAAACCATAGAGAAGACAGAAATATAGGTTCCTTTCTTAAGTCTGCAGCAAACGCCTCATTAGCAGTTATAAATACATTTAAACTCATGTACATCTTTATACATGTATAATAATTATTACTCCGTTTATCCTAGAGGATTTTGGGGGAATATGGGAGGGACTGACAAGATGTTGGTCCTGTCATCACCTGGTAAAATGGAGAAAAACCTACTCGACATACTAACTTGACACATATTTAGCGCACTATTGGATGCGACCTCTATTTATATTTCATTGTGATCAAACACGTGGTTTGAAATGTTATTGAATTCAACAGAAAATTCTGTTATTACTATTACTCGACTTTTATAGCTTATCTGCTAAACATTTACTGGTTTCTTGAATTTGTAAGAAAAATATGCCTGAGTAGAGTGGATTTGTTTAATTTGACATTCAGCTAATAAACTGAATAATGTGGTACGTAAATTTTATTTCATATTCAGGAAATACTTACCTGTATCGAATAGTGAAAAAATCGAGAATGTGTACTTTGAAACTACGTTAATTTTGTCATACTAAATTTGTGAAAATATGAAAAAACACCAATAGTTAAACACTATACTATGCCAAATAAAACGACTATAATATCCTAAACATTAGGATTGCCGATTGTTTTCAAAATTATGAGAAACACCATGAATAATAATAATAACACGAAATGTTTCTGCAGTTATTTATAAATAGACGTTGAAAAACTAATATTAGCGTTAAGTTTCAGGTTTTTGTTTATAATCTGCAGTGGATTGAAAGTTAGATTTATCACTGTAATTAGCTGATTATTCTATAAAATCGGTTGAGCAAATTCCGTCTACTGACGTAGACATTAACAGAATTTTTTTATGTTTGTGTTCATGTTCAGGTTACACATAGATCCGCACATTTAATGTTACGTAATGTCTGTTTCTGGAAGGTGGAGAACAGCATGATATATCTACTACATGATTTGCTTCTGTTTGTTCTTTTTCTAAATAGAAATACCACTGTACACGTACCACTGTACGTGTAGGTAACTTGGAGTGTGGAAGTTGAGGGTCAGTCAACTTAATAACTTAATATAGTTTTGATTTTTTTCTTTGAAAATTAAGTAAAAAAGAAATGTTTAGCAAATACCTGAGTTTATAAGCCATTTGAAGATTGCATAAATAGCCACCACTGTTCATCTCTTGTTTGGATCTAGAGACAAACGCTAACTAAGCCTTTCTACCTTCTGTCATTCAGTAGTTGATCTCTGAATTCGTCTTCCCAATCCAGTTGTTTCTTATTCATATCTTCTTTCTCTGTCTCTCCATCTCTCTGTGGAATAGACGCAGAAATTCAAAAGAATGTTGACAGTAATAAATATTACTGTCAACATTCTTTTGAATTTCTGCGTCTGACTTCTTATTTAAATGTCTTTGGCCAAGAAAGTATTATTAATAACCTTGTAATTGTTTAGGTTAACCAAAGTTGACATTTTTATTTTATAAAGAGATGCCTTGTTCCATTTCACATCGAATAATTACGATTGTTTGTATTAATTTCACTTAATTTAATACAAAGGCTTTGGTGTAACATACTGGTTATAAATGAAAACAAACCTAAGCTAAGATAGTTCTGTTTATTTACTGGGATTTATTTTTTTTTACAGGACCGACCAAAAAGGCAAGAAACTGCAGGTAAGATATAGACGATTATTAATAAAATAAATCAAGCCCATGAATTTATATCAAAAGTAAAATAATGGAAATAAATTTAATTTATTTCTTTGTATTTTAATGATGATGTAGTTATATTTAAAAACACTGATATTTGAAACATGCCGTCCACGTGTAACTGTTAAAGTGTGTTGGGTGAGCGGGTGGATCACTATCACTGTACGTGTAGGGGTGAGCGGGTGGGTCACTACCACTGTACGTGTAGGGATGAGCGGGTGGGTCACTACCACTGTGCGTGTAGGGGTGAGCGGGTGGGTCATTACCACTGTACGTGTAGGAGTGAGCGGGTGGGTCACTACCACTGTACGTGTAGGAGTGAGCGGGTGGGTCACTACCACTGTACGTGTAGGGGTGAGTGGATGGGTCACTACCACTGTACGTGTAGGGATGATCGGGTGGGTCAATATGACTGTACCTGTAGGGGTGAGGGGATGGGTCACTACCACTGTACGTGAGCAGGTGGGTCAATACCACTGTACGTGTAGGGGTGACCGGGTGGATCACTACCACTGTACGTGTAGCGGTGAGCGGGTGGGTCACTACCACTGTACGGGTAACGGTGAGCGGGTGGGTCACTACCACTGTACGTGTAGGGGTGAGCGGCTGGATCCCTATCACTGTACGTGTAGGGGTGAGCGGCTGGGTCACTACCACTGTACGTGTAGGGGTGAGCGGATGGGTCAATACCACTGTACGTATAGGGGTGAGCGGGTGGGTCACTACCACTGTACGTGTGAGGATGAACGGGTGTGTAACTACCACTGTACGTGTAGGGGTGAGCGGGTCGGTCACTACCACTGTACGTGTAGGGGTGAGTGGGTCGGTCACTACCACTGTACGTGTAGGGGTGGGCGGGAGGGCCACTACCACTGTACGTGTAGGGGTGAGCGGGTGGGTCACTACCACAGTACGTGTAGGGGTGAGCGGGTGGGTCACTACCACTGTACGTGTAGGGGTGGGCGGGTGGGTCACTACCACTGTACGTGTAGGGGTGAACGGGTGGGTCACTACCACTGTACGTGTAGGGGTGAGCGGATGGGTCAATACCACTGTACGTGTAGGGGTGAGCGGGTGGGTCACTACCACTGTACGTGTGAGGATGAGCGGGTGTGTAACTACCACTGTACGTGTAGGGGTGAGCGGGTCGGTCACTACCACTGTACGTGTAGGGGTGAGCTGGTATGTCACTTCCACTGTACGTGTAGGGGTGAGCTGGTATGTCACTTCCACTGTACATGTAGTGGTGCGTGGGTGGATCACTTCCACTCTACATGGGCGGGTGTGTTCTCTTTCAGCCAAAGATAACTGTACAAATTTCAACTCAAAATGGGTACAGATATCATTTCCTCACGATCGTAGCGAGTGACGGGGTTGTCACGCGTAATGTGCAAGGATGTCCCCTAGTCAATATACTATAAGCTCCGACATTATAACTACTTTAAATATTTAAAGGTATCGGTCGTATAAAGTTCCCGTCGTAAAGACATAAGCAGCCCTTTAATTTCGTTTCTCGCCGTAAAAACACAAACATCTCATGATAATCCTCGCCCTTTACAAAGATACAAACATTCCTCGACCATCCTTTCCTATCGTAAAGACACAAACCGTCTTGATCACCCCTTCCCCCACTGTAAACACGTAAGTGGCTCATGATCGACTCTGCAATTGTAAACAACATGCCTATCTTGACCATCCTCACGTAATCTATTACAGAGTAAAGAACTCATCGCATTTAAAAGTGCACAGTCATCACAAATCCAAGCTTAATTGAAAGATCTCTTAATATAGCTCCGCAAATCTAAACATATCCAAGGTCATAGAGTTTTCCCCTCACCTACAAAACACATTTACTCTTGAGGAACGAGTCCATAGTTAATTATAAGATCAAATTAAACATATTTTTATTTCAAGATTAACATACACTTTTATTATAGGGTACCGTGTGTTCAAAAAGTCTGGAACACCTTAATATTTATTTTATTATTCAACGCAGAACAATGAAACTCTAGGATTACGTCTTAAATGTAGTTACTGACTCTTTGGTCGTTTTAACTGTCCTATTTCGGTTTGGGGGGACGTCCTGTGGAGGAAATCTAAAAAACCTTAAATGTAAGCATAGGTCGAGTTATACCTCATTTGTAAGGTCGTTGTTAGAGAAACACATTACCGCAACTCTGACTGAAAAAGGCATATTCATTTGGAAATAACAGCCTCTAAAAGTTTGGCCTCGTTGGAACTTTGAGAGGCTGTTATTTCCAAACGAATTGTCCTTTTTCAGTCGGGGTTGCGGCAATGTGTTCCTCTATCAATGACCTTTAAAATTATGTATAACTCTACCTATGATTACATTTAAGATTTTTTTAGACTTCATCCACAGGACGTCCCCTCAAAGCGAGAAAGGTCAGTTAGGATGGCCAAAACGTCAGTAACCACAGTGAGGACGTAATCCTAGAGTTTCATTGTTCTGTGTTTATTAATATTATATAGTAAAATATTAAGGGGTTCCAGACTTGTTGAATCCACGGTGTAAACGTTATTAATAAAGTACAACTACTGTATACGTGGTTATTGTAATAAATACTTATTGCTGTGATTTATCTCGCAGAATGGCCATTTTAAATACTCGATTCTATATTATAAAATGTTATGTTTTACATTATAATAAATTATGCTTGGTCTATTTATAATTTAAGAAATTAGAGAAAACCTTTTCAAGTAGTTTAAAATAGAAGATCAATAAACCACCAACTCTCACGATTTTCCCTGACGATTAGTTGAAGAAATTACCATAAAAGACAACTTTATATTAAATTCTAGAAAACTTTATATTAAATATAGAAAATAAACAACGTTATTTAAAAAGTTGTTAGTTACATCGTGACTGTGTGACTTGCAGAGTTGTGTGACTTTGGGACGGACGCCGACCTGAACACTTGTGAGTGGGCCAACCGCAATGGAACGGCGCTGAGGTGGGAACTTGGGGCTGGAACACTGTCCAACTGGCTGGGCGGACCTACCCGGGACGCCAGTGGCACTGAAGATGCCGACAAAGGTATTTATGAACACTCACTCACAGGACAAGAGGATAGCGATTAAATAATGGTTATTTGTCTTAAGGATGGAACTTGTTTTCGTTTGCAACCAAAGAAAAAGATTCATACATTGAACAATGTTTCAAAATTTTTTCAAATACTAAATATTTTTTCAACAAAAACTGTTTTTACGTAACATGAGATGAAATATTTAGACAATTTATCCATTAAAACAATGCGTTAACCACCAAGGCTTTTTATGCAGTTTAAGCCTCAACTCTGGTGGGATTTAATATTACTAACACCTGCCGTTTTGTGGATACTTTTGTTGATATTACTAACACCTGCCTTTTTGTGGATACTGTTGTTGATATTACTAGCACCTGCCGTTTTGTAGATACTGTTGTTGATATTACTAACACCTGCCGTTTTGTAGATACTGTTGTTGATATTACTAACACCTGCCTTTTTGTAGATACTGTTGTTGATATTACTAACACCTGCCTTTTTGTGGATACTGTTGTTGATATTACTAACACCTGCCGTTTTGTAGATACTGTTGTTGATATTACTAACACCTGCCGTTTTGTAGATACTGTTGTTGATATTACTAACACCTGCCTTTTTGTGGATACTGTTGTTGATATTACTAACACCTGCCGTTTTGTAGATACTGTTGTTGATATTACTAACACCTGCCTTTTTGTAGATACTGTTGTTGATATTACTAACACCTGCCTTTTTGTGGATACTGTTGTTGATATTACTAACACCTGCCTTTTTGTGGATACTGTTGTTGATATTACTAACACCTGCCGTTTTGTAGATACTGTTGTTGATATTACTTACACCTGCCTTTTTGTGGATACTGTTGTTGATATTACTAACACCTGCCGTTTTGTAGATACTGTTGTTGATATTACTAACACCTGCCTTTTTGTAGATACTGTTGTTGATATTACTAACACCTGCCTTTTTGTGGATACTGTTGTTGATATTACTAACACCTGCCTTTTTGTAGATACTGTTGTTGATATTACTAACACCTGCCTTTTTGTAGATACTGTTGTTGATATTACTAACACCTGCCTTTTTGTAGATACTGTTGTTGATATTACTAACACCTGCCTTTTTGTGGATACTGTTGTTGATATTACTAACAGCTGCCTTTTTGTAGATACTGTTGTTGATATTACTAACACCTGCCTTTTTGTAGATACTGTTGTTGATATTACTAACACCTGCCTTTTTGTAGATACTGTTGTTGATATTACTAACACCTGCCTTTTTGTGGATACTGTTGTTGATATTACTAACACCTGCCTTTTTGTGGATACTGTTGTTGATATTACTAACACCTGCCTTTTTGTAGATACTGTTGTTGATATTACTAACAGCTGCCTTTTTGTAGATACTGTTGTTGATATTACTAACAGCTGCCTTTTTGTAGATACTGTTGTTGATATTACTAACACCTGCCTTTTTGTGGATACTGTTGTTGATATTACTAACACCTGCCTTTTTGTAGATACTGTTGTTGATATTACTAACACCTGCCTTTTTGTAGATACTGTTGTTGATATTACTAGTACCTGCCGTTTTGTAGATACTGTTGTTGATATTACTAGTACCTGCCGTTTTGTAGATACTGTTGTTGATATTACTAACACCTGCCTTTTTGTGGATACTGTTGTTGATATTACTAACACCTGCCTTTTTGTGGATACTGTTGTTGATATTACTAACAGCTGCTTTAATGTTGTTTTACTGTTGAATGTCCTAAAAACGAGTTTGTGGGTACTTAATTGGTCCGCTAAATTCTTTTGGCCAGTTTGAGGCTATGCTCTGAAGATGTTTATTAAAATCTTAACAAAGACCAACTGTTTTATAAAGATTTATTTTAAGTGAAACTATATTTTTGTTTACCTAACCTTTTAAGACTGTTTGTTAATAGGGGGTTTTCGTATGAAAACTTTCGACTGTATGAAAACTTAGGGGGTTTTCGTAAAGTTCTATTTATAACTCATAAATTAATAGTTTAGGGGGAAATTCTTTTACAAACGAATGCCTCATGTGTGCTAAACATACATCCGTGAGGGAACACATAATGTAGTTTTGAATTTCTGTTTATTTTGATTAACTGCGACTGTGAAATGTGGGTGATTGCAGGAGGGTACATCTTCTTCGAGACGTCGCTGCTGGCAGCGCCGGTCCTGCGGGTGGACGACATAACCATACGCGAGGGTCAGAACGCCTTCATCGAGAGTCCTGTCCTGAGTACGACGGGTGCCGAGGGAAAATGTGTCGGCTTTAGGTGGGCACTCAATTTCACTTGAATTTCATTATTCTTATTCTTAATTAGCTGTTTACCCGTGCCTTACTACAGGATTAACATAAAAACAGTAATATTTTAGTGTATTTTAAATGTTAGATTTCAATAAGCATCAATTAGCCTATTTCAAAAGCGTTTCCTTTTATTTGATTTTATCTATCAGCAGATGGTGCCAAATAAATAAAATAAATCCATGACATTATTATTGAAACGTTAAAGGCCACTGGAGTGGAGCCCTTGAGTTGGAAGTGAATGAAACCCCATGCCAGAAACCTTCCCGGGAGTGAACTCTACAACTTCCCAAAGTTTTACGGCGATCCGATGAGTGGTTTATTAATGCACAAAGGACAAACGCACATACACTCGTTTGTGTATATATCCCATGATATCCAATACATATGATACTTGAGGATATCAAGGTGTCCTAATATCATACTTAAGGCGTCTTTAAATTTTCTCTTTGATAGTTCTAATCAACGCTCCTTTAGTAATCCGCACTTCACCCTTAGATCTCCTACGACTTCTCATTGCTCAATATTCTCCTCCTCATTGATAGTTCTAATCAACGCTCCTTTAGTAATCCGCACTTCACCCTTAGATCTCCTACGACTTCTCATTGCTCAATATTCTCCTCCTCATTGATAGTTCTAATCAACGCTCCTTTAGTAATCCGCACTTCACCCTTAGATCTCCTACGACTTCTCATTGCTCAATATTCTCCTCCTCATTGATAGTTCTAATCAACGCTCCTTTAGTAATCCGCACTTCACCCTTAGATCTCCTACGACTTCTCATTGCTCAATATTCTCCTCCTCATTGATAGTTCTAATCAACGCTCCTTTTGTAATCCGCACTTCACCCTTAGATCTCCTACCACTTCTCATTGCTCAATATTCTCCTCCTCATTGATAGTTCTAATCAACGCTCCTTTTGTAATCCACACTTCACCCTTAGATCTCCTACGACTTCTCATTGCTCAATATTCTCCTCCTCATTAATAGTTCTAATCAACGCTCCTTTTGTAATCCACACTTCACCCTTAGATCTCCTACCACTTCTCATTGCTCAATATTCTCCTCCTCATTGATAGTTCTAATCAACGCTCCTTTTGTAATCCGCACTTCACCCTTAGATCTCCTACGACTTCTCATTGCTCAATATTCTCCTCCTCATTGATAGTTCTAATCAACGCTCCTTTTGTAATCCGCACTTCACCCTTAGATCTCCTACGACTTCTCATTGCTCAATATTCTCCTCCTCATTAATAGTTCTAATCAACGCTCTTTTTGTAATCCACACTTCACCCTTAGATCTCCTACCACTTCTCATTGCTCAATATTCTCCTCCTCATTGATAGTTCTAATCAACGCTCCTTTTGTAATCCGCACTTCACCCTTAGATCTCCTACGACTTCTCATTGCTCAATATTCTCCTCCTCATTGATAGTTCTAATCAACGCTCCTTAAGTAATCCACACTTCACCCTTAGATCTCCTACGACTTCTCATTGCTCAATATTCTCCTCCTCATTGATAGTTCTAATCAACGCTCCTTTTGTAATCCGCACTTCACCCTTAGATCTCCTACGACTTCTCATTGCTCAATATTCTCCTCCTCATTGATAGTTCTAATCAACGCTCCTTTTGTAATCCGCACTTCACCCTTAGATCTCCTACGACTTCTCATTGCTCAATATTCTCCTCCTCATTGATAGTTCTAATCAACGCTCCTTTTGTAATCCGCACTTCACCCTTAGATCTCCTACGACTTCTCATTGCTCAATATTCTCCTCCTCATTGATAGTTCTAATCAACGCTCCTTAAGTAATCCGCACTTCACCCTTAGATCTCCTACGACTTCTCATTGCTCAATATTCTCCTCCTCATTGATAGTTCTAATCAACGCTCCTTTTGTAATCCGCACTTCACCCTTAGATCTCCTACGACTTCTCATTGCTCAATATTCTCCTCCTCATTGATAGTTCTAATCAACGCTCCTTAAGTAATCCGCACTTCACCCTTAGATCTCCTACGACTTTTAATTGCTCAATATTCTCCTCCTCATTGATAGTTCTAATCAACGCTCCTTAAGTAATCCACACTTCACCCTTAGATCTCCTACGACTTCTCATTGCTCAATATTCTCCTCCTCATTGATAGTTCTAATCAACGCTCCTTTTGTAATCCGCACTTCACCCTTAGATCTCCTACGACTTCTCATTGCTCAATATTCTCCTCCTCATTAATAGTTCTAATCAACGCTCTTTTTGTAATCCACACTTCACCCTTAGATCTCCTACCACTTCTCATTGCTCAATATTCTCCTCCTCATTGATAGTTCTAATCAACGCTCCTTTTGTAATCCGCACTTCACCCTTAGATCTCCTACGACTTCTCATTGCTCAATATTCTCCTCCTCATTGATAGTTCTAATCAACGCTCCTTAAGTAATCCGCACTTCACCCTTAGATCTCCTACGACTTCTCATTGCTCAATATTCTCCTCCTCATTGATAGTTCTAATCAACGCTCCTTTTGTAATCCGCACTTCACCCTTAGATCTCCTACGACTTCTCATTGCTCAATATTCTCCTCCTCATTGATAGTTCTAATCAACGCTCCTTTTGTAATCCACACTTCACCCTTAGATCTCCTACGACTTCTCATTGCTCAATATTCTCCTCCTCATTGATAGTTCTAATCAACGCTCCTTTTGTAATCCGCACTTCACCCTTAGATCTCCTACGACTTCTCATTGCTCAATATTCTCCTCCTCATTGATAGTTCTAATCAACGCTCCTTTTGTAATCCGCACTTCACCCTTAGATCTCCTACGACTTCTCATTGCTCAATATTCTCCTCCTCATTGATAGTTCTAATCAACGCTCCTTAAGTAATCCGCACTTCACCCTTAGATCTCCTACGACTTCTCATTGCTCAATATTCTCCTCCTCATTGATAGTTCTAATCAACGCTCCTTAAGTAATCCGCACTTCACCCTTAGATCTCCTACGACTTCTCATTGCTCAATATTCTCCTCCTCATTGATAGTTCTAATCAACGCTCCTTTTGTAATCCACACTTACTTTGTAAACACATTACAAGTGAACGACTCACAACATAAATGTATAAGAATGTAAGTACAAAATGCACAAATACTATGGTGATCGTTTTTGTTTAACCACGTTCACTTTCCTCAGATCAGAGATATCACAAGGGAATCTTATAGGTTAAAAAAATTATAAAATTGTTAGCCTAGTAGTTTTTTATCCAGTAATAGGCAGGCCTGCATGCAAATCAGTTAATCTAAAAATAGCTATACGTGCTATTATATTTATGTGTAAGTGTTAAATACATAACTAAGATTAATATGTAACGCTAATTATTGTAAAAAAGAAGGATTCTTTTTGTTTGTTGATTGCTTATTAATTGTACCTGACAATATCACAATTAAGAAATTATATTACTGAGATTTTTCATAAAAATTCAATCAGTTTCAATATAATAATTTAGTAAACAATATTTGGGGAAATATAAATCTAGATGACATGCAGTTGAACATATGTGATTTAACTACAGCAAGCAATGATTATATATACAACATTGTCGTATATAAGCAATGCAGCAGTGCACAAACACGGCGCTAGATATGCAATTTAACTACAGCACGTGGTCAAAGACGGCGCTAGATATGCAATTTAACTACAGCATGTGGTCAAATACGGCGCTGTATAGGCAATTTAACTACAGCAAGTGGTCAAACACGGCGCTGAATAGGCAATCGAGGTACATGGTCCCGCTTCAGTAGGTGGCCGTATCTCTCTACGAAAACCGCCAGAAACTCGGGTTTCTATTTCAACGATTAGGTTCGTAATAATGATCGTATCGTAACACTTGAAGTGTCATTTGGTAGGCGAAGAACATTTCTAGTGGACCATGAATTGTTTTTTGTAAAAATTGAGTATTTTTGTATTTTTTCAAGGTTAAATATGTAAAATGTTAAATATCATTCTTGATGATTTTACATACAAAAAACTCATGATATAAACTTATGGTCCACTATAATGTGTTAAAAGGTTTGTAACTGACTACACAGATTTTGCTTATTATAAATATTTAATAAACGAAACATACTATAAACTAAGATTACAGTGGATATTTTACTTAGTCCGAAAATTGTTACAGTTGGACATCAATGTGCTTTTCTAACATTACTGACAGACAGTTCTTTTTTTCATAATACATGTGCTTGTATAAGATTTTATAATACAGCAATCCTATTATGTAATATAATATTACAACGAATATCACAAATACAAAATTATTATATTCAACAGAATGGACCTTGAATATTTGTATAGTGTTCACTATATATAACTCAATATAATAATAAACACGAACCATACAGTTGAAATAGAACGCCATGTTTTGGCCCACTGGAGGTAAAATTTGCATTGCTACTTCAGGGCTGTCGATCTTCCAGCAGTGGTTTGGCTATTTGGGAAACGGCCACATTAAACAAACATTAATTTAATTATACCATGTGTATGTTTAAAATCTGTTAACAATGAATCCTCCATAGCTATTATAATAATTTCACATAAAAACTTATTTTATCACATATAACCTCATTACTGTATTATACTAACAAGAATTTCAAAATTGGGCCCTGTTTTCCGTAACGTGAAATTAATCAATCTAAGAAGTTATATTAATTAATAATAATTATATAAAATAATAATATAATAATTAATTGATATATTAATTAGCATTTTTTCTTTAGACGTACTTTTAACCAGTTAAAACCATTGTTATTTGCTGATACTTTAAAATGAACTAAAGGTTATTTTATTTTGTACTACAAAACTTAGCAAATGCATTGATACAATTTTATAAAATATTAAACTCATAATTTATAGAATAGCCATTAATTTTACCATCCGAACAGTTTGTAAAATATTAACTCTGATCAGCTATTTATTGATCACCATTCAGTTTTGCTATAGACGGACTGAGCGCGTCCGGTTTGCGAGTGATTCTGCAACCCGTGAAAGAGGGACGTCCAGACGGCTACTTGCGAGTTCTCTGGGGGACCAAGGATCCCACCAATCACATGTGGATGAAGTCTGAGGTCCTTTACACCTACAATAAAGACCACCAGGTGAGTGGAACCCGCACAATGCTGCCATTTTTATATTCAGTCAGTATACATTTATTGATTTTTTTTATATCCTTTATTGGGAACGATTAAGAAGTCGTACGTGGGTGGCTCCTTACCACTTGTTGAATTAATTAATAGCTTTATTTAGTAATTTATTTTGAAGTTATAAGAAAGACCTATATTACATACAGAGTTGAGCAAAAGTCTGGAATATATTTATGAATTTAAAACTATTGAAATGTAACGAAACTTAGTAGTTATATACATGTTCATATAGGTACCAAACATTTATACATATTTTACTCGTTTTTCACTTAGCCAGGGGATGGCCTACATCGAGTTATACCTAATTTTAAAGGTCTTTGTTTTTACAATACAAAAGTGCAAACCTAAGGTCACAAGAATGATCCAGTCAGAAAATGTAGCCTCTCAAAGGACTTAATGTCAAATACTACTTAAGAACAAGATTAAGATTGTCTATTTTTTACAGCTCTAATTTAATTGACAGAATATGATAAATTAGTTCACTAAAAACAAAATTGGAACAAATGATTATAATAATTTTCTTAAACAATTTTTAGGTTATAGCTACGGTCAAAATAGTGTTAATAATTTTCTTATTTTTAATTTTGTTAAATAACAAAGATATTTTTATAACTCAATCTTTCATTACGATTGTAAACAATCAAGAACATATTCAAAAACAGGGATAAATAAATATCCATATAACTAAGAAGTATTAGTTATAAGACTTTAAGTTCTATGAGAGGCTGTATTTTCTGACTGGACCATCTTTTTGACCTCAGATTTGCATTTTTGTAAAGTACAAACACAGCCCTTTAAAATGAGGTATAACTCCAGGTAGGCTTACATTTTTAAGACTTCCTTCATAGGCCATCTCCTGGTAATGCGAAAAACTAGTTATATATCTAAATGTTTGGTGTAGGGACATGTACATAACTGCAACGTTTCATTACAATTCTTTCAATAGTTTTAAAATTAACAAATATATTCCAGACTTTTGCCCAACCCTGTATAGGTACCATACAAAGCTATGAATTCTGGTAGCTACCATCAGCTATCCTGTGGAAGCTACCTTCAGCTATCCCGTGGAAGCTACCATCAGCTATCCCGTGGTAGCTTCCATCAGCTATCCTCTGGAAGCTACCATCAGCTATCCCGTGGAAGCTACCATCAGCTATCCCATGGTAGCTTCCATCAGCTATCCCGTGGAAGCTACCATCAGCTATCCTGTGCAAGCTACCATCAGCTATCCTGTGGAAGCTACCATCAGCTATTCTGTGGAAGCTACCATCAGCTATCCTGTGGTAGCTTCCATCAGCTATCCTGTGGAAGCTACCATCAGCTATCCTGTGGAAGCTACCATCAGCTATCTTGTGGAAGCTACCATCAGCTATCCCGTGGAAGCTACCATCAGCTATCCCGTGGAAACTACCATCAGCTATCCCGTAGTAGCTTCCATCAGCTATCCTGTCGAAGCTACTATCAGCTATCCTGTGCAAGCTACCATCAGCTATCCTGTGGAAGCTACCATCAGCTATCCTGTGGTAGTTACCATCAGCTATGCTGTAGTAGTTACCATCAGCTATCCTGTGGAAGCTACCATCAGCTATCCTGTGTAAGATACCATCAGCTATCCTCTGGAAGCTAGCGAAACTGTCACAACAGATAGTATCTTGATAGTAGAGTTAGCTACAGCTTGACCACCCTATCTTGTTTATAGTGTTTATTATATAAAAGAGATCATAATATTTAAATAAATAGTACATGTCTTAGAGTTGATAATGAATTATTTTGAAGATTTATGTTACCATAAATCATACACTTATGATTTTTATCAGCATAAATACAAATTTAATTTTAGTCTATTTTTATAAAAATGGGTTAACGTTTGCTGTCAAATATGGAAAATTGAAAGCCAAAAGAAAGTGGAAATTACTTTTTGAGGCTGCAATAAAATATTGGTTTTCTTCTCAATTAAAAATAAAATTCTGCAGATGTAAAATGACCATTAAATAATGCTTACCTTTATCAATCAGTTCTAGATTATAGATTTTAAAAAAATTAACTTGTTTATAATATATTATAAACTATCAAACATAATATGCTTGCTTATGATAGACAGATCATGTGCCGATGTGGTGGCTCAGTGGTTAAGGCTTCAGACTGTGGAGGGCAAGATCCAAGTTTCGAATCCCCACTGAGCCAACGGTTGGTACTTCACTCATAAAGTTTTATGTGAAGTATTATAATAAAGTTCACACACAGGTCTGTAAGCCCATGTAAATTGGCGAGTGAAGTTAAAAAAAATTTGTGTTATCATCATTATGTACAATAATACATATTGAAAATTGTGAAAAAAACTTAAGTGAGTTTTAAAATAAATAATTAATGACCATAGAAAATGTCATTATACTTGTATACATGGGAGAGATGGCACTACGGTAAATGATAACAGTGGTGTAGCCACATTTGGGTTACCTAGGGTCAGAACTCCCCCTTAAAGTTGGATTATATCTCTTCCCCATTAAAAAAAAATAAATAAATAAATAACTACTAGTATTACTATAATGTTGATAATGATGTTATTGACATTAACACTGTATTTCTATTTACTTACAACAGTCACTTAAAACAACTCTGTTAGTTTTAATAATAAACTAAACAATATGTTAATTAGATCGGCTGTTATACACGGACAAGTCCATGTCCAAATGTTGCCAGCCCAGTCATGTTAAACAGATACAGTGCTGGCCACACTCCCTTTACCATGCGTACAAAGTAGTGTGGTCTGTTCCCGTGATCTTGTTGTTTTGGTTGAAAAATTAATTTGGCTGCAGTGTTGAATTTGTTTACGTACAATTATATTATAAAAAACATGTAAATTGGATTTCCATTTGTTGTTAATAAGCAAATTAATACACAATACTTCACATTATAAACAATAAGTACAAGCAATAAGTGTCAGTGTTGTATTTGTTGTTCAATATATATGTGATATTGAAAAGATAAATGATGTCTTCTTTCCTTTGCACCAATAATTTATAAATAAATAAGTGTTAATTTGACATTTAAATTTGGCTCTTGAAAACACAATTCTGGGGCAACATTCCCCTCCCCCCTCATATCGGACCCTTCCCTTCGGTACTTCCTGGCTACACCACTGAATGATAATGTTACCATCAGATGAGAAGCACCATTATCATGTCACATCAGACTTGCTTGGTAGTACGTTGGTAGCATTTATAATTGATTTTTTATTACTCATACTTTTATGTCCATCAGATTAATAACTAAATTTATTGTACAATTATTTATAAAAGAAGAAGCACAAAAGTGTTCATTTGTTTTAAATTTAAATTACATCTTGTCTAATATACTGTTAGAAATACAAGCCATTGTTGATTAATTTAATCTCAATAATTCATTTACTTTAATTGTGTGTATAATGTATTTTTTTTATCAGTGTATAACACTTGTCTCGCAATAATAACTTCAATTGCAATTAAAATGCCGACTTAACACGTTCGCTGTGGTGGAAATTGAGGCTTACCTTGTACCAAAGCTGAAATTATTTTTTGCAATTTTTTATTTATTTTAATCGAAAAAGACAGTTTTTAGGAGAAAAAACAATTTCAATGCTTTTTAGATGATAGTATGATGGGGTCCCGCAGCACCACTAAAGAGTCCTATTGTAGGAAAAATTTTACTTATGTCTATTTATTATCATATATCGTAAATAATAATGAAATATATCATTTATCAGAAAAAAAACATTTTGAATTCTTATCAGCTGATATTATAACATGTCATAACTTGGGCACCGCTAAAGAGTCCCATCTACATCACTCGACTTGTCGCTGGAAGTTCTCTCCAAGTAGTTGCCAACATCGTTCACAGTCATATTTACACTAACTTCCATGTCTCTAGATGTCCCAGCCATTACTATATACAAATAAAACACTGAAACTATCACTGACACTATTCACTAACAAAAACTAATCAATACTGTACAAGCTTCGGTAATCGAACTGAGAAACTATCACAGAACGAGACGCATATGTACACAATGACCATACTGCGAGAACTACTGCTAACTGAATCAGTATCTGCAGTGGAATCCTGACATGAAACAAATAGGGGTATAGAGGCCCAAAGGGTGCCCACCGTGACGAACGAGTTAATGTGTACATACGTACATACAATGGCCATACAAGTTGTGTATTTTTGTCAACAGATGCCGGGGGTTAGTTGTTACTATTTTCCAAGAATAAAACAACACTAACTTGTAAAATTAAATGGAATACAGAATTTATTTTGTAAAGCAATTATTATTATTTACTTCTACAATGGTAAATTACCATTTTTTCATTCCTTTTGTATGAAGATTCCAGGTGGGACATGAATATGAAAAATTTAAATTATAAGAGAATGGATCTTAACAAACCAACATTTTCTTGACATGAACATTTGAAGCAAATTTAAATTGTAATATTTATGTATAAAACAAATAAGTTTTTCTTATAGAAACCCAAAAATACTTTACATTGGCTAAGAATAGAAAAGATATAACTGATATAGATAACACATTTAGAATAATACAGTAGGAAACAATGTAACCACAGTTTACAATTCACCGTCAGAAGAGATATTTCAGTAGGAGAGGAGTGATAGTTGTTTTAATAGCTGGAGACTTGCTCTGTTTTCAGTGATAGAATGTTTGTTGATGCCCAGAGACTCTGGAAACTTTTAAAATTTATATGCGTTTAGTTGTTTGGAATACATGTAACAGGTTTTTTCACTTCATCTGTAAGAAATAATATAATGGATAATTTTGTTAACTACTTGGTAAAATAAATAATTTATACAACTGGTTGTTGATTTAAGCAATTTAGTCACTTATGCACTCTACAATTGAACAACCAACTAAGAAAGATGTATGGTTGCAGATAGTGTTCGAGGGGATAGCAAAAGAGTTGCCTGACCCGTACCGCAAGTACCGTGGTTACGTAGCAGTGGATAGCATCATGCTCAAGCCTGGTTCTGAGTGCAAAGGCCACTGTACATTTGAGGGAGGCTTTTGCGGCTGGACGAATGATGCCAACGATGACTTTGAATGGTCCTTGGTAAACCAAAATACTTTGTCATACCTGTGTGTATATTAGAAGTTAGTATTTGTACCAAATGACAGTTTTATAGTTCAGCAGATGAATTTTAAAATATTTAAAGGCACATTTTTGTCTAAAAACAGTTCTTTTCCTAGAACAGTTATTTTCCATTTTCTGTCATATACCCTTTATTAACCTTTTATTTTAAAATTATAAATATACAAAACTCCTTTTAATAATTCTGGTGGTCAGTGAGGAGAAGGATAGTGATCCTATCTTATTGATATTTACCAGGGCCCTGACATACAAATTTTGATATAGTTCTTTCTATTTTAAGATTACAACTACGATAATGCTGCCTACCCACGACAAATGGAAGTCACAGTTTATCCAGGTCAATCTACTCCTATATTATAATACAGTTATGAAACAACACGATGAGATTTTTTGATACCACAGAGAAGGTCCATATTCCCATGCAACCATGTATGGTGGCCGAGCGGTCTAAGACGTCAGGACTTTGAGCTTCCGTTAGAGATAGCACTGGTTCGAATCCTGCCTAAACTGGAAGATTCATTAGTAATGATCATTTTGTACTGAACTGATTTGTCTCCTTAGTCTGTCTGAATAAGTTCCTCACATAGATAAAAATATTGTACGGGGAATGGGCAGAGGAAGGTTAAGAAGGAGATTGGCATCTCCTTAAAAAATTTATCTTTTTGTCTGCGTTCCATAAAATGTTAATACTAAATTACCTCATCATTGGGTAATTCCAGACCATATTAATTATCTGGGATTTCCAGAGAACCTAACCTCTTTCAATTACGTTAAGCATTTAACAAATAAACAAAATGTTGTTGTATATCCATTGAATACATTAAAATAATACAAATCATAAAACTTTTCAAGAACATTTTGAAGAATTTACAGTTTACAGTAACTTAGCAGTAATTTAAAAGCTATTTAACAATTAACGATTTAACTCATTACCACTGTACGTGTATGTGTGTACCATCACCACAGTATGTGTTTCAGATAATGGGAGTGTTTAAAAATGGATGCTGAGAATGTGGGAGGGACTGACAATATGGAGTCAAAACTAGCTAAAGCGGTCATGGTGGTATTGAGAGATGAAACAGATGTAAACTTTGTTTAGTATGCCTTATAGTGAGTACTTAAAACAGGATCTAGCCATTGTTTAATAATGTTAACTGTGATAACAGGGTAGGGGCAGTCGTAACCCGTCCACAGGCCCTGCCACAGACCGCTCAAGCTTTATCTACGGAGGTATGGAGGGTGGTTATGCCTTCATTGACTCCTCATACCCACGTCGTCCTGGGGACATAGCCAGACTTTTGAGCATGGAGTTCGAGCCTACTGGTAAGCAATCTCTTCCATCTGACATCTTGACTTTAAATTAATTTAAAAATGCTCAATAAGTCATGAGCAATTTCTTCTAGTGCGATTTCCTCAATTGGTTATTTATATCATTGCAATGCAATAGGGTAATTTTATTGGGGAACTTGGACCAACCACTACACTCACCAGATGAATTTACCACAAACGTCAAAGACAAACTGAATACCTGTGTCAAGCCGATCTGTGGTGAGTGGTGGGGAGAACTCCTTCCAAGCAATGTATAAGTGGACTGGAGAAATGATGCAGAGGGGGTTGTGTGAAATATCCTATGATTTAAATAAACCTGTTGTGCTTCAAAAATATGTTTTTGTTGGTTTGATACTTCCTCATGACGAGCTTCCAAGCTAGTGTTCCAGAGGACAAGGTTAAGTTGAATATTTTTTCTATTTAATAACTCACTCTCTCTATTGTTGAACATTTCCATATTTTGTATACTCTTTATTTCATATTGTGTTTTACAGTTTGTTATAATTCGTTTATGTATGATAGTTTTTAAGAACACGTAACTTTCTTAAAAGTGAACCGGAGTCTATAAGCATGCTGTTTTTTTTAAGTTTTCTTAAACTATTATGGGTTAAGAAGAAAAAAAATTAAATAACTAGTTGGAAATGTAGACTGAGTTTGTAAGTAACATTTGAACACAACAGTAGTTTTTTTACCTTTTGAAATGTGTTTGTTTCCTTAAACACTGGAAGCACTGAAAATCTCCAATCATTTTCATTATTATTATTCATTATTTATTCATAAGACCCCGATCAATATGATATGGGCGAATATGGGGGTGAATAAATGTGATGAGTGTAGATGAACGAGTGTAGTCATTGGCACTAACTAAGATCGACTATTCCTCAGAAAGAGCTATTTATTAATAGCCCAATAGCTAAGGCAACTAAGGGACCTACAGTTTTACGTGGAATCCAAACCACGTAGTGTTGGTCTGATTTTCAGCTAACTGACAAGCCTGTCGCTCAGTTCTCTTCTCTACACAACATCTGAACCCTGACTACCATCCAACATGGACTCCCTTGCCTTCTCTAGTAGTGTCTACATTGATTGCAACCTATGAGCGGACGCCTTGTTAGTATTAAGAGGACCTAGCATAGAACCTATCACTACAATCTCCTCAACACTTTGTCGCCATGTAGCTGAGTTACAGCACTGCGCCACTGGTACCGACTTTCTATCATTCATGAACAATCCAATACTAACAAATAACTTTCAAACAACAGGAGTGTATAGATAAGGCAAATAAATCAAAGAAACCTCTAGAACTTACATGATCAGCTGACACAACAATTGTTTGGTGGTAATGCGAATCAGTAAACTTTACACTTAATTTAAAGTAATGAAACATAATTTTTCACTAATATCCTAACTCAATTCCTAGTCATTTTCTATTTGTCACTAATATAGAGAGTAGTTTGATGTACAATACTTATGAGTCAAATGAAGTGACCAGAGTGGGAACCATTGACAGGTGTGGACATGCCACTGTGCATGCGGTTCTGGACTCACATGTTTGGTAATGGAGTGGGGACGCTGAGTATCCACCTTCAGGACACGAGGGACAGTTCAGAGCAGCAGATATGGAGCCTTACAGGAGAAGCAGGCAATGCTTGGTACCAGGCTGAAGTTCCTGTTTCTTCTGCCAACACTTTTAAGGTCTGTGGATATCTTTGCTAAATTCCTTTGTAAGCCTGTTAACTAACCTAACCTAACCCACCCGCCCTCCCATACATGTACAGAAGTATTGACCTACCCGCTCTCCCAGACATGTACAGAGCTTTTATATATATTTATTATACAATAAATAACATAATTTTAACCATAAGGTGTATTACAAATATTATTGAAAACAGGATATTTACTAAAGCACTCAATTCTCCAAAATGTAAAGTGTAATGGTAGATTTATTAAATACTTTAAATTTGGAAAACTTACTTTTAAAATATTATATCATGTAAATATTTAAAACATTTAGAAAAACAACATCTATTTTTACATTTGTAACAGTTTCCGTTGTTATTTCTATATTTTTTTATATTAAGGTCTAAGGGAAATACTAAGCTCTTTGAGTGCTCCTTTTGAAATAGTAACTGTTTATAGAATGCTGGCCAATGTCAGTCATTTTAAAAACCGTTTCTTTCATATAATAAATGTACGGAAAAAGTTCTGACATGACTTTAAATTAGCATATTTAAATGAACATGTCAGTTTATTAAATGGTTTGCCGGCGTGGTGGATCAGTGGCTAAGGCTTCGGACTGCGGAGGGCAAGGTCCAAGGTTCTAATCCCCACTGAGCCAACGGTCGGTACTTCACTAGCTCGTTGAATAAAGTTCACACACAGGCCTGTAGGCCCATGTGGACTGGCAAGTGAAGTTTAAAATGAAAAAAAATTTAGCAATAACTAACTTAATTACTTTTTTGTATTATTTTAGTATTATTACAGTCAACACAGAGTCAAGATTTTTCTCAATACTCCTGTCACTTTCTCTACTCTTGATACGATTTTCTTGTTCCATTGTTTTCAATACCACTTCAATGAACTTCATAAACTGCTAATAAATAAATTAACAATATTATATAAGCTCCTGTGTGCAGTGGTATTGACCTCCCCACGCACCCATACACACACTGTCATAGTAACAACATAACTGATAACTGATTTACAAGTAAAACGCCCATTTTAACCTCTTTGTTGTCATATGCGTTTTAGTAGCTACTAAAATTATTAAGTAGAGTAGTTCTTTGATAATGGTTTTCATGTTTTTTTAAGTCAATTTTTACATTTAATGTGAGGTACATTTAAAATACTCAGTCATTATTATTACTTTCTCCAAATAAATTTCAATGAATCCTAATAATTATGAAAAATATATAATTCATAATTAGGATATCACACTTGTTCAGATGACAGTTGGATAGCTGCGGTTAAGTGAGCAATTGGCAAATGCAGTTAAATAATACAATACACACCCACCATAGTGGCATAAAACTATCAACCTTCAAAGTATGAAATGAATGATCTATCCAAAATGGGCTTTTAATATTGTTCAACCTGACCACCATGGAAGGGCTCAATTTAAATGGCAAAAATGCCTGTGTTGCCTAAAACTAATACAAAAACGCTTATTTTCAATGTGGTTTTAATTTTTATAATTGATATTTTCAAGACAATAAAACATGCCAGAATATCAATCATATGACTTTAAATTTTATAAATATTAAAAAATATTATACAATTATATTTTTTTCTACAATAATTTCATGAAATTTGTTTTTTTACGTGCATACAAACTTAAAATGCATTGTTTTTTTAATAGTAGTAAATGGCTTTTAATAGAACAAAAATAAGAAAGTATATTTTAAACGAAATTGTAAATTTCTTATACCTTCTTCTAGTACTCGTATTAGAGTTAAAAAAATATATATTTTCTACAAAGACATAGAATTTTATTTTACTAATTTATAAAAACTATTATCAGTTTTAAAAGGAGTTTTACAACATTTGTGTGAAAAAAACAACTTTTAAAGCCACGTATGCGTAATAAAAGAAAACCTCTAGATCAACTTCTCTAAATTTTGTTAGAGCAATTTAATGTTTTATTGTTATATTTAATTCTGAGAAATGTTTCATATTTTTCAGATTGTTTTAGTTGGTAAAGTTGGAAAAAACAATTTGGGAGACATTGCTGTGGATGACATTTCCCTCACTCCTGGCAGTTGTCCAAGTAAGTCTTCATCTTAGAATACAGATGTTAACAATATTTTACTATTTCTCTGGACATAATTTGCTACTTTAATTAAAAGAGATAATATATTGTTGTTTAGTTTAAAAAAATAAAAGAATTCTTATATAAACAGTGGAACAGGTAAGATTCTTTCATTATTCTTTATTCTCCTCAATACAAGAAATTTTTTATTCTTCTAAAAATAAAAAAATCAATTAAATATCCATAGAGTATCTGCCAATAACATATTTAGGTCAATTTTTGGCGGTGTGGTGATCGGTGTGGTGATGGCTCAGTGGATAAGGCTTCGAACTACAGAGGGCAAGGTACAAGGTTCGAATCCCCACTGAGCCAACGGTCGGTACTGTACTCGTTGAATAAAGTTGACGCACAGGCCTGTAGGCCCATGTCAACTGGTGAGAGAAGTTTTAATTTATATATAAAAAATTAGTTAATAAAAACGAATAACGTCAATTCTTGTAAGAAGCAAACTAGTTTGTGGCATGTGTCTTATTATTTAAAATGTAATTAAAAAGTATACATTTTTAAGGTCTTTGTTATAACAAAGAGCCTGGTCCAATTTAACCACTACAATATTTTTAAATACTAAAAGTTTAAAAACCACAAGCTGACAGTAGAAAAAAAACGTCACCCAAATAATATTGATACAGTAAAACATTTATAGTTCAACACTTTGTGGACTACATGGGTTTTGATGTATGTAAATGTCTAACTATAAGGAATGTATGGAAAACAAAAGAAAAATTATTTTTATAAAGAAATTGTTGTGTATTTTCTTCATTAATAGTTAACAATTTAACAAAAGTAAAACAAGCTACATATTTCTGTGACAATGTATGTCCCACTACATTGGTATGAAGTTAAAATATTAGTTATTAAAGTATGGACGGTAGAGTACTTAGAAGGTAGAGAAGCTGATGTCCAAATATTTGTACTTTTTAACTGTTATTCACTTTAACATTGTTATATCATTGATCTTCACCAAGCTAACTTGCACACAACCTGCCATGGACAATAATTTTACCACATCATGTCCCCATTACCAGTGTCGAACATAAGGACTGTCGAAGTATTTTGAGTGTTGAAGTATTTAGGTTCTACTGTGCATGGTAGTTACCGTAACAATATTGTAATGTTAATAGTACAATATTTGATAAATAATTAGATATATCTAAAATACAGAATTAAGAATGTAATTAATGATGAAAGTTGTCTTGAAATGATATTTATGTCTCCCTAGCGGCTCCACAGGTTGCAGCTCCTGGCTCCGGAGACTGCACCTTTGAGGTGGATGAGTGTGGGTGGAGTAATGTGGGCTCTCGGGAGCGGCTGGATGATATTGACTGGGAGAGAACATCTGGACAATCCCTGCGCACAGCCACACAGGACCACACTCTTGGCACAGAGAAAGGTATCTCGGAAAGCACACTAAAGTGACTGGTGTCATTACTAAAATATAAACTTCTGGTAATGAAAGTGTCAAAGTATTATTTACTCCACTCTTCGTATCATGCAAAATACTTTTGCACTATGCTGCTGTTATATATGAGTTTTTATACTTGTTCGTTCCTAATGTTCTGTCTTGATAGTCACTGACTTGGCTAAAGTTGGAGTAGGGTAGGTGGGAAGTATCTTACACAGTATAAAAGTGTGTTGGTTACCAATAAAAGCATAAAACCTAAATTGAAATCTGAGGCTGTGATAAGTAATACTATGAATATGCTGTTGTGGCCTTATGACTCGCGGCCGTACCTAAGGGGCTGAGGCGGAGGCTTGCCTTGCAGCCAAACCGGGTTCAATTTCCGATAGGACCACTAACAGTTTTTACCGTGCCACTCCCGTGGTTTGGAAGTCACATTAAGCCATTGGTCCCCAGGTTAAATGTTATAGAAGGCTCCCTAGCCCTAACTTCGTCTGGTAAAATAAGACAATCTTTAACTTATACATTTTTTGCTTCTCTCCCCACAGCGATCATCTTCCATCCAGGCAGCATCTCTTTGGTCGCTGTTATTGGATGAGTTGTGTTTTAATTGATTTTAAGACCAATGTCAGTAATAATACTCAATAGCTTAATATTTAATTTCCGCAATAGCTTAATATTTTCTAGGCAGGTCCTACCTGGGGGAATTAGTTTTGGGAAATTTTGTATATGTAGACTTATTAAACACTATTCGACTTGGCTGGGAAAGTCAGCTAGTAGGCTAGGTGATGTTAGTTTTGTCATTAAGTTAAATAATATCTCACTATATCATTTATATTGGTTATTTTTTGCCTTAAAGGTGGCCGTGTCAGAACTAGCAAACTGGTTCTGGTTAAATTTCACCTTTGAGCTAGTAGCTTCCTCTGTTCCAACATAGGAACGATCTGTTAAATCATGTAGAAACGTCAAAATGAGATGATTAGTAGCGCAATAGGAATGGTGAGAAAAATATTGCAATTTTAAGACAGAGTTGAAGAAATTCAATTTTTACTACTCTGCGCACAAAAAATAAATCATTTCGCAATACAAATTTTTCTGCATGTTGCAGCCCCCCATCGGTTAACTTTCCACCTTTAAAGAGCTAATAAATCACAAATTATACCTGTGTAATCAAAAGATTTATTCTTGAAATACCATGTAATTTTATTTCAATTAAAGATATATTGTTTATTTTTCTGAACGTAACTTTTCCGTTATGTAATAAAAATAATATATTAAGTTTCCACTACTACTGGAACATAAGAAATAATAACTCGCTCAGTGATAGTACCTGTAATACCTTCTAATAAAGAAAATTAGTCAGTACAATACATTGATAGTACAGTCTCTCAGTATTTAGTCTTAATAATAATACTAAAAATGAATACAAATGAATACACACAAGAAAATAATATCTATGCACAACCAACTCCGTGACCTGTGGAAACAATAAGACAGGTAAATACCCACAAATAGATTTACCTAATGGAAGCGGGTGAACTCATAACTGCTCCAAACCCCCACCAGGTAACAGCCACTCAAAACTGGTCCAACACTAAACGGGCAGAGGTTCCCCTTGCAAAGTGGAGATTCCCAATGCGGAAACCTAACCCAACGGTCAACTGTGACTTTACCACCTCAACCAAACGGAAACCTTCCTATATATATGCTTTGACCGGCCTGGAACGTAAACATCAGTTCAAGGCTGGTCAACCTCCTGGCCAAGAACTTAGTTGTACAATATACTTGTCGCTACATCTATTTCTATATTATACCTATATTATCACAGTTATCTGAGTTATGCATACAAATTTATGGGATGGAAATTGTTAGGGATATAAAATAATGTAATTCAGAAAGCTAAGATGTCTCATTTTGTAAATCCATCACTATCCAACAAGGACCCCAGTAAATTGGTTGTTATTTTGTGGCAGGATACTTGATGACCCTGGCTCGCAGTACTGTACAGAGACCTGGCAGCCGGGCGTGGTTCACTTCGAGGGATCTCAAGACTGAAGGCCTTTCAGGACCCAGATGTCTCTCCTTCTGGTAAATTTCACTGAATTAAAGTGAATATTCTTAACCTCATAAATTCCATAAATTGTATAGTATAAGAGGTTTTTAAGGGAAGGAATTGTAATTTAATAATTACAGTTGTTGTAATCTTTCAGGAAATATAAAATCGTGGCATGATCTGCAAGTGATTTTAAATCCATCAAGATCCAAAGACATTTTATATTTAATAACAAACACTTTTAAGTTTAACAAATAAATTTAGCATGAATAAAAGAGTTGAGAAATCAAAGAACCATCTCTATCGCAGTAAAGGTTAAAACATCCTTAAATTCTATACATGCCATGTATAAAGTGATTGCGCCTGAAACCCCAAAATGAGGAATCATATCAGCAATTAACAACTATTGTGAATGTACCATAGATTTTTTTACTGCGTTCAGTTATAAGCTATTACAAAAAGAAGTTAATAAGCTGAAGTCACTTCTGGAAATTTATACAAGGTGAAAAAAATGTGGAAACGCTTTCATAACTTTTGTTAAACTTCACTTGTAAAATTAAAATCTTGTACATCATCATGCTTACAAAGAACTAACTTTTTGACGCCATTAGCGACATATCATCTATTCAGGGGGACAGCCTGTGAATTGAAGATTGAGGAAAAATCTTCAACGTAAGCCTAGGTCGCGTTTGGTATCAAATGAAAGGTCTATTCAAAATAAAATAATTGCCACAAACTGGACTTTGAAAGGTTTATCCTTTCCAGAGTAGCAGTCATTTGAATTTTACAAATGAAGTCATACAACAGTTGTGAAAGCGTTTCCATTTTTTTTTCACCTTGAAGTATTTGAGTCTCCAACATGGTCCTCCACCCCTTCTTCTAGCTCAACCATGTACAGTTTGCTCCAAGACCAAATAGTACACGCAGTCTACTTAAGTAACTGACAGCATTAGTGTTATTTGTTACTGACTGTGTCAGAGACTCACTCTCTCTACGTCGCGTGTTCTAGGGTGAAGTAGAGAGAGAGGAGTGGCTTAAGAAACTTCTTAAGAAAATTTCTCAATCAAAATTTGCTACACATGCTTTATTTCTCTCTTATCCATTCAAGATTAGTTTACAGAATTGAAAACTGGGGAGGGGCTGGCAAAACCACACTTAAAGCGCTGATAATTACACAAAAACATTTTGTAAGAATTATTTCATTCAAACCCAAACGTCAATCTTCTCACCCCCTTTTTATCAACTTGCACATTTTACCTGTAATTCATCTTTTTGTTTATCTATATTTATAAAAGAGGATGTTTGTATATATATATGTTTGAAGTTTATGCGCTGCCAAACCATCCAACCGATCGCCATGAAACTTTAGGATGTTGTCCTGTATACTCCCGAGATGGTTTCTGTGAAGTTTGATGCAGATCCGACCACAGGGTCCCGCCCCACGGGCTCCTAAAGATCCCATGTTATTCAAATGGAGAATCTGAATTGTTTACAAAAAACATATGACTGTGTGGTTTAAAGTAGTTTCACATGCCATAAGCAGATTGAAGTTCTCACAACAACAGTACTGTATATGTTTTGATTTATTGTAGTTCTACATTTCACCTTGAGAGTGTAGCACACACTACTTTTACTTGATCAGGTGATCTGTATTTGGTATTAACCTTTTTTCCTCGGTTATTAAAACATGTGGTGAAACGTGAAAATAAAAAATAAATAATTATTTGTTTTGCAGTTTAATTTTTATGACATGCCTCCTAAAAAATCTAATATTGGTAGAAGAAGCAAAATGCTCGAATTCTTTTAGCTATTAGGTTCTAAATCAAACTCAATATTATGACCGGCTAAGCGGGCAGGTACAGCTAGTAAGGTTCTAAAGATATTTTATAATAGGAGTGGTAATTTTAAAACAGATAATTATTACCCAGAACTAGAAGTGTCACTGAAGGAATCTATATAAGACCAAAAGTGAAAAAAACTATAATTAAACAAAGCTTTACTTATTTAGAACCTAAGTTATTTAATCAAATTTCAAATGGAATTAAATATAACAACTCATCCATTAATCAATTTTTAGCAAAATTAGGCAAATGGCTCCTCACTTTTTACTTCATTGTATTGTTTCATTCATTGTATCAAGTAAACTTTTTGTTTGAAACATTAGTCTAAAAAAATAAAAAAAATGAAACCAAATAATTTTTTTTAGATATTTATTGTCCATTACTAATTAATGTTTTATGAGTTTATTTTTTGTAGGCACATGAAAGGGAAGAGCTTGATTGGTTGTAGTATTGTTCTATAGTATTTGAATGGCATTTGAGTAGTTATAGGATCAGTATAGTTATAGTATATTAGTTTTAGTACAACATAAATAACATTAAAACTAATAAAAAGATAACATTTTAAAGTTTAACCACACTGCAGAGAGATTTTTTTTAAGTTTAACCACGCTGCAGAGCTGTCTGCTTTACTTGGTTTTTGATTAACTGACTGTATTTAAATATTGTTTTAAAGTTATATTTTTTGTGCTAGCCATAATTTACTTGATGAGATGGCTGGAATTCCGTTGTATAAATATTGTATTTTTGTTATTTTATGGAATAAAATATTATTCTATTCTATTCTTGTGTGTAGGGAATAGCCATGCCTAGTTTGGTCATTGATAGTGTCACTTCCTCCAGCGTGAAGTAGAGAGGGAACAGTGGCTTGTGTGCAGGCGCTAGCGATGGTCTTCCATGCCTAGTTTGGTCATTGACTGTGCCCCTTACTATGTATGAATTAGAGAGGGAAGACTAGTTAGAGAGCAAGCGCTAGCTAGCCATAATTCTCTATACCCGTTTTGGTCTGTAACTACTTATTTGTAACTGATTCCTAAAATTATGTATTTTAACAATAGATTGTGGGTGAAAGAACTATAAGATTATCCTATTAAAGTTATTGGATAAAAGATTGACGAATTTGCTGATATTTTAACAGTTTGTGTTTTCAGGTTTTTAATGAATGAACCATTTATTGACAACTCCGGACCAAGCCTAGGAGCATTATCTGTGTATGCCAAGCCTGCAGACGGCACACCAATGCGTCCTGTATGGAGGTTGTATAACCACCAAGGCCCTGAGTGGCAGTATGCCCAAGCAGCCGTTCAGGATGCATCAGAAATGGTTTGTTTCTACATAGGAACTATTTTGTGAATATGTTCATGTTAATTCTGCTTTCACTATGTCAATACATTTATGATGATTAACTATGATTTAACTAATTATTTCTTTAATGAATATTTCATGACTTTTAAATGAACTGGAAAATGTGTTATAAGTGGATACCACTTACAACATACCACTTATTGAATAATATTGTTGGTGTTATCATATTACAATGACAACAGTAGTATACTTACTTAGCTATTCTCTATACAAAGTAGCTATGTAAATTAAATATTTGTACTGATGAATAGTAACATAAAAATAATGGTCTAAGAACTTGCTCTTGAAAGTGGTTCCAAGCAGGCAGACATTGATTATACTTTATTTATTTCAAACACAACAACTTTTTAAAATTTTAACTCCAAGACAAATAGTTTAACTGGAGTTAAAACCAATTCTTTGTAAGCAAATCACATGATGAAATGAAATGAAATATATCTTTATTGTCACATAACGCTTTATGGTCTGGTGCAGCTAGAAAACAGGTGACATTGTCAAAATATAGATCTACTACAAATAATTAAAAATAAAGTTAAAACTAGAACAAGTTCGTTGAAAGTTTAAAGTGACAGCGTTTCAAAAAAAAAAAAAAAAATAAAAGCTACAATTTTTTTTATATTTTTATTACGTTATTTATTATTGTCACTCCCATAATCGTTTAAATATTCACTAACCGAGTAATATTTTTTTATTTGTAAAAACTGTTTTATCTCTTTTTTAAATTTGGTCCCATCTTCAATTTCTTTAATTCTCAAAGGCAGCTTATTGTAGAGTTTCATTGCCATATTATGAGGTGTTTTTTCAAAAAGTGTCAAGCGATGTTTTGGAAATGTAAAATTATTTTTGTACCTTGTACCATATCCGTGACAGTATTTTTCTCTATTTAATGATTCATTATTATTTTTTGAAATTGATCACTTGTTATTTAACAGAGACCAGAATTGATTCTGTAATACTGTTTCAGATTGTAATTGAAGGCATCTGGGGTTCAAGCAGGGCTAACGGATTCATTGCATTTGATGACATTACTTTCTTCAGCGGCGCTTGCACCAGTAAGTGATTTTTGTCAGTACTTCAATTTCATGACCATTCTAATCTCATAAAAATTTCTTTTAATTTTACCATATAGTCTAATACAAGAAATAAATGTAAATTGATTGGTAGCTTTGGAATTGTATACGTTGCCTTCAGATATAAGAAAATTAATTAGGTTTCTTAAAATAAAATATTTTTTAATTTTAATGTATCTGTGAGAAGTTACTTATGAAGATGCAACAGAATATTGCATAAAAAGTGGGAAATTACCATTTACTTTGAAAGTAGATTGTTTTTTTATTAACACTTTCACCCCCAGGCCTATTATAGCAGAAACTTCCACTCAGCCCAGGCTCATTTTACATTAACTTTCTGTTTACCCTATGTATATTTACGAAATACACGCCTAAACGTTCCACACAGTCTGTGAGTATTTGTAGGATGCTCAATGCTCATGTAAGAGTCTGTTTTAATACCTGTGTTACTCTCAGATGGAGTATATCTCTTTTTTTGTTTTGTTTAGATTAAGTTACTTAAAAGTGAATGGTATGGTAAATTTTAAAAACTAAATCTCTTTTGGATGCAGCGATGCCAAGTGGAGCAGTAGTGAGACCAGGGGAGTGCAGGTTTGAAAGAGATATGTGTGGCTGGAACAATGGTACAGATAAAGCAACATCCTCGTGGCGACTAGCTACCGTCACTCGCAGACCTGCAAACCTCCCAGACAAGACCTTTGGTGCTCCAGGTAAGCTACTAAATATTTTGGTATCTATTAAACTTAGAATAGTTTTCAATAAAATCTTTAGATTTATATGTGAATATAAAATCTAATTGGCTATTGGAAAATGGAAAAGATGTATAAAATATTATTTTATTTTATAATTTACTTCTTCTTAAATGTGTTAATAGTAAAAACAATGTCTACTTCAAACTTGTATATAAGTGAATACTTTAGGATGCCGTCCCTAAATTACGAAACGCCTGAAGGGGGAGGGGGATTTAGGCAGCGTTATGCAACGTTACAGGGGGGTGGGGTAGGGGGGTCAACGCAGCATTACATAACTATTAAACCTCAACAATTTATTTAAGTTAATTTATCAAATTTAATACTTTTCCCACAAAATTGAAAATGTTTAAGTTAGTAATATATTTTCCCCCATATGAAAAGAAACGGCTCAAATTACTTTATCATAAATCAAAACATGCATGAAAATGAGCGAAAAAAATGTTAGGGTATTGGTGACAGCGTTAAGTAATTTTTTAGGGGGTTTTGTATTACTGTTATAAGTTTGATACACAGGGGGGGTCTGAAAAGGTTGATTTTAGCATTATGTAATTTAGGGACAGCCCCTCAAACTTATTATTTACTCTTTTTCCAAAAATGGATTTCTAATAATGACATTAGTTCTGGAGTCCTCCAGAAGTACAGGAAATAGACACATAATCAAGATAAAAATAAATAACTTATATGTACAACTAAACTTACAACGTTCGGGCCTTAAGCTCCATTATAACACTTCAATCTTAAAACACAGTATGAAAATATAAGATTTTTATACTTTAAGGAAAAATAATTTTTTCTCCCTGTAACTTCAAGTCCTTCAAAAATAAGGTATCTACCTCTGAATTGTTCACATTATCTTGTATTTACTAGTTTGCCCAAATACTAAAAGTAAAACTATGTCCAATGCCTGTCACTGTAGTACTGGTAATTATTTTACAGGTTGTTGAAAAAGTATGGAACCACCTTCATTTCTCTTAAATGGGACCAGATAAATGATTGAGATTTATTGTACCTCTGCAGAATGTTTTTTTTCTATCTTTTGATGCAGTTTGTAATTTCTTTCAACCCAGAGGGGAGGGCCCGGGGAGGATACTGAAAAGGTTTAAATGAAAGCCTATGATGAGTTGGCCATAATTTTAAAGCCCTTTTTTTTTTTTTAATAATACGCCACAAGTTTCAAGCCATAAGAACCACCCCATCAGAAATGGCGACTGGTTAACCTTTCTTAGCAATGATATTTGAGTGGGAATCCGACATGTAAAAGTAAGTTTTCTTCTAAGAATTATTTGTAACGATACGTCAATAATATCATTTTAAGATAATTTTCTATTAGTTTAATCAAATACCTAGATTCATAACTGGATAACTGGCTTTTCCAACATGTCGGATTCCCACTCAAATATCACTGCTAAGAAAGGTTAACCAGTCGCCATTTCTGATAAGGTGGCTCTTTTGACTTGAAACTTGTGACATCTTATCAAAAAAAATAGGCTTTAACCCTACGTTAGTGTGGCGCGGTCTGAGAGACCAATTAGTACTTCTAAGAAGAAAATATTGCAGCCGGGTAAGAATACGCCCTTCCCCTTCCCAGTACCTTCCTCTAGGGGGAGCCTTTGCATGACCTTGAAGTGGCATTATTTTTTAACGACTGCAACTGTGCACAACTTCCGTTTCGGTCCCTGACACCCAACCACACTAAACACGTTATGGTTTCAATCCTACAGAGTAAAGAAGGTTCTTAATCACAAAAAAGTTTATAAAACCATGAAAAACAATGAAAATGCATTAAACATTGTATGTTTATTCTAAAAATACTAATGTATTTATAAACATTTTGATATAAACAATTTTAATAGGGTTTTTAGATTTTCGGTCTCTGACACCCACCACACTAATAATGTTACTATTACTCACCACACTAACCTAGGGTATGTTTCTTAATCACAAAAAAAGTTTATAAAACCATGTAAAACAATGAAAATGCATTAAACATTGTATGTTTATTCTAAATTTTGATATAAACAATTTTAATAGGGTTTTTAGATTTTTGGTCTCTGAGACCCACCACACTAATAATGTTACTATTTTTCACCACACTAACCTAGGGTTAAAATGATGGGCAACTCATCATAGGCTTTCATTTAAACTTTTTACAGTATCCTCTCCGGGCCCTCCCCTCTGGGTTGAAAAAAATTACAAACTGCATCAAAAGATAGAAAAAATATTTCTACAGAGCTATACTAAATCTAGACCCATTTAAGAGAAATAAAGGTGGTTCCACACTTTTTCAACAACCTGTAAAAAAGAACTCATTTTTTAGTTTTTTACAATAAGACAATAAAATGGAATAGTAGTTGTTTGTTTGGTTACATTACAATGAAAACAGCCTTACGTTTTAAATGACACAAAGATTAATAATTATTAGCCTAATATTTTTACTGAAAAAGAAAGCAAACACAAGACTATGTTCCAAAACTAGATCATTACAGAAAACAAAGAAATCAAATTTTGAAGATGATTGTAAGTTTACGGTTAGGCAAAGAGCTAGATTGTAATTTAAATTAATTATTTTCTTTACTTCACAAAAGAAAAAGTATAACTTCATTATTTGAATTATTATTAGTTAATATAGTATTTTTCTCTTAAAAAAAGAGTTCATTGATTTGCCTAAAATACCTTAAATAATTAAATTTTAACAACCTAATACTTTTCTATAATCTTGGTCTTCTGGATCCGACCGCCTCAAAGGATTATGGAGGTCCGACATAGTCCGACGTTTCGGGCTACAACCTGCACGCCCGGCTTGTCCTTGCCAGCCTTGAAGATGGGACTCAACATGCAGCCCAAAACGTCAGCCTATGCATATATATAATGTACATAATCCTCTGACGCGTTCAGATCCAGAAGACCAAGATTATAGATATAGTTGTGACGACCACGGAAACTTATCCATCAAAACCTAATACTTATTTAAGTGTATATCATATTCAAGTTTTCACATGTAGGGAAGATTTACTAGTAGGTCATGTTAACACGAGTGACTATGTTGAAGATGTAAACTCTGTCAGACTTCCAACAGCAATGCTATCACTTTCTTCTGTAATTCAGCCTCTATCATACATAGATAATCCACCCTTCCTTATACATTATTCTCACAAAACCTAACAAGAAGCAAACTGCCAAAGGAGAAAAATGGGATGTCTTCAAGAAAGTCTTGAATGTAACTTATTGAGAAACTAATGAAGGTAATTTGATTGTCAATTTTGATAGTCCCCTTTGAATGAGGAAAAAAACATTTATAAATCATAAATAAAACTGTGACTAAAATACAAACCAACTGAATATCAAATGGATACACCTTGTACACGTCCTTGAAGTTGATAAAATTTTACTCCAATATTGAAAGAAAAACCACTTAATTCCAAAAAGCTACTACTGATGTACAACATGTTAGTCTGGTCACATATTGGTTTTTTTGTCTGCAGATGGTTACATCTACTATGATCTATTTAACCAGATCCTAGGCAGCAACATGGTCCAGCTTGTTTCCCCAGTAATCACCTCAGGAGATGACACTCAACTTTGTTTCTCCTTCTGGTATGCTGCATTCGGTGCTGGTGATTCTGCAGTCATGCAGGTCATACGGCAGGATAACTCTTCAGGAGAAGCCCTCCTTGATAAGGTAAAATATGAATTCAATTATGTTTTTTACAATACACCATTGACTATAGAAACAATACTTGTTCAGTGAAATTAATTCACATTCGGTTTTCACAGGTAGTGCTAGTGGTTTCCGTCTTTCTATTTCTCTTCATCCCTCTCTCCGTCTCTCTCCAGCACATACTGAAGTGACTAATAGCTTAGCTAATAGTATGTAAAACAGCCGTCTAAGCACTTATTTTAAACCGATCACCATTAGGTAGCAGCATAGGCGCGCGTCTACAGCAAATTTATTGCCTTGGACAGTCTGTTTGTCTCTATAGTCAGTGGTGCCGTATACTATACTTGGTGAGTACATTGCATTTTCAATGTTTCCATCAATACCTTTTAAATCAGAATGGAAGTTGGTAACTATAATCTAGTTTATTTATTTAGTCTATGCTCACAGTACATTATCTTCAGTAAAACTTTTTAGTGTAAATCTTCTATTCATTTCTATATACTCAATTACTTTTTTTTACTAAAAATATGTATAATAACAACCAAAGAAACTAAATGTAAAAATGTAAACTTGTGATTTTAGAAACATTTTTTATACTGCCTACTTCACTTGTGACTGTCTAATTTACAGATATGGAGCCTAGAGGCAAAGAACATGGATACAACTCGACCCATGTGGATGCCTGCACAGGTTACAGTAGATTCAAGTTCTGATTTCCGAATTGTTCTGAGTGGGCAAGCAACCAATGGTGGTTTTGCCGTTGATGATATTGTCTTTTCATCTGGATCTTGTCCAAGTGAGTGAATCTCAGATATATTAAACAAAAAAGTGATATTCCATATTTTTAACTCAGATATAGGAGCCCATTAATACAGTAAGGATCAAGTGGTATATATAGTCCATAGGATGATAGTAGACTTTTTCCAGTTTATAAACTTACAAAAGTATCACATCATTGTATATATACTAATAGAAAATGGGTGGGAAATAGAGGCACCATTAAGAGCCATATGCATACAGGAATGTAACTGTGAAACTAGTAACCTTTTACAACAAAGGGGGGAAGAGTGGTGTGTGTGTGAAAGTATCAACCTTATGTGTATACCAAAGGGGGGAGAGTGGAGTGTGTAAAAGTAGCAATCTTATATACAGGGTGATTCATGAAGTTTTCCCTATTTCTACAGTACATTCTACTTGTAAAAATAATGTAAAAACATCATACATATACAGGTCCAAAAAAGCTTTGCTAACAAGTTAGAGCTAGCAAATGATTTCAGCATATTTCCTGAGCAAAGAGTGAAATAAACCACTGTCAATTTATGAAAAATGTGTTGTTTCTGTATTTGTTTACTACTGTAAGGTGTTAGTGGATTTTTATTCTCAGGTAAGTTTGCTGATGTCTTATCTCTCCTAATATACTAATTCTTGTCCTAATGCCCTTAACAAAACCTAAAACATTTGTCAATAGAATAATATTTTAATGACAATTTTTTAACTGTGAACTATTAGAACAAACAGTCAGAAACAACACACAATTTAATTGTATGTAAATGACTTTAAATAGTGCTTTGATATCAATATAGTTGATATACTATGTAGAGTCAAAGTTCCTGGAATTGATGTCTAGAGACACACAGCGTGTTAACTAGTGGGAATTTTATTGTACAGCAGCTGGTATTACGCGAAGGGATATCAGTAGCGTATTGTTCAGCTGTCATTATTTCCCTTTGGAGAGTGATTTTCGTGTGCATGTGTGTTTACATTGTCGCTTTTTGAAAATGGCATTTCAGTGAACAAACACTAACTTTTGTGATTTGCTACAAACCTCACCTTCAAGGACACTTGAAATGTTATAATTCAAGCATAGAGGAGTGAGGCGATGAAGAAAAGCTAAGTTTACGAATAGAGCAACTTTTTTGTGAAGGATGCATAAATATTGAAGATGACTCTTGTAGTGCATACCCATTGACTGTAACCACAAATGACAACATTGAGCAAATCTAGAAAATTGTCCATACAAACAGAAGAATAGCGATTCATGACAACGCATCTGATGTAAATTTATCACATGGCAGTGTCCACACCTTTCTTCATAACCAATTGCACATGCATAGAATTTGTTTGCAAGTGGTTCCAAAAATATTGACTTCAGACCATAAAGAACAATGCATGACAATGGCTGGTCAATCGTTAACGATGACGAAACGTGGTGTTTTAGGTACACCATGTTCTCTGAATAGAAAACCACAACATCGTTAAGGAGAGGAAAATGTCAACTGGACAATAGTAAGAGAAAGTTTAATTGGAGGTTCTGATTGAATGCAAAGGTTTAATTCACTATGATTTCATTCCCGCAGGTCAAACAGTGAACAAGGAACTTAAAACAAAAATATTTTGGCGCTTACAAGATGCCATTAGGAGGGAATAGCCTGAAAAATGGACAGAAAACAATTAATTTTGGCTGCACGACAATGGCCCTACACATTGATCCCTGTTAGTACATAACTACCTAGCCAAGCAAAGGGTTGCCATGCTAGAACATCTTCCATACTCGCCTAACCTTGTGCCGGCCAATTTCTTCCTGTTCATACAACCGACAACATCAATGAAAGGAGAACAATTTGCAGATGCTGAAGCTGTCAGAGAAAATGTGACAAAAGCATTGAAAGACATTTCAGAAAATGAGTTTCAAAAGTATTTTGAGCAACTGTATTTGAATTGGGGTAAGTGGGTTATTGAAGGAGGAGAGTATTTTGAAGGAAAATATGTTTGTAAGTTTTTATCTTTGTCCAATAAATATATTTCAACCATTTCTTGGAACATTTTTACTATACCTTGTAAATTTATTAAGAATACTGTGACTGGAATTAGTCAATCTAAACTAATCACTAAACTGAACTGGAATACATTACAAGATAAACAAACGAGCTTTGAACAATGATTGGCAGTGTCTGGAGGCAGAAGTAGAATACGTTCTGTATGTTGTGTTAGTACCAAACACCTCTCTGCCAGTGTTTGGTGACCCACCAAAGTGTAGACTATGGGACCCCACCAATATACAAAGATGAGTTTGGCTTATGAATGTTGCCCAGTAGGGCCATAATAATTTGAAGGTTCTTCTTTACTGAGTTCAAAATTAAAATAAATAATGAGAATTAACTTTGAAATGAAAAGCAAACAAAGAAATCAGTACTATTAGCTATGGGAGTCAAATACGTATGTAAACAATTTTCATGTACTGTCAGCAAAGAAATTATACGTACCTGAGTTGGAAGGTTGTTTACTAAGAAACTAAGAGACCTATGAAAACTCCAATCACACAATTGTTTTTCTCATTTAGTTCTAACTTATGAATTTTTAAATTATATTATAAGTTTTCATAATTTTTATCCTAGTTCGAACAAAAGAACTGTTATCTACCCACCCACCCGTACACTTACAGTGGTATTGACCCATCCACCCATACGAACACATACAGTGGTTGACTCATCCGCCCACCCATACATGTACAGTGGTGTTGACATAACCACCCACCTGTACACGTACAGTGGTGTTGACCCACCTGTATATGTACAGTGGTATTGACCCACCCGCCCACCAGTACACATACAGTGGTGTTGACCCATCTGCCCACCCATACACGTACAGTGGTGTTAACCCATCTGCCCACCCATACACGTACAGTGGTGTTGACCCACCCTCTCACCCGTACATGTACAGTGGTATTGACCACCCACCCACCCATACATGTACAATGATATTATCTACATACAATGATATTTATTTTTTAATCTTTAATAATTTACATAAAAAAGATTAAACTTTTCTTAACATTTTAACTAATTTTCACTATGAATCAACTTTACACATTTATTACTAAAACACCCTTTAATATATTATATTTATATTTGAATGCACAGATGACAGGAACGTTTTCTATACGTTTTGTAATTTTTCAAGAAATAGTATTTTTACGCATACAAAAGTAATGTATCGTAACTATAGATTTCATAAAGATTAAACATAACCAAGTAATTAATTTCACCATCTCTAGAAGCAAGAAAACGTTGTTTCAGGAAATTGATAAGAACTTTTTTCCTTTAATGATAAAATTCTGAAATTTACAAAACTGTTAGAAAACAGTTCTGTAAACCACGTATTAAAATATAAATGTGATACATTAACAGGTTTTTGAGTAATAAAGTGTAAAGTTGAAGCTCGGTGAAAACTAGTTAAAATTCCGGAACATTTTTTTACCAACTAGGATACAAATTATTAAAACGTACGATAAAATATCAAATTTATTGTCATAGCGTACTATTGAACTTGAAAACAATGGTGTGATTGGATTTTCCATAGGCGTCTTTGTTTCTTAGTAAAAAAAACTTTAAACTCAGGTACACACATGTTCTGTGACGACAGTCTAGACATGCTATAATATGAGGGATTGTGTCTGACTCAGTTCGGGCAGATGACAATTAATTCGATGATCCTTATAAACTATTAATATTTGTGTATTTAATATGTTAAGCTTCTTCCATCTAATTAGCTAGTTATTTAGATAATTTACACAAGAAAGTTACTTTGGTTACTTGTTCATTAAATTTTATTTTCAATATTAATTAGTTAAGATTTAAAAAGCTGATTTACCAAATGGCTTAGTATAAATGATATGGTAGAAATTGGAAACTGATTAGTTTATCTAGCTATCTGTAACTTTACAACAAAATGTCTTAGCGTGAAAATCAATTTGATTATAATAATAATATATTTTTTCTTCTTTTGTTTCCCCTTTTGGTATTTAACCCTTTTAGAGCTAGAGGAATTTTTAAAGTTGTTCTCTGCCAGTGTCAGAGACTTTCCATCAATTTTTACAATGTGCCATTAAATAATTCCTATCTCTGTTATTTATTACACAAAATTAATAACTTTTATACCTAATTATACATAAATAATCAGTCTATCAAAATAAAATATTAAAAATAGCCTTACACCACACATGCTATTTTTATTTAAAATAAATTTACTAGATAAAGAGGTTTGTTGTCGTCTTTTTTCATTTGGGCATCCTTATGACCAGCGGTTCTCAACCTTTTAGCACTGGCGCCCCACCCTTTGAACACTGAATATAGCTCACGCCTCCCCTCCATTCTAGGCTCCTCCTAAAAATTGGTTGGTTCAAGTTAGAACAGTGAAATTATGAAACTGACGATGCTAACTCTACGTTAGCAAAAGCTGGGATGCAAAATAAAAATCCAGATAAATTTAAATACGAAAGTTTATTTAATGGTTTTGAAAGTTTTTGTTTTCTAACAAAATATATATTTTTTCTTTTTTTTCTTTGTACCCTCATGCCTCCCCTGAAATTCTCTCACGCCCCCCCCAGGGGGGCGCGCCCCCCAGGTTGAGAACCACTGCTTATGACCATGATAAAAATAGGTGGGCTCTACTGAACCACTTTACTATGAATACAGTTTTGTTATCAACATCCTGTTGACATTGCATAATAATCTGTTAACAAATAAAAAAGTTATGGCAATTTTTAAGTTGTTCAAAACAGCAGTAAAGCAGCTGTTTTCTGGCAGGTTCTGGGACCTTTTGTATCAAATATAACTAAATATTATACAAACATACCACAATTATGGTTTTTATGTAAAAGTAAACGTTAATAAATGGGAAGATAATTCTAAATCAATAAAACGTGTATCTTTGAGTTTTTTAACGAATTTTGTTTGTGACATCCTGTTAACAAAAGCTGGCACTTTACGCATAGTTTTCTTTGACGTCCGAATAATAGGACACTGGCACTAAAAGGGTAAAGATTATTTATTTCATTGCAATTAATTTATATAAATGTCAGTAATGCAAAGAGACAGTTATTCATATACTTATTATTTTGTTACAGCTCGGCCAGAGAGTGCAGAAGTAAAAAGCAATTCTGAACTACAAGCACAGTAGCCTTAACAAGTGCAATAGTGGATACCGTTGACCAAAGAGACAAAAATAAACTTTATTACTGTGTCAAAAGTCAATTGACAGAGTGTTACTACTGTTTACGTTGTGTTTAGTGTGCATCCAGTGTTGTACAATATTAGTGTGTGATTTTTTGTTACCGAAATCTTCAAATGTGTATATATTGTTTTATGTTTTGTTAATATTTCTACAAGAATTAAAATTAGTTTTCAGAATTGCATTAGCTCACTTATCTAAAATATAAGTAAGGGATTTGCCTGAAGACTGGGTTTGCATGACATTTGCATGTATCGTATGTTTGGAGATATTTGGCTAGCTAATCAAATATCGGTAGTATAATATAAAATGATAACTTCAATATGCAGATCTCAATTTTACAAATAAAATATAAATACATAGAAAACTTCACAATTTCTCGTAGGCATAAAGAGTAACCTGTTAGATATTTAATTTGACTAAATACTCTCAAACGGAATTTATTTTATCTTGATTTTGTATTTATTGTTAAAATAAATCATGAATATAGATAAGACAAACTCAAATATAAATTGTACAGATCGATGATGCAAAAAAACCTAGTTCAATTCTATGCATGTACTTAGTTAATCTGTAGTTTTTGAAAAAAATTCAGATTAACTAATCTATGTTCTAATCATGCATCTTGTAAACACTTTCCTGATGTAAACAGTGCCTCTTCATTAATATTCAAGCTTATTTATCACTGCGTTGGTTGCGTGAATTTCCATAACATGTTTGGCCGTGCGGAGCACTACTGGGCTCCAGTTGTTATTAACCACTTAGACCTGATTATTAAATATTGAATATACAAATAATTATTCAGTTAGGTAAAGTGATAACTGAGTTAGGTTTTTAACATATCTTATTATTTTAATTCAAATTATTAAGTACAGTATATGAGTAATATAAATTTTATAACATTGAAATTACTAAATTAAAAAATGTATGAATTACAGAAATGTACTATTTAGCATATAGGAAACAAAAACGAGCAATATTTTTAGTGTTCATTTTTTCATTCTGAACATGTGAAGCAAACATTTCCATTCTTACACCTGTCACAAGTCTTGCGTGTTGTTCTCTTACTGGCCCGGCCCCATAAGCAACATTTTCCAGTTTAAGCTAGTCTTTTTTAGTTGTTTTCAATGTCTCTTTCAAGACCACTGTAATTTAACTCAACTTCACTATTCTCTTGAATATCTATGTTATCTTCATCGAGCTTGTCAGCGTCTTCCACTTTCTGTATCATCTCTGTTTCTATTATCCATCTATCTGAATATTCTCGGTAAAGTTCAAACATTTTAAATATTTAGCAAATAAGACACTAACTTAACACATTATATAACTAAAAATAACATCTTGCAATGAGGAAAAATAACAATAGATGAATTCAGGATGGTATAAAACTTAATATTCCTTTTATTGCTCGGAGCACAATAGTGCTCCAAACGTGTTTCACTATAATAAATTGTTTTTAAACACCAAATATGTCAGGCAAAATAGCAGAAACTTATTATGAAATTTATTACTTACTTTCTTACAACAACAATAACTTACTTGAAGACTAAGAGTTGACAGAAGTAAGACAGAGTTTGAAGGTAGACAGACGCTCAAGGTTACAAGAATTACCAACTAAGAATGAGACAGAAATAAGAAACTCTAGAGCACCATTGTACTCCGCACGACCAAAACAGTATTTTTGTTTATTCAGATCCAGAATTAAGGTTCATCGGAAATCATTTTTTATTATCGTCTTGGAATTTGTCTGTCTTCAAGCTAAAAGCTTCCCCAGTCAAATAAATGATAAGTAGAAACAACCTTTCAAACTGGTTTCCACTTTTATGAAGGATACCTTCGTTCAAACAGCTAGCTGTTTTCCACAACTGCACAGAATCTCTAACACAACTAATGTCTTTAAGTTTTAAGGTTCTTAGCTCTGTATTTGTCTAAAATGAGGCAGTAGCCATGAAAGTTCATATACCAAGGTCAAGGCCACGGAGGTACTGTTATTTTCTCTCTACTTTTATTAAAGACAATTTCATAATAATTTTTTTGTCTATATTGGAGCAAGCAAAAATTACCATTGTGTTATGTATGCTCGTATGGTTGGTGTTCCATTGGCAATGGGGGATATACAGTATTAATTTTAATATATTTTAATGTAAGGTGAAAGAATATCAGTAGAGTTTGAAGTGCATATATGAAAAGAAAAATTTCAGTGTATTAAGTTTGGAGTTTACTTAAAATTAAGGTCTTGCTACAACATATAGAATATAAAAATTTAGTGTCAGGTTTTAAAATGTTTAAAGGTGTCCTAGTTATTGCTACTCAGCCATATACCTTATTGAACTAGCTCAACTACTTCAATCCTCATGTAACGAACCATCTCTGCTCTCAAGCATTAAAAACTTCAAATGATGCCACCTTATTAAAAATTGCTCTCTCTCTCTCTCATCACTCATTTATTGGTCAGTATATCTCATTTATTGGTAACTAAAGTGTGAGATAGTCGAGAGCCTTCTACCGAATTTCCTGGCGTGATGGCTCAGTGGCTAAGGCTTCAGACTGCGGGGGGCAAAGTCCAAGGTTCGAATCCTCACTCAGCCAACGGTCGGTACTTAACTTGTTGAATAAAGTTCATGCACAGGCCTGTAGGCCCATGTGAACTGGTGAGTGAAGTTTAAAAAATTTTTGTTAAATAAAAATACGTGCCTTAGTTTCAGGCTCTACAATTTGAAATGGTGGTCTATCCGAATTCAACACACAGTTTTGAAACTTTGTGAACAATTTTTTTTGTTCGTACTTGCAATGGTAAATGTTTACAATATTTTCCACAATCCACGTATATCCTTCTCCATCTACTAACACTTTATCAAACTTAATTGCAATTCATATCTTTTCATTGGTTGATAATAAACAGTTTTATGCATAAATAAGTAAAATCAGTATCAGACGGATGGCTTGTGCTCTACTCATAACTTAAGGTTCAAGCAAACGAAAGATTACAGTTCCAAAAGCTAAGAGGAATGGGTAGTAAAAATCCCTTTATAAAATAAATAAATAATTTATTTACAACTAATATAAACAATAAATAAATCTGACTCATCATGTAACTACTGGTAGTGTAATGCCGGGTTTTCAAGTTAGGTTTTGGTTTGTTTCTTAATGCTGGTCTTATTACTATTGGTATTCTTATTGTTGTTGTTTCGAGGGGGTTGAGGTCCTGGTTTCAGCCTCTTGCATGGAATGAACTGACACTTCTCCTTTTTGATCATATGCTGTCTTACCTGTGTCATTTGCTTTGCAAGATTCGGAGGCAGCATAACTTCTAGAACCCTGTTGTAACAAAGTTAGAATCAAACAATTTAGCAAAACATTGAATGTTTTTTGTTTTGAAGAATTCCCTTTTATTCAAACTCGTCTCTTCAAACTGATATAACTGTGAGAAATAAGTATGTTAATGTAGAGGTCCTTGCTCCAGGAGTTATTTAATCAAGAAAGATATAAGTATCATTAACCAAGAATATTTTATCGGCCAAAATAAGAACCTGACTCTCTAGAGCAGTGTTTCCCAACCTGTGGCCTGCAGCAACATCATAAGTGGTCTACCAGATAAGTGTGGTTTACTAACCAGTATTAAATCTTTGTAATAGCTATTAAACTATGAAACTTGGAATGGTAATACGTCAGTCCACCTCTTTAAGTCGTTAGTTGTACTATTTTGTATTTTAATGGACTTTTCACAAATTCTATCAAAGGGTTGCCTCTAACTTGAGTGGTAGTAGTGTAAGATTATGAAATAAATAAACTGGATTTCTCTCTATAGGTTATTTCTCCAACATCTCTCAACATTTTTCACTGTTATGAAATTATGCAAATTGCATGGAATAAACGTTTTTAATACATTTGAAAGTAGAAAGTCTTAATTGAAAATAATTTTTTGGAATTGTCAAAATTTTAAACGGCATATCCTGTGCTATTAGTAACTAACTACCTCCTTCCAAACAAACAATGGAGGGGGGCAGGGGAGGGGGGTTAAAGTTCATTCATGAGTCCAAGTAGTCAAAACAAATGTTAGGAGTTTGTCAGCCATTAGTTTATATAAAACGTATAGGAAAAGTCATGACTGATCCATGAGTTATGATTTATTTCTTTAAAGGTTGTTGCTAGTCTTGTTATTTTAATACGCTCACAACTCAAGCTAGAGGAAACTTGAACATGAAGTATTCACCTAGTCATCTTTGCTGCAGAGTGAAAATTGGTCATTAATGAATGGAGAATAATCATAGAAGGGCAAACGCATATAAGTAGCATCATAGTGACTGTCACTACCGCTGACACCTTCGGTACAGATATCAACACCAAGCAGCTCTCGAAACTGTATTACCATATTAACATTTAATATATGCTAATATTGAACATACAGTTTTGAAATTTAACACAGAAAAAAGTTGAACAAATGTTGAAATTAAAATTTAATCTGTTCTTTATTTAATATAATTAGTTTAAGTTACAATTTGCAATCATGCTTTAAAAATAATGACAAGATAAAGTTAGTCGGATGCATGTAACATCAATTAACAGCTTTAAAATCTAGCGATTTTTTACTTTTTGGTTATGTAAGGATTATTTATTTTTAAAGTGTTGTTCAAGCCTTAAAAAACTCTTTACTTTTCAAAATTATACAAATCCATAACACACTGAAGATGACTTGAATTTTTCATGACTTTAGCTGGTTTTGCAAGTCCACTCAAATCACAAAAGCCAGTTACAACTCAAAGATTTTGGTCTGAGGATTTTGAAAACAAAAGACAAGTCCAAGAAAATAATTTTTATAAACACTCACTAACACACATCAAGTTCTGATAATCATAATTAGAAATAGTAAAGTGCCTACTTTAAGATCAAAATTTTTCAGATACCTTTCATGTCAAATTTTTAAGAGGTGGATACGGACGGTAATTCTGTATTATTGCCAGCTTATCCTCAAAAGAAAATAAATTAAAAGATTTTTTCTTTAATTTTATAAGTAAATCACTGCAATTATTTGTCTCAGTCATTATTACAAATTATTGATCATTATATACATATAAATGATATTTAAGGTAATCTCACTGAAAATATTTAAAGCAAATTTGCACTTCTCCCATTTGAAACATCACTAAAGGACTAAAACAAAACAAACATTAAAGCATGAAGGCAAAAGAAATGGGTTAAAAATCACTTACTACTAGTGACAAATGCAGCCGATAATAACCGAAAGGAGCCAAATGTACAACCGATTTGCTAGATGCAGAGATGAGTTGGCTTTAATAACACAGCAGGTCTCAACGGTTGTTACATAGGAGGGGGTGAGCGTGGGAGAGAGGGTATTCCGCTGAAATAGATGCGCTAGCGACAGAGAATCTAAAACTCAGTTTTAGTTATTTTGCGTCATTCTTTCGACAAACTATGGATGATTTGATATTTCTTATATATATGTAAGGATTATTTATATATATATATATATATATATATATATATATATATATATATATATATATTGTAATTTACATTGAAACTATATAGTTTTCAGTTTCAACAATTTTGTTTAATCATCAGCGCATCTATAGATGATCTCCATACTGGTGAAAATATTTGATTTATCAATATGTGTATGGAGAGAAGGTAAAATTGCTGCAAACAATAATTTGTAGTGTAGGCTTAAGACATATGTAATTTTTAAAATGCGTTAAGAATATATGTATTGTAGGAAACAATAGAATCTACCACTAGAGTAAGAAGTATATAGATGTTTGTTCGTTTTTCTCGACTATTGGGATGAAATTTGTTACTTCTAAGATATCAGGAATTCTGTTCAATTTACTTTCTCAATTCTAAAATAGGCCTACCTAGCTCATAAAAAAACTAAATGGCTGATAGTAGTAGATGACTAAGACATTCCCACCCACGTACTGTAGTACTGAATCACCCAGCCGCCCTTCCATACACTATCAACTCTCCTGCCGCAGGCTACCTCTGGTTCTACTGGCTCCATTTACTGTAGAATATAAATGATTATGTGTCTTAGGTTGACACTTATCATTTATTTACAGTATTAAGACTAACGGAAACAAAAACCGATAAAACTAAATTAGAGTCTTTAAATGTAAAAGTTTAAAAAACTTAATATATATACTCATTTTGAAATATTTTAAATAATTCATAAACAATTAAGTGTTTTACACAAAGGACCAGTTACAATACAGTTTAGTACACATGTTTAGAGAGTTTCTTGACTCAAAAGGCTTTCTACTTGGTGAGGGAGTTCCTCCAATACAACTGGGAGAGCGAATCTCGGCTCGGAGGTGGAACGGAAATTGCCAGAGTATGAATGAGGGTGTGAATGAATATTAGAAATGTATGTGTGAATGAGAGAATGAGTGATGTGTTTCAAGTTTCATGTTTATATTTTTCTAGCATAATATGACGTTTTGTATACAGCAATCTGTTTTAAAACACAAATAAAGATTTATTATTATTATGATCAATTTCTTTAAAGCACATTTAACATCTTCAGACCAGAGGGTTCCCCAAAGAAATTAAAATAGTTGTTACCTTCTTATATTATGCAGATACTACAGATATACATTTGATATTCCACTTGTTTATATATACCGACTGATTAGGATATTAGTTACAGTTTTTAAATGAACACTCATTGTCACAACCTACCTGAGTGGTTTTTGGCCGAGTTGCATACTACGGATTGCTTTACCTAGCTCACAAGCTAGTCGATCTGCACAATCTTTCCCTTGAATGGCTTGACCCACCACTTGACTCAGACTGAACATCTCATCATCATCCTCCTCTGCTACACGCTTCAGTACAGACTTCTCTTGGGCCCTGCTGTCTCCAAACTTAGGCAAGAACAGGATGGAGAACGACACTATAGTAGCCATGCTCACAAAGCCTGCCATAGCGAGAAACAGAGGATCTAGTCTGAAAAAAAAAAAATTAAAAAACATGATGTCAAATTTCACATTCGTATATAAACCAGTACAGTCAAGATGTTGAAATGTCAGCAGAAAAAGTTATGCCTATTTTAATTGAACTAATAATAAATTAACATTTTTGAATGCATCATAAAATAAATAAAAAGTAACTTAATTGGTTGGTGCTAATTTTGAAATTATAGAAAACTGTATAGCTACTGTAGTACAACATTCTGCTGGGTGGTAGGCAGAACTTTTGTTCTTTTTTTTTTTTAAACTTCACTAGCCAGTTGACATGGGCCTACAGGCCTATGCGTGAACTTTATTCAACGAGTGAAATACCGACCGTTGGCTCAGAGGGGATTCGAACCTTGAACCTTGCCCTCTGCAGTCCGAAGCCTTAGCCAATGAGCCACCGGCTTTCTTATTCTTTCCTCTTTTTATTCATGTATGCTGGTTACTGCCACTCAGCTGTACCTACTGTGTACCTCCACTAGTGGGTCTTACACACAATTCCATCCGTTGTCTACTCTTAAAAACTGCTCCCAAATTCTATTTTTGCAATGTCAATGCAGGCTTTGTAGCAGATATAGCAAATATGTCTTTAAGCAGGCAAAATTAGGACTAAAGAGTCCTCTCTTACACTTAAACATAAAAAAATGGCTTATTGTGATTCCTGAACCACAGGAGCAGCAGGTTAAAACACGTATGAAGGGAAGTTTAAAGCCATTTTTTTAGAGATTTAAATTTATTCAGAGATTATTCTAAATTCCACAATTATTAATCTTACATTCAGGGTCTTGTCTAATCCTGCTTCTTGGGTGCTCATGTTACATTTTACTCTATGTAATAGCAACTTGCCTGGTCTCCTTCATGTCACCATCTGTCATGCTGTTCTGATCCATCATCATCATTACATCATGGTGCGAGGAGCCATTCATCATATTGTCCATCATGCCAGTTGTGTTCTCTGACATAAAGCTGTTGATGGGGTAGAAGTAGTAATAGTATCCCGGCAACGTCCCTTGATCACTGGGACTAACCATCTCATCTGAAATTTATTTTAAATCTACTTTTGAATATTTAATTTAACATATGTAACACATATTTTTCACAGCTGACCAAATAAAATAGTGTTTTTTACTGTAGATTAATTAAAAATAAATGCTGGAAACAGTTGTTCTGGATTAGTTACAGACTTTCCTTGACCAAAGGCATTCAAAAATGAAAATGAAGAAATACCAGAACTAACTTCACAGCCAGAACCAACTTAGTAATTCTAAGCTGATGTCAACTTTATGAAGTCAGGCTATCATGAGGTATTGGTCAAAATAATAACCAGAGGATGGAAAATATATTGTTTATTATGTTAATTTATTTATAGAAATTATGTTGTCCAAAAGAAATAACATAACAAACTTTAAGATGATATGAGAATAATATTCTTGCAAATATATTCAGTACAGCTCAAATTCTGACTCGTAGAACATGTTCGTTAACTGAAACATTGTAAATATATTTCACAAATTTATATTCACCTGCTAGTTATGTTCTGAAAGTGAAATCGTTTTTGAGAAGTAAGAATGTGCTAAAGAAATCCATTTTTCCATCAACAATCCCACAATACATCCAAATGAATTAAACAGTGAATTCTCTAGTAACTCTTTCAAACTATGTAAAAATTGTAATTATCTGACAAATTTTTAAGTCACATTGCTGTTCAACTTTGCTTTTATGAGAATAAATCCAATATGGAGACTACCTCTACAGTCTCTTAAATAAGTAATGCTAAAACACGAGAAAGAAAAAATGAATTAGTGAGTGAGTGGAAAGACAAAACTTCTTGTAGATAACTGGCACATTGTATGAGAGGGCAAAACAATTATAAATCTGAAAAATAGGTTATGGATTATGCAATAGGACATGGAATCGTAGACATTATACACATACAATATACGTATATAGATAATATAGAGTTTTATATTGCGTACTATCAAAACTTCCTTACATATGTACTCTTACACACAATGTGCAACTTTCTCAACACATTCAAATAGAGTGTAAACATAAAACTACTCATACATTAAAACTATAAAATATTTCACTTATTCGAAGTTTTAATAAGTTAAATATAGTATCTATAACTAGTAATATAATATATCAAAACAGTCAGAGCTTCAAATTATCTAAAAAGAAGGTGGCACTGAATTAATCTGAATACAAAGTCAGTGATTTATTGCAATTAATAATGTAATATCAACACTTTATTACAACTTATATTGTATTGAAGTCAGTATAGTGGCATTTATTTTTAGTCTTACCTTGATGTTGATGGTGTTCGCTAGTGAGTGGGAGTTGGGGAAGGGCAGAGAGGTTCAACCCTGAGCCCTTGGTTACTGCCGCCTGGTACAAGGCCAGCAGCTCACCCTTGGACAGCGGAGGTCCATGAGTTTGCTCTTCAGACTGGGCAACCTACAGAACATACAATTATATTTCGAACGAAGGAGACTAACACACTTCAGAATCTGGATATAAGACAACAAAGCATTAACGAAGTGTAAATCTTCTGCCCAAAAAAATGTACCAAGATACAAATAAATTTCGGCAATTACAGTAGGCACCGGTTATACCAGATTCGAGGTGTTACAATATCAGATGCAATGGCGTTGATCATGATTTCACTACACCTCTCTTCAACCACCATTCATGCTGGTGTGAGTGTTTTATTCTTAGACAAGACGGTAACAAAAATATGTGTTATTACTGAATGGGTAACATGTTTTCCATTGTACCACTGTATGTGTATAACACCACTGTACGAGTATAACACAACTGTACGTGTATGGGTGGGCGGGTGGGTCAATACCACTGTACGTGTATAACACCGCTGTACGTATATGGGTGGGCGGGTGGGATTGAATGTAATGTGAGGAGTAAAAGTCAGAAAATATGGATATATATTCTTTATACCTGTTAAATGACCTGATAGGATCTTCTGAATCTTTAGCTTCATACCACTAAGTGCACTGGATATCTTGGCACTTAAGCTCCTCTGTGTTTTCAGATTTATTGGGTATTTTTATAAATTTGACAGAGAGTAGGCATGGAAACAACTTGAGTATGTATGAGTATTGCGACCCTTAACCCTTAACATTGTTGACTGATTAATATAACATAACAAGATGATTTAGTGAAAAACTGTGAATTAGTGAACATAACTATACATACAGGGCGTTTGGGAACTCTTTAACCAAACTTTAGGATTTAGTTCTGGACATGAAAACAAACAAAAAATGCTGTGTAACAGTATGGTCTATCTCACTTCATTAACCGTCTGTCCATAACCATAAATGCCACAGCTTTCAAATTTGTCGTACTTAGTAAGGTTGATAGCACCTAAACATACAACTATTTTCAGTATTTTTCATTCGACCATTTGGAAATAGATTATGTTTTAAAAATTAAAAATTTACAAAGAAAGAACCATTAATTATCCTATCCTAAGCCAATAAAAACAGTTTAACAAAAAATATTGAAAATAGCTGTACGTTTAGTTGCTATCAACCATACTAAATATGCAAAATTGATAGCTGTGTCATTTATGGTTCCTGAGTTATAATATTTTTTTATAAAAATCATGAACATACGGACAGAAGCAAGATAGATCATACTGTTATATGACATTTTTTATTTGTTTTCAGGTCCAAAACTGAATCTCAAAGTTTGGCTAAAGAGTTTCCAAACACTCTGTTTATCTAGATTTAATGTATGTTATAAAACTTGGGTAGTGAACTAATGATAGATATTGCTGAGTCGTACGGTATGTGAGCAAGTATAGGCCTAGGTATACAACCAACAGCCCCTAGTGATATTATAGGGATGGAAAGTAGATAAGCTCAATAATATCTATTACTATATTGGCAAAATGTCTAAATGGTCAAAGAATTGGTTCAGTGAAATGAAGTCTTCTACATCTGGAGATGCTGGGAATCCCTCATTTTCATTTTATATTTTTCTAGGAGCCTAACCCCTTCTAATTTTACAAAATGCTGGTAAATCTATCTTCTTCTTAAACGTATAAATGTAAAAACTTTTCCAAAACTCCATAGAAATTATAGAAAATTCTGCCACCTCAATCTTCCTTTTAAACAGGGCTGCCCATGGGGGAGAGTCATGGCGCAAGTTAGTTATCAGCAAAAGTTTTGAGGGGAATCGAAAACATGGGCGGGGATTTAACAAACAGTTGTACAATAAGTTTGTTAATTTCAATACCATTGTATGCGTATGGGTGAGAAGGTGGGCCAATACTACCGTAAATGTATCGGCAGGGCAAAAATTGTTATGGTCACAGAGAGAATCAAACGCGGACCAGCTGCGTGGCAAGCCACTGCTTAGCCCCCTAGCTAAAGCCACTCCAATATTTTATAATTATGGAGTGTAAGTATAAGCAAGAACTATTGTTTGTGTTTTAGCCCTTATTATTATTATTATTATTATGTTAGAGTCTCACAGGGACAATCTAGCATCATTCGAATTCTTGTCGAAAATGGCCACAGTGTAAATCTATTGCAACCCTTTTCTTAGTGAGAATTGCCACAGTTATGATTTCTCATCATGGTGTATGCCTTTGGTCTACAAATTGTTTCTGTTATATCTCAATATATCTAATTACTTTTTTTCCCAGAGTATTGCAGATAAAATTTTACTCTAAACACTCGTATTTAAACATTAAAATATTGTTAGGTTTAAAATCTCATCTTGGGGAGTATTATGAAATAATATTAGATTACATATGTAAGACATTGTGAAATAAAATCATTGTTATTGATTAAAAAATTTGTCTTTTAATTTTATATTCACATACAATTGATGCACGTACACTTCTAGATTTTTTCACCAAAAGGCAATGTGCGATTAAAATGTTGTCTTATATGTAAAAAAACTGTATGAAATAAATATTAGTCAGAATGATTAAACTTGAATAAATACATCTATAAAATAATGTAAGAAAATAAATTACAATATAAATAAATTTTAAATTTGTTAAACATATATATAGCAAATAATATTAACTTTATATTTGAAATGGGGGGGTAGTTTTGGATTTTTTGGGGGGAAATGTGTCATAGCCTTTGGGGGGCATGGTCACTTCTGCTCTTAAACATAGGCTGGAATTCTCTGGAGTTAGGGGCAATATAAGATAACAATCTAATCTAATAATTCATTAGCGCAATATATTTCATGTTTCTGTAGCAAAATGGTATCAGTTCAAATATTGGCAATATATGTTAATATTAATTTGTTCAGTCAAGCAATAACGCTACTATAATAAATTAATAAGTAATATCAAATAGCAAGTGTTGTCATTCATCAACCTTGATACATCCATTAAATAAAAGCGTTGGTTTGTATAAAAACAAGTTGACTTTAAAGACAGAAGGAGATTTTATTTGATGTTGGAGAACATTGACAATCAATAATATTAAGAAAGTTTAGAAGGATTAGTATAATAAATAATTATTATTACTTTATCAATTATTTTAAAAACTTTTTGAGTTCATATGCCTAAAATGCAACAATTTTAATTTTATTTGGTTAGAAAAAATGAGTTTTGAATAGCTGAACAAAAAATTGTTCCTCCCCAAGAAACTACATTTCATTAACAACTTACATGGGTGTCAGTGGTGTAATATTGGTTATGTTCAGGAAGAGGAGTGGGACGGTAGTAGTCTCCTGCTTCTTCTCCAGAGGTCAGGAACCGGTCGTCCTGAATTCGCCGGATGACTGATTTCAAGAAGTCAGCTCCCCCTGACTCTGTGTGACCATTGGCAGGAGTGAGAAAGATACAGGGAAGAAGCAATGCAGTCAAGAGTTCCCTATAAACACAGATTGTTAATAGGTATGCAATATTTGGTTTCAAATTCCAATATAATTGTGAGTTTTAAATTTTTTAAATAAAGAAATCCATTATAAGAATCTTTTTTTCACTTTTAAAGCTCAAGTTAACCTAGAGGTTGTTAAGCAAACTAAAAAGAATGTTAGAAATATCAGTTTTAAAATGCACATAAAGTATAATCAACTTTGAACAATACACAACAATTTGTTATTTATTGAAGTGGACACTAAGACCTATGATTATATACACCTACGATAGATATTCCATCTAATAGGCATATTTGTGCAAGTAATTCGGTTAGTTAGTGAGGGCCGCAACCACAGCTGGTTTAAACTGCATTACCTTTACATGAGACTACACTAGCGTTTCACAAGAACCACAAAAATAGCTGATAATTAGAGACTCAAAATTTAACATTAGAGGGGACTTCTATCTTTTTTTAAAATAAATGCTAAGACACACTTTAAATTCTAATAAAAAGAGTTAAATAACAACAAACACTCCCAATCTTTACAAACCCAAAAAAGGATTAATAGCTCACGCATACTGTTGACTTAGCACTCGCCACATTTGACACAAGAGAAATGAGAACCCACATACTCACTCTAGGCAAACGAAGATTCAGAGCCCACACTCTCAACCCTTTACACAGGAGAAATGAGAACCCACATACTCACTCTAGTCAAACGAAGATTCAGAGCCCACACCCTCAACCCTTCACACAGGAGAAATGAGAACCCACATACTCACTCTAGTCAAACGAAGATTCAGAGCCCACACCCTCAACCCTTCACACAGGAGAAATGAGAACCCACATACTCACTCTAGTCAAACGAAGATTCAGAGTCCACACCCTCAACCCTTCACACAGGAGAAATGAGAACCCACATACTCACTCTAGTCAAACGAAGATTCAGAGCCCACACCCTCAACCTTTCACACAGGAGAAATGAGAACCCACATACTCACTCTAGGCAAACGAAGATTCAGAGCCCACACTCTCAACCCTTCACACAGGAGAAATGAGAACCCACATACTCACTCTAGTCAAACGAAGATTCAGAGCCCACACCCTCAACCTTTCACACAGGAGAAATGAGAACCCACATACTCACTATACTCAAACGAAGATTCAGAGCCCACACCCTGAACCCTTCATACATGGGAATTGAAAACCCACATAATCTCTCTACTCAAACGAAGATTTACAGCCCACACCCTGAACCCTCACACATGAGAATTAAGGGTCCACAAACTCACTCTATCCAAACGAGAATTGAGAGCCCACACCCACAACCCTTCACACAGGACAATTGAGAACCCACATACTCTACTCAAACAAAGACTTACAGCCGACATCCTCAACCGTTCTTAGAGGAGGGTTGAGGGCCCACACACTCACTCTTCTCAAACGAAGATTTAGAGGCCACAATCTCAATCCTTCACATAGTGTTGGGGTCCACTCACTCCCTCTACTCACATGAGGTTTGAGAGCTCATAACCCTTAACACACTTAATACTCACACACGAGGATTGACGGCCCACACACTCATCCTTCAAAAACAAGAGTAGGCCACAAGAGTGTTCACACAGCCATTCTTTTTACAAGAAGGACTTTTATATACAACTGAGAAGAAACTGTAGTTCAAGATTCTTCCATGGACGTATATTGGAAAAAAATGTTTTATTAAACTGGTCAAAGAAATTACGTTATGTATTTGTATGTTTGTTATGTATTACTAGTGATCAAGACTGGTCAGTGATCACTAGTAGTTCAATGCCAGAACTGTACAACAACTTTGTAATTTTTATGGAAAATAAATCATTATTTCATAAACAGGCTATATTTTACCATGCAAGGCCGGTGGGTGGTTGATCCATAAAATATTTTTGGAAATAGACAATAAACTCTTTATTGTTCAATTTACAACGTGTTCTTCCAACTGGCGAACAATCAGACATTTTTAATAACTACCAATGTTGCCTAGATATGATTGCAAACATTATTAACTCTTTATGGTAGGACAAATAATGTTTTCTACGCTCCGTTATACATAAAACACTTTCCTTCTTACACAAATCATTTAGTTCCCCTAATATTTTTACACAACATAATCCTTCACACAAAGGGGTTTTTTTTTTTCAGCAAGAACAAACAGTGGACATAAGTAATAAATGCGACGATCAAATATACTGAACTAACTAAACATAAAAGAGACCATTTCCACTTTGGATTGATAATACTTGAAAATAAATCATATGATTACCTGTGCCTTAATTAGATTATTTAGGTAACAACAGTTGTTTTCTTTAATAAAAGTTTATCTTTTGTTAAAATGGCAACTTTTGATAGCGCAACAGTACAGCCCATTTAAATTCAATCATGCTGTTATGTACAGCCGCGCCGACATTTGTATGCATAGTGTCATTTCGGTGACCTTCCTGACCTCTTGCTGAGGGCCGGGCGGGGGACTACTTCCCTGATTTAGGTAGTTACTGTTCCCAAGAGAGAAAGCAGGTTCACTGGTGAAATGCTAGGTGCCGTATACAATAATGGACTTGTTCGTCACCTAATGATGACAATGAACTCAAAAAGCTATCCTAAGACCTGTTTACTCTGTTTGAAGTATGAATCCCATGTTGAATATCCCAGTAAAATACTACTGTCTGTCTGGTTGGTGAGAAGTGAAGATTGCCTCTGCTCGTACACTAACCGAAACTGGGGTTTTCACTTCACCCACAGGAAAGTGTACTGATGAAAACATTAATCAATTAAGTATGTCATTGGCCTCAGTATCCTGGCTGTCAAGGACGAGACTAAACTTGTGGTTGTATGATTACGAGGGTAATAGTGAGAGCTCTCTTGGACAAGATCGTATAATTAAGATGAAAGGGGTGAAGATTGTAGGACCAGACCATCATTATAAGATTAGAGTTCTTATATTAATGATTCTCAAGGATAGATAATGTAAATAAGAAGATAGTAGTGTCCGCTCTCCAGGACGAGGTCGTGTAACTAGGGAGATAGTAGTGTCCGCTCTCCAGGACGAGGTCGTGTAACTAGGGAGATAGTTGTGTCCGCTCTCCAGGACGAGGTCGTGTAACTAGGGAGATAGTTTTGTCCGCTCTCCAGGACGAGGTCGTGTAACTAGGGAGATAGTTGTGTCCGCTCTCCAGGACGAGGTCGTGTAACTAGGGAGATAGTTGTGTCCGCTCTCCAGGACGAGGTCGTGTAACTAGGGAGATAGTTGTGTCCGCTCTCCAGGACGAGGTCGTGTAACTAGGGAGATAGTTGTGTCCGCTCTCCAGGACGAGGTCGTGTAACTAGGGAGATAGTTGTGTCCGCTCTCCAGGACGAGGTCGTGTAACTAGGGAGATAGTTGTGTCCGCTCTCCAGGACGAGGTCGTGTAACTAGGGAGATAGTTTTGGTATTTATCAAGGAAGAGGTCAAATAATAAGGAGATAGATGTGGTAACTCTCAAAGACGAAGTCGTGTAATTAGAAGATAGTTGTGGCGATTTTGTAAAAATTCTTAATCTTCGTGAGATGACCGTTTTAATAAATTCCGTGCATTATACACAGGATCAGCCAACGTTTCGGCCTTATTACAGACAGCCATCATCAGGGAAGAGTCAGTGGTTACAGTAGTAGCTCTCAAGGACGAAGTCGTGTAATCAAGGAGATAGTTGTGGTATTTAAGGACAAAGCCGTGGAATTAAGGAGATAGTTGTGATATTTAAGGACACAGCCACGAAATTAAGGAGATAGTTGAGGTAGCTCTCAAGGACGAAGTCGTGTAATCAAAGAGATAGTTGTGGTATTTAAGGACAAAGCCGTTAAATTAAGGAGATAGTTGTAATAGCTCTAAAGGACGAGGTTGAGTAATAAAAGAGAAAGTTGTGGTATTTATCAAGGACGAGATCCTGTAATTAGGTGATAGTTGTGGCACCTAACGGATAAAGTCAGGAAACTGCAACACACAATTTCCAAGAATGGTCGAATTCCGTTAGTAATTGAATTCAGGCTTACTGTCAATTGCAAACAAGCCTGATCGATCGGTCTAGTATAGTGTTTATAGTCAACGGGTCAGTTGGAAGACCGGTCGCAGCATCCGTGTCCGAGCAGATTCTGGAGCACCGTTACAAGCTACACCGACGCGCCACGCTTATTTCAATTTTGCTTCACTTTCTCGGCCCCTTTAGCAACTACAACGTCGTCATTGTTGCGGACCCCGTTATTCGTGCGATCACCGATCAGAACCACCTTCATGATTTGCGTCCTTGTGAACTAATCCTACCACATCCCGTCCATCGAGGTTAAACGACTGATTGATTACAAATATTATTCTATAAGAGGAACAGGTTGTGTAGCTTAAACAAATAATATTCACATGTAAAAGTTACATTTGACATTGTTGAAGGTGGCTCAGTGTTTCTTGGCAAATCTGTTCTGACCAACCTTAAGGATTTTACGACAACTATAATGTCTCAAGGATTTGACAACAGCGAGTTCTGGCCGATAGTGGTTAAATCACCACAGCATTGTTGGTGCAAAAATTTCCTGTGTTTCTGTCCCCCTATGATTCTGATCATAACCCTCAATTATTTTGATTTAACCTTCTGGGTTATTTTAACCCTGATAAACTCAGCTGTGTCACCGCATCAGTCAGTACTTGGGCTATTTATACATAACATTCCATAGCGTCACGGCACCATTTATATTGGTTATTTCAAATCGGACAGCTATCAGTGATATTGCTGTTGCATGCCTGTTATCCTCAGCCGCCTTGCAACATCATCTTACCCTTTTAATGTCGGCTTAACATTGTAATTTTACAACATAAATAACTAAAATTAGGTTAGTTGTAATATTAATTAAATTTGTATTAATGTAATACAATTAAATTGTATTCCGACCGCGGAAAACTCGTTTTTACCGAAAAGTCGAAAAACTAGTTTTATCTAATAGTGAAAATAAAAAATTTTTAAGTCGTTATTTTTCAAAATTTTTCATGCTTTTTATGTTGAACATGAATATACAGTATATTTAGTTTATCAATACAATTATTTTTTCGGCCCGTAAAATCAAAATTTACTTACCTAACCAAACATAACCTAACTTACCCTAATTGTCTATTAATTCAACAAAAATTCGTAATTTGCGTTGAACTTGGGCGCCTGGCTTCCGGGACGGCCTGCCGGCTATCCCTCCGGCGGATAAATACGTGAATTCGGTTTTTATGACTACTAGTTGCTGTTTATTATGATCGCGTAATGGCCTGTAAAGTGATTCAGAGAGGAAGTAGTTTGTCTGTTGTATTTCGATAAATAATTATTAGGACCATAATTGACCAAGTGTCTATACATATGGTTTTTGTACTTTTAAATAAATGTAAAAATAAACAACATTTTCTATTCTATCCTAGACAATAAGAGTTGTCAAATAGTAAAATAGTATTCAGCGCAAAAACCCACATCAAATAAAAAGGTATTATTACAATATCATATTAACTAATGGAAATATATAAAAAATACTAAAAGTTTAACATTGGTTTTTCGAATTTTTCGGTAAAATCCGTGATTTCCGCATAATAAAAAGCATATCTTGTGAAAATATAGCCAATTCTTGGCCCAAATCAAAGTTTTCAAAATTTGTTAGGAAGCAAGAAACTACATAATAATCAAGAGGAACTTAAGACTAAGCTTTTAGGAGATAACTTCGTAGCGAACATATTTAAAAAGACAATTGTTATAACATAGTTACGACAGTACAATATAACTGATAACTGTTTTATACTTACAAATTACAATTGAAGGCACAAGTGAATGATACGTGCATATAATAAATTATTCACATGTGATGATCCTTACAAGATATAACCATTCATATTCGCCTTAAAATACCAACAACGTTGGGTCGGCGTCTTATATGTAAGAATGTAAGAAAAAAAAGAATGAGGAAACGAAACACTGAAAAAGCAAAACAAAGACTGCTGATTATACATGGATCATAACACTGTGCGCACACACACGCACGCACCCAAACGTCTAGGTATGAAACAGACGAGTAATACAAGAGTAGTATTATTCAACCAAACAAGAGAACAAGCGATAATGGAGGTTCTACAGCACCCCTCAGATTGTACGAGATGGTAATTAGGACTAAGTAGTCATCTTCTGACACGGTCCTACGGTCTACACAGTCCTACGGTCTACAGTCTACATGGTCCTACGGTGTACACACGGTCCTACGGTCAACAGTCTACATGGTTTTACCGTCTACACAGTCCTACGGTTTACAGTCTACACGGTCCTACGGTCTTGCGGTCTACAGTCTACACGGTCCTACGGTCTACACGGTCCTACGGTCTTACGGTCTACAGTCTACACGATCCTACGGTCTACACAGTCCTAAGGTCTTACGGTCTACAGTCTACACGATCCTACGGTCTACACAGTCCTACGATCTACAGTCTACACGGTCCTACGGTGTACACGGTCCTACAGTTTACACGGTCCTACGGTCTACACAGTCCTACGGTCTACAGTCTACATGGTCCTACGGTGTACACGGTCCTACAGTTTACACGGTCCTACGGTCAACAGTCTACATGGTTTTACCGTCTACACAGTGCTACGGTTTACAGTCTACACGGTCCTACGGTCTTGCAGTCTACAGTCTACACGGTCCTACGGTCTACACGGTTCTACGGTCTTACGGTCTACAGTCTACACGATCCTACGGTCTACACGGTCCTACGGTCTTACGGTCTACAGTCTACACGATCCTACGGTCTACACAGTGCTACGGTTTACAGTCTACACGGTCCTACGGTCTTGCGGTCTACAGTCTACACGGTCCTACGGTCTACACGGTCCTACGGTCTTACGGTCTACATTCTACACGATCCTACGGTCTACACAGTCCTACGGTCTACAGTCTACACGATCCTACGGTCTTTACAGTCCTACGGTCTACAGTCTACACGGTCCTACGGTGTACACGGTCCTACAGTTTACACGGTCCTACGGTCAACAGTCTACATGTTTTTACCGTCTACACAGTCCTACGGTTTACAGTCTACACGGTCCTACGTTCTTGTGGTCTACAGTCTACACGGTCCTACGGTCTTACGGTCTACAGTCTACACGATCCTACGGTCTACATGGTCCTACGGTCCTACGGTCTTACGGTATACAGTCTACACGATCCTACGGTCTACACAGTCCTACGGTCTACAGTCTACACGGTCCTACGGTGTACATGGTCCTACAGTTTACACGGTCCTACGGTCTACACAGTCCTGCGGTCTACAGTCTACACGGTCCTACGGTGTACACGGTCCTACAGTTTACACGGTCCTACGGTCAACAGTCTACATGGTTTTACCGTCTACACAGTCCTACGGTTTACGGTCTACACGGTCCTACGGTCTTGCGGTCTACAGTCTACACGGTCCTACGGTCTACACGGTCCTACGGTCTTACGGTCTACAGTCTACACGATCCTACGGTCTACACGGTCCTACGGTCTTACGGTATACAGTCTACACGATCCTACGGTCTACACAGTCCTACGGTCTACAGTCTACACGGTTCTACGGTGTACACGGTCCTACAGTTTACACGGTCCTACGGTCTACACAGTCCTACGGTCTACAGTCTACACGGTCCTACGGTGTACACGGTCCTACAGTTTACACGGTCCTACGGTCAACAGTCTACATGGTTTTACCGTCTACACAGTCCTACGGTTTACAGTCTACACGGTCCTACGGTCTTACAGTCTACAGTCTTAACGATCCTACAGTCTACACAGTCCTGCGGTCTTACGGTCTACAGTCTACAGTCTACACGTCCTACGGTCTACACGGTCCTACGGTTTACACGGTCCTACGGTTTATACGGTCCTACAGTCTACACGGTCCTACGGTTTATATGGTCCTACGGTCTACACGCATGATTAGCGTTTGATATTTTGAATACATACGCCTAGTTTTGAAAAAAAAGATGAACATAAAAACATCAAACTAAATATTTTTTATATATTTGTCTACAAAACTAATTAGGAATTCGCAAAGTAATTCCAACGTGCAATGTCATTCTTGGTCGAATGCAATTTGTTTGGAAAAATCCGTTTAAAAATAACAGTTTTTTTTCTGTATGCGTAATCGTATGTTCGGTTCGAAAATAATATTGGTCTTATAGGATTAAAACCAACACGGCCGACAGCCTCTGCAGACTCTTAAATTTTTAATTAAGAGAAAATTGGGTCAATGGCCGAAAAGTGTAGGAAGGCCACTTGACAGCGGTAAGAACTAGGCTCTTGTACAGTGCTCAGAATGCAGGAGTTCTAAAGTACAATAATTCGCGCCTTTGAGCCTCTGGGCGTTGGTATGAAAAATAAAATAAAATATCTTATAAAAATAAAAAGAAATGAAACAGGAATAGATGGTAAGATAGTTAACTCTGGTTAGTTCCACCACCAATCTTGCGTTATTATAGCACTTGTATAAGATTGGTGGCGGAACTAAACAGAGGTAACTATCTTACCATCTATTGTTAAATACAGTACAACCAATCAGGATAATACCGATAGCATAACAATGGAAATAATACACCATAATATCGTCACAAGATAAAATAGTTTTATTTTTATACTGTAGTAATAAACACAGCTCTGATATGAGATAGAAGGTGTTCAGCAGTGCCATAAACGAAGGTAATAACACGGGTGACTTATAAAATAAATATTCAAACACGGGTGACATATAAAATAGATATTCAAACACGGGTGACATATAAAATAGATATTCAAACACGGGTGACATATAAAATAGATATTCAAACACGGGTGACATATAAAATAGATATTCAAACACGGGTAACATATAAAATAAATATTTTCATCCGTATTTAATGGTTCATTTTTAAAATGATAGCAATTTGATTCAATTCAGAATGTGTCACACGAAATAAACAAAATGAGTGTTAAAAACTATGGATTTGTTTTAAAATTGTATATTGGTTTGAATAAAACCAGAAAACTGAAACCCCGAATCGATTGAATAAAACATAAAACAGAACATAAATAACAATTCTTTGATACTGTAGGCCTTCTTGACTCATTGTAGTTGGGGCGATCGTGAGGAGGCCAAAATGATAGTTACTCTAAGCATATGGGGAATAACAAAATTAAACGATAAAAATTATAATTGTCAATAAAAATAGTTAATGAAATAAAAAGGAAAAAAATGATAGATACAAAATGTTCTCAATGAATCCTTATATATAATACGTGAAGCAGTTTTTTGTCAATCCCTTATCTTTTGACCAATCTAAACGATTGAGGTTTCAACAAATTTGCCTCTATTCGTAGTTGTACAATAAGGTCTTAATTCTTCAATATTTACCCTTGAAGGGTATAGGAAGCCCTCAAAGTACGTTTTTCGGGCATAAGAATAACATGGAGAGAGATTTAAATGAATTGGAAACTAACAGCTGTTAATATGTAAATAATAATTTCCTAAAAGTGTTAACAGCTGTTGAAATGTAAACAATGGTGTTTGTAACATTGAGGAAATTAGCTCTTTCATATGTTAAACCAGGGAAGGCTGTTTTATTTCTTATTTATTATTATTATTTAAGTATGGTTTTATTTACATTCAATGGTAGAGCTCCACTCTATTGAACTTTAATGTTTCAATGGCAATCAAATCCAGTTATTTTATTTATTTACTTAATCTTCAACTGTTTAACTAAAAGAAATGAAATGAACACGTTTGAAATAGGCTATGTAACATCACTGGGTGTGTATATCCTACTAATAAATAGGTAGTAACGCAATTAATGTGAGAAAGTTGGTGTAAATAAATTTAATATCGTGATTTTACGTCATATGGTTAACTTATTATTACTGAATTTGAAGTCAAATGTCACAGGCCGGAGTGATGGGGCTGGCACGCGAAGCATGGAGGGGTGTCCCCTATTTTATTCATTATTTGACTCTTGACATTAGAAAACAAATTGCATATTGTCTAGTCTTGTATAAAATATGTTATTCAACCACTCCTGGAGTTAGTATATTTAATTAAAAATAATCGCTTTGTTTTATATATATATATATATATATATATATATATATATATATATATATATATATATAAATTTATTTGTTCTGAATGATAAACGATACTGGCAACTAAAATGAAATTTGTTGTCGTGGAGATTCACTTACTTAGTCAGTGTCAGTTATGAGAACAGAATATGAAAGAATAAACAGACAACTGTAATGTAATGTGACATCATTGGTACGGAAGGGAGACGATGTTTAGTATTATTGTGGACACATATTGTGTTGAGTAACATCGATTCCAGAATTTACCACATGACTACTGGCAGTTTCAGGTAGTCGATCACAAGCAAATAATATAATTTATTTAAATTAATTAGTATTATCAATCATAAAATTATGATTTTATTAAAATGTGAAAATGGCATAATTAAGATAGGAAATTCAAATGACAAAGTTAGCAGAAGTAGAGATGAGATGGGTTACTGACCTTGACATAGTGACCGACCTCATGCTGGAGTGCCAGTGCAGATACAAGAGGAAGACATCCGAGGACGGGCAGATGGGAGTCCCCCACCGACCCCACCAGGCTCCAGTGGCGCTAGCATCGCTTCATGTGCGGGACACACGCTACGGATAGTTATAACGATATATATGGTTGTTACAATGCTAAATCAAATGCAAGTTGGAGCTGTGAATGATTCATCGCTACGACTAGTTGAGATAGGAGTTGGTGATTGAAGCAGGCATCAATCTGGAAACGTCGACGGATAAGCGTAAATAGACAACAACAAAAAGTTTCCGTTTTTATCAGAAGTTGAACTGAACAGAAAGTTCAATCGTGGTTGAAGATAAAGTTGGAACGTTTAAATGCTTGTCAAATTTCAGTCAAATTGCAAAAAGTGTCTTACCAATCATATCGTTATAACTTGTCGCAGCGTGTCAAGTCCCCTTTAAACTTACAATAATTTTCAAAGTGTCACTGTTTAGATACCACACAACAGGGTAATCAAAATTGGTTATTCTAAATTCAGGACGTGTTTGTAGATAATTTTATGTTAAACTCTGGAAATCTTTTTCAAAATGAATGAAAATGAAAATTTATTTATCCTTATGTCCAGCATCAAATAACTGAATACAATAGGAGACACCCCTCCACCCTTCGCATGCTATCTCCGTTACTCGCTGCGCTCGTTACACTTCGGCCTTCGGCCCGCGACATTTGACAACAAATACAATAATAATAAGCTAAATTCACGATATTAAATTTATTACAGTAACGCCTGGCAATGGCTAACCGCTCTAACTACATTTCTGACCACAAACGAAATTGTCTCTGTTGGCCACTCAATCATCTTACAATAACACCTGGCAAAGGCTAGCCGCTCTAACTACATTGCTGACTACGAACGATATTGTCTCTGTTGGTCACTCACTCATCTTACAATAACGCCTGTCAATGGCTAGCCGCTCTAACTACATTGCTGACTACAAACGAAATTGTTTCTGTTAGTCACTCACTCATCTTACAATAACGCCTGGCAAAGGCTAGCCGCTCTAACTACATTGCTGACTACAAACGAAATTAATTGTCTCTGTTGGTCACTCACTCATCTTACAATAACGCCTGTCAATGGCTAGCAGCTCTAACTACATTGCTGACTACAAACGAAATTGTTTCTGTTAGTCACTCACTCATCTTACAATAACGCCTGGCAAAGGCTAGCCGCTCTAACTACATTGCTGACTACAAACGAAATTAATTGTCTCTGTTGGTCACTCACTCATCTTACAATAACGTCTGTCAATGGCTAGCCGCTCTAACTACATTGCTGACTACACACGAAATTGTCTCTGTTGGTCACTCACTCATCTTACAATAACGCCTGGCAAAGGCTAGCCGCTCTAACTACATTGCTGACTACAAACGAAATTGTCTCTGTTGGTCACTCACTCATCTTACAATAACGCCTGGCAAAGGCTAGCCGCTCTAACTACATTGCTGACTACAAATAAAATTATCTCCGTTGGTCACTCACTCATCTTAGGCCTACAATAACGCCTGTCAATGGCTAGCCGCTCTAACTACATTTCTGACTACAAACGAAATTGTCTCTGTTGGTCACTCACTCATCTTACAATAACGCCTGGCAATGGCTAGCCGCTCTAACTTCATTGCTGACTACAAACGAAATTGACTCTGTTGGTCACTCACTCATCTTACAATAACGCCTGGCAATGGCAAGCCACTGTAACTACATGTCTGACTACAAATTTCTCATGTTACTTCACTGGATGCGTTGTCTGACGAATACCTTCTGTTATTCACAATCACAACAGTGACTGAATGCTCTTTTTTACGTATCAAGAATGTTTTACATATACATACAAACAAAGCATGTGTCCCATTCACCCATCTCATTTAGAGTTACTAAATATGTTTACACGATCACCATAGTACAGCCCACAACTCATAATGTTGTCATGTTTAAATATACATGTGGTATGACCCACCCGCCCACCCATACACGTACAGTGGTATGACCCAACCGTTCAGTCATACGCATACAGTGGCATGACCCACCCGCCCACCCATACACATACAGTGATATTGATTGTCTCTGTTGGTCACTCACTCATTTTACAATAACGCCTGGCAATGGCTAGCCGCTCTAACTACATTGCTGACTACAAACGAAACTGTCTCTGTTGGTCACTCACTCATCTTACAATAACGCCTGGCAATGGCTAGCCGCTCTAACTACATTGCTGACTACAAACGAAATTAACTGTCTCTGTTGCTCACTCACTCATCTTACAATAACGCCTGGCAATGGCTAGCCGCTCTAACTACATTGCTGACTACAAACGAATTGTCTCTGTTGGTCACTCACTCATCTTACAATAACACCTGGCAATGGCTAGCCGCTCTAACTACATTGCTGACTACAAACGAAATTGTCTCTGTTGGTCACTCACTCATCTTACAATAACGCCTGGCAATGGCTAGCTGCTCTAACTACATTTCTGACTACAAACGAAATTTTCTCTGTTGGTCACTAACTCATCTTACAATAACGCCTGGCAATGGCTAGCCGCTCTTACTACATTTCTGACTACAAACGAAATTGTCTCTGTTGGTCACTCACTCATCTTACAATAACGCCTGGCAATGGCTAACTGCTCTAACTAAATTGCTGACTACAAACTTGTCTCTGTTGGTCACTCACTCATCTTACAATAACGCCTGGCAAAGGCTAGCCGCTCTTACTACATTTCGGACTACAAACGAAATTGTCTCTGTTGGTCACTCACTAATCTTACAATAACGCCTGGCAATGGCTAGCTGCTCTAACTACATTGCTGACTACAAACGAAATTGTCTCTGTTGGTCACTCACTCATCTTACAATAACGACTGGCAATGGCTAGCCACTCTAACTACATTGCTGACTACAAACGAAATTGTCTCTGTTGGTCACTCACTAATCTTACAATAACGCCTGGCAATGGCTAGCTGCTCTAACTACATTGCTGACTACAAACGAAATTGTCTCTGTTGGTCACTCACTCATCTTACAATAACGACTGGCAATGGCTAGCCACTCTAACTACATTGCTGACTACAAACGAAATTGTCTCTGTTGGTCACTCACTCATCTTACAATAACGCCTGGCAATGGCTAACTGCTCAAACTACATTGCTGACTACAAACTTGTCTCTGTTGGTCACTCACTCATCTTACAATAACGCCTGGCAAAGGCTAGCCGCTCTTACTACATTTCGGACTACAAACGAAATTGTCTCTGTTGGTCACTCACTAATCTTACAATAACGCCTGGCAATGGCTAGCTGCTCTAACTACATTGCTGACTACAAACGAAATTGTCTCTGTTGGTCACTCACTCATCTTACAATAACGACTGGCAATGGCTAGCCGCTCTAACTACACTGCTGACTACAAACGAAATTGTCTCTGTTGGTCACTCACTAATCTTACAATAACGCCTGGCAATGGCTAGCTGCTCTAACTACACTGTTGACTACAAACTTGTCTCTGTTGGTCACTCACTCATCTTACAATAACGACTGGCAATGGCTAGCCGCTCTAACTACATTTCTGACTACAAACGAAATTGTCTCTGTTGGTCATTCCCTCGCGGTAGACCCTACATTGAAGACTGTCAATTGCACCCGTTTCAATATAAACGTAGACAGCATGAACGAACAGCTAAACTGAATGTTTTTAGTTAGTGATCTGTGCAGAACTCCACTAGCTCTTTGATAAGTGTAAAGAGTCTGTCGGAGGGGTAGTGAGCAGCAAGAGAGTTTTTAGTAAACAAGAGTCTCATCCAACTGCAATCTTACTTCGACTGAAGTGTAAACGCAATATCATTTTCTTTTGATTCGATAAACACCGCTAAAATGTTTGTCTCTTCATTATTTTATTCCTTTCTCATTCATTGCCCTGCGAGCTTGTGCGTAGGTTTGGTTCCAAGCGTGAATACCGACCATCAGCTCACTAGCTCAGTTGGGGATTTCACCCATAGACTTTGCACACCTTCGCAACTTGCGCACCCCGAATACCTAAAATGTTATACCATGTTTTGTTTTAATATGATTAAACATGTCGCTGAGTTAGCTCAATAGATATGTTTATAAACTTAGGTGTTATAAATGGTTATTTTTAGCAAAAGAGCACAACAAAAAGGTTAAGATTTTCAATAAGCTTTACAAATTTTAAATTGAGTTTTATGTAAACTACTTGACATAACACAGGATCTTATTTTAAGCCTCAGGTATAAATAAATAAAATAAATATTATAGGTTTAATTCTTCGAATTAATTCTACACAGAATCGACCCTAAAAATCAAAGCTCAAAACATAGGTGCTGAGCCTAAAGTCAATAGCTCTAACCACGGAAACGTTAGTTAGAGCCTACTAATGTCTTTGGTCTGCTGATTACAGACAAGCCTCTTGACCCGGAAAAGGCAGTTTAGTACTACAAACTATTATTACAAAGCGTCGTTTCACTTCCGGTCTCCGCCCTTTGCTTTCGTTCTGGTGCTCGTGGGGATCTATGTTTGATGGTTCACAAACACCACCCGAGCGTGACTGTGGCCTGATTTAAAAGTTTATGAGCCTGCTAAAGGTATTATTATCGAGTTAGAGCCTACATGGTTGATATATGACGCTGTCATATCCAAGCCCAATCGTCCTCGAGCAGCACATGATTAATATTTAATTCTTCTTGTTTTCAAAGCAATACAGAATCGTACATGATTAGTAATTAGTGGACGAATATATCTCTTTTGTTTGTTTTGATCCCTCTTCAGACTTGGCCCTATTTATTTCATTTATTCAGGACCCATCTCTGATCTTCCTATAGAACCTTTCACACCTCCCCATTCCTAATCTTCCCACAGTACCTTACACACTATATAACTGGTCTTCCTATCGATCCTTACACATTCCATAACCAGTCTTCCTATCGATCCTTACACAGCTCCATCCCTGGTCTTCTTATAGACCCTTACACATCACCCCATTTCTAGTCTTCCTATGAATCCTTACTGACCACAACTTTAGACTTCCTATAGATCCTTACATTACTCCATAACTGGTCTCCTTATAGATCATTACACACCACTCCATCCTTGGTCTTCCTATAGATCCTTATAGACATCACTCCATCCCTGGCCTTCCTGTACATCTTTATAGACATCACTCCATCCCTGGCCTTCCTATAGATCCTTATAAACATCACTCCATCCTTGGTCTTCCTATAGATCCTTATAGACATCACTCCATCCCTGGCCTTCCTGTTGATCCTTATAGACATCACTCCATCCCTGGCCTTCCTATAGATCCTTATAAACATCACTCCATCCTTGGTCTTCCTATAGATCCTTATAGACATCACTCCATCCCTGGCCTTCCTGTTGATCCTTATAGACATCACTCCATCCCAGGTCTTCCTATAGACCCTTACACATCACTCCCTTTTTGGTCTTCCTATTGATACTTAAACCACTATATAAATGGTCTTCCTATAGGTCCTTACTCATCACCCTGTCCCTTGTCTTCCTCATCATCATCATCATCAGTCAACGTTTCCGCTTTCGCAGGTCGTCTGACACAGCCTCTTCCACTTCTGTCTGTCTCTCCACGTCTTCTCTTCCTCCACCTGTACCCTCCGAAGTCCCCTTCTCTCCACATCCCTCCACACCTTGTCTTCCTATAGATCCTTAAACCACTATATAACTGGTCTTCCTATAGATCCTTACTCATCACCCTGTCCCTGGTCTTCCTATAGATCCGTACACACCACCTAATCATGGTGATTCCAAAGGGTCCTTACCCATTAGTGGTCTTTCTATAGTCCCTATTTGTGTTTCAACACTAAAATATTCTGTTGTAGTAGTAGTACATATTGAATTAATGCTAGTAAAAATAATGTTGTGTCATATCATATTACACAGTTAAAAAGTATGTACACTTTCATTTATCTTAAAGTGTATTAAAGCTTTAATAGATATTCGTTTAAATGTTTTATCAAAACATTTTATTGTTTCGTTTACAATTTCTAATACTGATAATTTTTAAATTCACATTTTTCTCACTCATTTGTTGTGGTTAAAAAATCATAATAGCCATTTAAATTTTTTAGGTTTAAAATGAGTTAGCCGTAAAAATCGATCAATAAAAAAATATGTTGTAATATGGTTTGTTGTTAAATATTGGTCTTATGGGCATAAATTAAAGATGGCAAATTACTTAGATTGCTAAACAGTACGCTGAAATCTTGCTGGGTGCGAGGTTTTAGAGAATTAGGTTGAACAGTAAAAAACTTGACTTGAAAGAAAACACAGTCTACTGAATAAGTAAGCAGTTCTGGCTGTGCAGACGTCATAACTAAGGCACAATCAGCTGTTGCATTCCCACTAAGTAGCATGGGCAACCTTCAGCAGCATCATTTATAATGTTCTTCATTTAATAAAATCAGCCAATTATAAAGTAGTATTTAATTAAGTATTTTGAAGATATTTATTGCTAATACTGAGTGTAGTTATCTTTAGACTTATCTTTTAACTTTCTTGAAATATTAAAGGCAATATAGACAAGTCAATAAAGTACTAAAATACTATTAAGGGAATCCACATACCTGTACAGATATTAATGTCATTAGTTAAAATAACATTTCATCTCAATAATATTATTTAGTATTTACAACAATGATCATACTTCTTTAAAAACTGTTGTTTCCGATTCTTATAAAAATACATGAGAATAATTGTCTAAATCAATGACTCCAAAACTATTTAAAAAAATAAAATATTTAACTTACAAGCGGCTTGTTCTTGACATTCTTAGGTCCTTGTGTGACTACTCCTAAGTCCTTGAGTTAGGATCCTAAGTCCTAAAAAGGAGTAAGGAAGTCCTTTGAGGAGGAGGAAGTCTCAAACCGTCAAAATAATTGGAGAAATTTTTCAACTTCTCTTTATATTTAACATATTAAAAACTGTTGTGTATAAAAGAAACCACCATACACCATAAAAGGCACCATACAAAATTCAGAGGCCTAGCTCGGACAGGGAAGTGAAAAACGTATACTGTTAGTGCAGAAATTATTTATACCCGAGTTTGAAGGTTGTTTACTATGAAACTAAGAGGCTTATGATTGTAAATTATAAAATACTCATTTTGAAATGTTATAATAAGTTTTGACAATTTGTATCCTATTTGGAACAAAAAAGTACCGGAATTTTAACTAGTTTTTACTTTGCATCAACTTTACACTTTAATTACTACAAAATGTTGATGTATCAAATTTATATTTTAATATCTGATTGACAGGAATGTTTTCTATAAGTTTTCTAAATTTCAGAATTTTAACTTTTCAAGAAAAAAAGGTTTTATCAATTTCCTGGCTTCTAGAAATCTTTTAATTACTTGGTCACGTTGTAATTCTTATGAAATATACAGTTACAATACTTTTATTTCATATGTGTAAGTAAATGACGTTATGTACTCTTGGACCTCTAGATGCCAAGAAAATATTGTTTCTAGGTATTGATAATAACTCTTTTTCTTGAAAAATCTGATATTTAGAAAACATTCCTGTCAACCATGTATTGAAATATAAATTTGATACATCAACATATTTTTGAGCAATAAAAGTGTAAAATTGACGCACAGTGAAAACTAGTTAGAATTTCAGTGCTTTTTTTGTTCCAACTAGGGTAAAATTATTAAAACTTAAAATAACATTTTAAAATAAGTTTTCATAACAGATCAATTAAACGAGGAAAACAATATTGAATACTCACATTCAAATTTTGGTGCACATAATTTCTGTGCCGACAGTAGGTATTATTTGCAACTATATTAGAAATGAGAGAACTGCAAATGAGATGCTCATAGCTTAAGATTTGAAATTTATATAAAACTATTGAAAATCAACAAGTATCCTAAACACTGATTATATAATACCCTTTAGATAAATTAACTTTGAAAATAAATATGTGAGAGTACAAATACAGGGGTGCCCGCCATGGCTTTTGACTGCTCCGCACATTGTTGCCTTAACTAGCATTCATACTCTCTAAAAGCTGAGAATTCTTCTGACTTGAGCCAGTAAATCCAAAAAGAAGCTACCAAGAATGCCTTCATCATATATGATTACAGTTTTTTCTTCTGGCTGGTGAAAATTTTGATTTTTCAATGAAGATGAAACTAATGCTTGTCCCAATTTGTAAAATACAAATGACTCAACCAACAAGGTTGAAACTAGTTACATCTGTATAAGTTGGCTGATGATCCTCTCTAATGTTTGTATCACTAGGTAATACAGAGAAAAAAGAAACAGATGTCACTTTTTTATCTGACTATGACGTTCAGCTCCCCTTTAGTACAATATAAATGTGTAAGACGGGGGAAGAAAAGTAAACTGAATAATTAGAGAGCACATGTTGGCTTTTTATGGCAGCTTATAAAAATGTATCCATAAGTAAGTCTGATTTAGTCTATAAAGAATATCTAAGTTGTGAAAGGTTTTATAATAGTGAATTAAAATAGCCAAAAGAGTATCTTTAAAAATTATTGGACAATTCATTAAAGAAGCAGAGAACAGAAGCAAAGCTGCCTGGATAGTGATCAATTTGGAATTAGGTGTTAAGAGAAATGTTCCAAGCATTTCAGACTTGGTCATTGATGAGGAGTTTGTTTCTGAAGGTCAATCCATAGCCAGTTTTTTCAATAATTAATTTGTAAATGTGTATGAATCAGTAAACGTGAAACCAAGCAAATGTAAGGCTTTTAATTTGATGTCAGATCGGAATACTCCTTTTGCGGAGTTTAACTTTGAAAAAGTATCAGCTGAAACAATAAAAAGAATTATTACTTCTTTGCACAGCAAAAATTCTGCAGGGTGGGATGAAATTCTCTTACACATAGTTAAAAAAGTGGCAAATCATATTTCAAATCCTATTTGTACAGTTATTAATCAGAGTTTTAGGGACGGATTTTTTCCCAACCAGTTAAAATTTGCTGAGGTCATACCTTTATTTAAAAAAGGAGATAAAAAGAATCCAGCTAACTATCGTCCGGTTGCAATTTTACCAGCTCTTTCAAAGATTTTTGAAAAAAATTGCGTATAGACAGATTGAACGTTTTTTTTATACTAATGAAGTATTCACAAGTAATCAATTTGGTTTCCGAACTGGACAAAATACGACAATATCAGCCATTTCTTCCTTTGTGAACCAAGTTACGGAGAGCTTGGATAGTTTGCAGAGAACAACTGCAATATTTTGTGATCTAGCTAAGGCTTTTGAATGTATTAATCATGAAATTTTATTGGAAAAACTAAAGTGTTACAATTTTTCTGACAAAGCACATGGGTGATTGTCCAATCCCAAAGGACAGTGGTGTTGAAAAATTGAAAAAAATGTTATTCTAACTGGAAAACAATAAGTAGTGGTGTTCCTCAAGGTTCAATCCTTGGACCATTATTATTTCTAATTTATGTAAATGACCTGCCCAATTCAATTTCAACATCGTTAATTTTATATGCTGATGACACAACATCAATAATCAGAGCAAATTCAATAGATGATTTAATAGTAAGTATTAATCAAAACCGAACACAGCTTTCTTACTAGTTTAAAGTAAATGGTTTGCAGCTTAGCAGCCAAAAAACCCAAATTATGAAACTCTGTACAGCCCAATGTAGAGACCAGGTTCCGAACAGTAATATATTCTTTCAAGGGGAGGAAATAGTTTTTACTAATACTTCTAACTTTTTAGGAAAGTTAATTTGAAATAATGTTTAGGAAAGTTAAAATTGATAATAATATAACTTGGAAGCCCTATTTAGACTGACTTATAAAGAAATTAAACAGGTGCTGTTATCAGACGGTAACTTTAAGATACATAGTTGATTTAAAGACAAGAGTTATGGTCTATTATGCATTTTTTTGCTCAGTACTTCAATACTGTATTGAGTTTTGGGGATCGGCCAACATTGACAAAGTTTTTAAAATCCAAAAGAGAATGATAAGAATGACCTCTGCAAATAGGAAATCTTCTTGTAAACAACTATTTAAGGATTTAAATATTTTTTCTGTACCCTGTTTGTATATTTTTAATGTTTGATGTTTATTAAAGCTAAAGCCGATACTATGTTGAGGGAACAACATCACCACTCCTATGACACAAGATATAAAACTGATTTTTTGTATCCCAGACACAGTCTAACTTTGTATGAACAAACTAATATTTACGTGGGGAAGAAAATGTTGCCCAATAGCCTAAAAACTATTGAAAAAACTGAACACTTTAAGCATTTACTCAAGGAATTTTTGATTGTAAAAGGATATTTCTCAGTAAACGAATATTTGAATGATAGTACTCTTTAAAAAACCATCTCATAGATTTATTTAGCCTGTATATATTCTTTGTCTGTAATTTGATATATGTACACTGTACAGTAGGTAATGTATTATTTTGAGTTGTAAACAATATGAAGAACAGTATAGCCTAGATTTAGAATTAAGTTTGACAATGTCACCTGTTTCTTCATTATATACTGAACACATGGAGTGTATTTGTGGCAATAAAGAATTATTCTATTCTATTGAAAAGGTTTATATAAGAATACCATATTCTAACAAATAAGCGCTAGAGCTATTAGGAACTTCTCTGAATAATTTAAATTTTCAGTGGAAGGATTTCTCATCACATGAGATTGAACAGATTGTTAAGAGATTATCCAATTAAAAACAATGTATTATTATTGGATTTCCAATTGCATCATCAAAGAAACAGTTCTTTTTAATAGTGAGCCATTAGCTTTGAATATAAGTTAGTTTTTAAAAAGTGGCTATTTCACTGATGTACTAAAAACTTCAAAAACTGTACCAGTATTAAAAAAAGGTGATTAAATCTCTTCCAAAGAATTATCGCTCTGTATCAATCGTTCTGATTCTTTCCAAAATTTTCGAATCTGTCATTTGCAAGCACATTTATGAGCATTTTGAGTTTAATAATTTACTAAACAGTTATCAATATGGATTTAGAGGGAAAATCAACTACTTCAGCAGTTCTTAATCTTGTCAATAGGTCACTGAATGGAATTCTCATCTTGCAAGAAAAGTAGTCTGATCAATTTGTAGAGCTAATATTTTGGAGCACTGCCGTCCTCTTTTTATTAAATTGAATATAATGACAATAGTTTTCTTATATATTTATCATGTCCTATTGTACACTAAATCTCATTTATATGAATTCTACTCTAGAACCGATGGTCCTTGTCATGATACTACGGGTAAATTGAAACTTGATATTCCTTTGCATAGGTTAAGTAAAAATGCTAAATGCCACAAAATTAATTACATAAGTTTTGTTTAGTAAATTAACATTAAATGCCAGATTTTTGTTTACAATAGGGTACAGCTTAAATAAGTGGTTTATTTTGAATCCCTGACAATAAGTCATGTTTTTGTTATGGCAGAAGTGAAAGACTCGGTGGTAAATACAACTAATATAGATTTTATAAATTTGAAGTAATAATTACAATGTTTCTCCTTGAGAATTTGGAGGCGAATGGACCTCCCACCCATCCATTCACATACAATGGTGATGGCCCTAGAAAGATGTATAGTGGTAGTGGCCCTCCCACCCACCCTTACACCTACAGTGGTGATAACCCTTCCAGTCCATACACATACCCACTCATTGTTAGTGATATCCACCTTATTGAAGTTCAATCTCATAAAAATTTTTAATTAAACAAAGTTCTGCCACATTATAATATAACAATAATAATAGTGTTTTATTGCAAAAAACACGGTACAATGTTATGGCAATCGTCATTGTTTTTTAATTAAAATTTTCTATTCATCCTAACATCAAACTCCCTTTCAGACATAAAATTTCTTCATTTACTCTCTCTCCTATTCATTTGAATTGCTCCACCCTTTCCCCGGTCAGTCAATCAATTGTTAAGTCTCCCAGTTGTGTGCCATGAACTCGTCTATACTATAAAATGTGTTTGGCAAGTGTAGTTTTTAGACTAGTCTTGAATGCCTTCAGCATCGAGGCACTTTTGATCGGATTCAGCAATTTGTTGACAAAACAGACACCTGCCTGAGAAGGCAAACGCTCATGAGCTACCTTCCTGTGTCTCTCAGTCCGGTAATCATCCCTGCCTCTAGTTGCATAAGAGTGTTTATCGCAACCTCTTATGGTTTCGCACTTGGATTTAAAAAGAAGGCATGTTTCTAAAATGTAGAGGCAAGGTAATGTTAACAGTTTAAGATATTTGAAAGCTAGTCTACACGACTCTCTAAATTGCAGTTTTGCTATTATTCGGACTGCTTTATTTTGAAGGACAAACACTCTGAAAAAAATTTGTGTTTGTGCAACCTCCCCACAGTGCCAATCCATAGGTGAGGTGTGGGTATATTAGTCCGTAATACGCCGTCATCAGTACCTGAGTTGGGCAATACTAGGACAGTTTCCGCACGACATAAATGTCTGCGTAAACATGAGATTATAGAATCAATGTTTGGTGGTACATGGATTTAGAGACTCTCAAACATAAATTGTATAGTATGGGACTACAAAGCGGTCGAAACATTTCTTCAAAATAAATTTAATAGATTATTTTCTTTGGAACACATTTAAGATTAAGATAATAAAACTAACCCTCAACACTACATCTAGTGATATCCGAGATTTTTTGGTAGTTTTTAATTCTACACATACATGTTCCATTCTATCAATTTAAATTGTAATTGATTGGTTTTGAAATATTCAGAAAATTGGTATATCAATCAAAATAGTTAAGGTACTTCAATGATACTTATATTGGAGTGTAATATTCCCAATTTTATGTTTCGTCAAATTGTTTGCATGGTAATTGGTAAATATCACCTTCTTTTAAACCTTCATTCTGTGGCTGGTAATGTACCAGTACTCAATTCAGATTTTTCGCTATGATTTGGGTAGCAATAGAAACATTATTTGCATTAAATCGATACATTTACTGGTTTCTGGAAGACAAATTTGTCATTCCCCCTCCCCGCCCCAGTTAAAATGTTGTAATTTGACATACTTTTTTTAATTTTTCCCATTATTTCAACTCATGATAAAAAAATTGAGAATCTTCCTAAGAGCATGTGCTTACATATTTATAATATAGTGAAGAAACAATATATGACATTATTTATTTCAAGCTGAAAAATGTCTTTGATCTTCAATGGACTCCTATGCTAGCACCCTATGGATATCAAGGTTACCACTCACAAATATATATTTATGTTATAAAGCATATTTTTGGCCGAAATGTATTATACAGTACCGCTCAAATTAATTGGAACACACAGGGAATTTCACTCTTTTTATCATGCGACAGTTGGCATCACTGCTACATCACTTGTATTGAACAAACTAACAACCTAACCTCAAAAGCAGTTAGTGCACATGTGATTCTTTGTGTTGAACACATTTTCAGTGAAGTATTGTGTGAATTGTGTTATTGTTGCGCGTTTTTGTGTTTGTTAAACAAACTATTGTAGTTTTTCAATAACTCAACTGATGGATACCACACCTAGAAAACGTAGCAAGATTATTACACTACATCAGTATGGAAATATGTCTCAGAGGATGATATCTAAAGAATGTAAGGTGGGTCTAGCTACTGTTAACCGAATTGTTAAGCAATTTAATGATACTGGCTCCTTTTCTGTTAACAGAATAGGAAATTGTGGTCGTAAAAGGAAAACCACACCACAAACTGACCGCCAATTAATTAGGACTAGTAAGATCAACCCCAGGTTGTCGGCTGTAGATTTGGCACGAGAAATTAACAAAAAAGGGGTTAATATTCATGTTAGTACTGTTAAAAGAAGGCTGTCTGAAGTTGGGCGAAAAGCTTACCGACCTAATAAAAAGCAGCTTCTTACTGTAGCGAAGAAGAAACGCTTGCAGTGGGCTAAAACCTACAAACCGTTCACTGTTGAACAGTGGAAAAATGTCCTTTTCTCTGATGAAACACATTTTTTGGTTCAGGGACATAAAGTAAACTTTGTCCGCAGAAGTGCGAATGAAGCTGAGACATCAGCTCACATCCTTCAACAACCAAAACATCCACCCAAAAAAATGTTTTGGGGCTGTATGTCCTATAATGGTCCAGGTCCATTAGTTCCCATAGAAGGTATGATGAACTCAGACAAATATATTGCTTTATTAGAAAGAAGAGTCGTTCCACTCCTTTTGCAAATGTTTCCAGAAAGCAATGGAATTTTTCAACAAGACTCGGCTCCATGCCATACATCTAAAAAATGCAAAAAAATTTTTTTTGAGAACAAAAAAACGGTTCTGGAATGGCCTGGCAATTCACCCGATTTAAACCCAATCGAAAATCTATGGGCTATTACTAAAAAAAGGATTGCCAAAGAAGATTGTACTACAAAAACATCCATGATTACTGCTGTAATCAAAATATGGTTCCACGATGAAGAAATAAAAAATATATGCAAAAAACTAATAGAATCAATGCCAAAACGCTGTGAAGAGGTTATAAAACACAAAGGAGGACATATTAATTATTAGGGAGCTGTTTGTAATTTTTTTGATCAATAAATTGTCTTTCATTTAAGAATCGTATGGTAGTCATTTACCTGGTGTTCCAATTAATTTGAGCGGTACTGTATGTTAGAACCCTGCACATTTGTTATATTTTAATGATTACAAAGTTTCAGCATCTTGTACAGTATCCAGTATAGAATAATTTTTGATCCATATACCATATTACAAGTTTATATTTTTTTAAACTACAATACATTTTGGATAAAAAAGTTAACTTGAAATTCTTAATTCAAAAATTCTATAGGTATAAATAAGCTCACCCCTTTAACTTTCTTTTGCGAACAAAATTTACAAATACAGTAGAGCCTTACTTTTTCGACATACACAGGCCTTGATGTCGTTGGATAACTAAAAATGACGCAGAGTTGGATTGATACTACAGAAGTTAATGCAATAAATTTATTTTCTACACAGATGTACAACACTATGTTTGAAATGCATTGCACTACTTTATGTCTGACCCTAGTAAGACACACTGAGGTGTGGCACACACCATGACAATTTCATTTTACTCTATTGGGAGGATTTATTCCTTCCATTTAAATTCAACTACCACCACTGCCTGCAGTTATCATAGACTGTCAGTGTAGTACTGCTTTCTGTGAGTCACCAAATGACTTTATTTTCTGTTTGGGGTGTCTGACACCCCAGTTTGTCATTTATGTTAAATCTTTTTATTCTAGTGCTTATAGTTTTAGTGACTTTTCTTATTGTGTTTTTAGATACCAAAACATGAAAATAACAATGATTTAAGCTTTTATTTGAAGAAAGGGGACAACATTCTACCCACAAACATAGAAGTTATGCAGAAATGTCTTGAACATTTTCGTAGTATAATGATTTATATCTGATGAACCCCCCTGGCCAAGATATTTATACAGTACAAGTAAACGTCAAACAACACAAATTTAATACAATATAAGCACAAAATGCACAAATATTATGGTGATCGATTTCGGTGAACCACGCTCACCTTCCTCAAAAAAAAAAGATATTTATATGTAGTTTATGTATTTAGTAACAAATATGACTTGTATATACTAGTTTTAAATTGTTTTTATTCAAAAATTTTAATTTGTTTATATTTTTTGAACAATCTTATTACTAACTACAGTACATGTTTTGTCGGGATATGTGCCTGCTATCTTAAAAGTGAAACAAAATGCTATAAAAATGATTAAAATGTGTTTAATTCAATTGTTTGACACTACAAAGAAGCCAATTTATTGTTTAAGACGTAAAATGGCCAAAAAAGTACAAAATTAAAATAGTTATGGGGTTTATATAAATGGGATGTGATACACCCCAGTGTCCTTTATGTCACAAAAATTAAGTGTGTCTAACCAGGGTTAAGTTCAATACAACTACAGTAATGTACGAATAAACAAACACAGCTTAAACTACGGAAATGAACAGTAATAAATAAAAATTTTGTATTTGATCCCAACGTAGTAAATGTGACCAATGGGACTTGGACATCAATTCTATTAATACAAGCTAATTTGTGTGACCGATCATGAAACTACTGAATGAGTAGAGTGAACAAGTTACACAATCGTTTTTATCCCTCCCTTCAAGCGATATATGTCCTAAATATTCCATACACTCAACATATGAAAAAAGTGAATAGTCTGCTCACATGGTACAGTCCCCACTCAACATTAAGTACAAAGAGTAACAAAAAAGTGCGCCGTTTGGGAAAACCCTTCACCAGCTAAAAACAGTTTTCGACATTACAGAACGATAATCCGTTATATTGTCTTGAAGCAAATTTTTATTACAGTATTGATTTCAGGAGAGTATGTCAGCTAGACGGAATATCGGATAACAAGGCTCTACTGTATTTATAAAAAATAGTAATTTTTATTTATTTATTTTTAAGTTTATATCATAGGCTGTTTTAAAGTGAACATACCAAACACAAACAGATGTATTACCATTTACTATTTTTAAACAAATGTATGGAAAATTGTCAACTATCGCATGCCAATTTAGGAAAAATTAATCAATCGCCAGATGGAGGACTAATACATAGGAAACTTTGTTACAGAGATTTTGTCCCACTTACTTTTGAACACAACTAAAAAGACCTTTCCACCCACATTATATTACCAGTGCAGCACGAATGTTGTTGTTGTATTTAATTAAATTATTATCTGAGACAATTGGTTTTAATAATATTAATGTAATATGGTTAAAATTTGTTTTAAGACATTATAGGACAACCTGAACTAAATAAGTTTGTAGTTCAAGGTAAAGCCTTTGTTTGATTCAGGAGCTTGACACCAAGTAGTTCACATAGTTTCTTTTTCTTGAAAACTTGCCAAAAAGTAATATATTATGACCAATTTTAAGTATGTAAATTACCTTATGTTTACTGCTAGTAACTTACATTTATGATGACATCTTAATTTTTACCAAGGTGGTAAAAATGTGAACTAGTTTGTAACCAAATACTTCATGATCTGCTGTTATGTTGGCACCATTTTTCCAGGAAAATTTAAAAGTAAATTTGTGCTGATATAATTAAAAGCGGGCTCAGATATGTTAGTGAAGGTCTTGAAATTACGGTTTATGAAATCGTATTTGTTTGTATAACTTATATTTGCAAGAACTTGGATAACTTCTCATAAATATCATTGTGCAAGATGGGCAGATAAAAATATATATACACACACACACACACACGAGTATATGTATTAAAAGTCTTTTTATTATCACAGATGTATGTGTGGATCTGTTGTCCAGTCTTTTTCATTATTGAATCATTATTAATTGCCTGAGGCAAATCTTGTTCTGAATGACAATTGCTTATAGATCTCATCACTAAGCATTGAGAATATTTATAAAATAACAAATTAAGAAATATATCTCGTAGAACCTGATGTTAACCTTCTTTGGCCTTAAATTCCTGGAAGTGCTGGATTAAATGTTATGTGAACCAACTACAGTACAATCTCAGTTAGCCGAGCTAATGTGGCAAAGTTCAAGCCGGATAAAACATAAGTCTTCATTAACTTGGTTTTATTGGAGAAACACGTTTATTAACTGATAACAGACAGCATGGGTAAGCTAGGTGCCTATAATTGCATGTGACGCAACACGCTCTGCAGCAATTGTAATGAAACAAACTATGTTTATCACGATCGCCAACTTTGATGCTGCTTTACAATACAATACGAAAGATATTTATGTTCCACTTCCCCCCACTCGCGAAATGGAGTCTTCCAGCCAGTTACACTCAACAAAAGTTGACATAAAACCTGAAATGCGCTTCCGATTAATTGTAATTTTATCTTGTAAATAATTTTTATTGTTATCTACTTGCCGTACCGGATAACACGGACTGCTGGATAAAGTGAGACCAGATAATCGAGGTTGTACTGTATCTTATATCTATTGTACTGATATGTAGATTTTAATCTATAGAAATTTAAAGCATTCACTACTTTTTCATGAAGATGTTGCAGCAATGTCAATAAATGCCTTGCATAAAAGATCAATGTGTTTTGTATCTAATTACATGCCATGATTGCATAGAGCAAACGGAAGTTGTTTCAGTTAAGACATTCTAACAGCTACACTTGTTTAATTCTCTGTGTAACATGGCTTTAATTTAGGAGATAATTTGCAGTGCACCAGACATAGAACAGAAATAAAAGTCCCATTTAAAAGAGGTTAGGTTCATTCTTGACAAGTGGTGGTAAATCTAAATTAGATGGTGCACAAGGACTCACTCTCTTGTGGAAGTTGCACATAAGCCATATAACTGAGGTACTAGATTATAACCTTTTCTATGAAGAAAATATTTCAATAAATAAATCTTCCCAACTTGCAATGCATTTTTTTAAATTCTTCTTCGTGAACTTTTCCCAAATAAGAATATATTTTCTTCTCTTTTATAAATAACGGGATATTACAAAAGAAATCAGGAAATTACGCTTAAAAAGTGCAGTGTTGTCACAGGTGTTAAGGTAAGATCGGATTCTCTTCTACCATCACATACTATTTTATTAGTTCTATTTTGATCAAGAATTTACCAAGGCCTTATTCGCATATTTTTGTATTACTAAAATATATATTTTGATCATGTTTTTATAGCCAATATCTAACATACCGTATGTGATAAGTGGCTTGGTATATGACAATCAACTAAGTAGTCTTAAATTTATTTTTCGTGTTAAAGTGTGTTGTTATTGAACATGTACAATAAATTTGTGTCTTTGTTTTAAATCCGTACCACTAATTTAAATAAAACCTCAGCTTTATATACATATAATCTTAACTCTAGATATGCAAGTTGTAGATATGTCCGTGATTTGTGCATTTGAACATTACTTTAATGTTATTTTTCACTAGATTTATGTTCAATGACTAAATCAAGTACATCTCTTGAATTGCAGGTCTAGGGTTAACTATTATTATTCTGTAAAATATATTTTTCATTTAATTTGAAGAATTGTTTTAAGTTTATTTTCTTATTAATAATTTTACAAACCAAATGGTAAGCCTATTAATTATAACACTGAAATAATTCAAGCAAGATTAAGAAAATGTATTTTTTAATTCTTTTTTTAATGACATGGTATATAATGTATTCTTGCATCTCAAACTGAATAAACGAGTTGTTAAATGACTCATTTTATTTATTAAGCCATGGATGTGTTTTCTATGTTGGTTCTGTGGCATATGATGGTGAGTAAATGGTCTGAAGTGGGCAAATAAGCATGTGCGATTCCATCCAGTACATCGAGACATTTTTATCTTTTAATATCTTTAGATCTTAAAAAAAGAAACAGGAAATTTAAATAACATCACTCTTTTATCATTATATCACACCATACAATCTTAATCTGTACAATCGGTTGACATATAATAGATCTGGGTACAAGCTAAGATAATGGAACTGATCACTGGCCTCTATTGCTTAGCAAACTTTAAGATGAGGTAGAATAGTTGGGCATCTAAAACAGAACAGAGATTCTAACTGGGAACAACATGTATAACAATTACAGGAAACACTGAGATGCCCTTACAAAAGATAGTCCATTTATACAGATCAACTAAGATTGGACATATAAAATATCAGATACGGCTCGCTTCATATAAAGTTTTCAACAGCACATTCACACATACACACTCATTCCTAAATGCTCTTTGTAAAATTACAAACAAATTAATTTGAGGTCAGAAAAAAATGACAATAAGACCTACAAGACAGACACAAAAAACAGGTGGACATAGCTGATCTTTGGTAGGGATAGTTGAAAAAAAGTCACCCAACATTGCACATTTACTGTCCTCAGCCTTATTTTTGGCTACATAAGCATATCTCCTGTTCCTTATTCAGTAACTTAATGAATTTATCATTTTTGTTTAGAACATTAAAAGCTCTTTTGGGATACTATCTGTTTAATAGTATAACTAAAACCAGTAAAAGATAACAACAAGCCTCACACAGAAAAATTTGTACATCAAACTTGTACAGCTAGCTAGTTCCAATCACAACAATGTATAATAAACTAAACAAACAAATAACACTGGCAAATATAATAACAAAATCACAATAAGATTATTCATTGCATTAAACACTCAAGTATTTAATGAAATGTGATGATGGTAACAACACAAATGGAAGTGACAACAAATAAATTATTTAAAAAAATCTAAAGAACAAAAGCTATTATGTATATTATTACAAATCAAGAATATACATATCTAACTAAATTATTGTCACACCTTAAAACAATAAAGCTCTTAAACATAATAACTAGTTCAACCATTCGCTCTTCCTTCATTAAAAGAAAATAATTAAATTATTGGATCTAAAATGTAAAATGGTAGTCGCTCATCAAGTGCCTCTGGATTTGCCGCTTTACTCAAAACTGAGTCTAGAAAACTGTAAATAAATGACAACATCGTTAAGTATTAATTAGTAATTAGAATTTCTGATATATGAATGGTTTAATTTGATTGCATAGATATAAGTGCAGTTGTACGAGTGAGGTAGGGCTGGCAAGGCAATTCCCAGGGGACCACAGCGGCTTAGCTTGTATCAATTACCGTAAGGAAATATTGCACCCAACTGTGTCTGCATTACACAAGTACACATTCTAGAAATAAGTCTTTGACTAGATAAATCAAACTTCTGAATTAAGTCTTTGCAAACAAACACTTTTGTTTCACAGGTAACAGTAAATGTTATCAATTGTCTGGTTTTATAAATATTTACCATTTGATATGACAGTTTTCTATGATTTTAGAAGTATAAAAAAAATTACTATTGATTGGTAACTGGAACGACTTTGTACTCAGCACTGTATCTACAAAGTCTGTCACATGACTCGCAAAATTTATGAAAGAGACTGTAACACCAACAGATTGTTTGTTATAAATGTAAGAGGAACATAAATGTATATTCAACTTAAACTCTATGAACACGTAAGGTTTTCTCTTATTCATATAACTAAAGAATGTTATTGCCCTAGTTGAGCTGACCCAGTCAAAAACTGTAAAGTAACAATGCTCATCAGTCGTAGCTTCTAATCGTGAAAGTTGTCTAAGATAAGAGAAAGGTTCATTTACATTACTTGAGATAAATAAAATATTTTCTTGGCAAAATATACAGAGCTAACAACACCGCACAAACAACTATACATAATCAAACATATATCTACAACTGACTTGTTGTTTACATGAGAAATAATATTCACTAATCAATTTGTCTCGGTTTTTAAATATACATTAAAAATGGAATCTCAAAGAGAAATTACATTACATAATAAAAGCAAGTAGTTTACCTACATGCTTCAACACGATCTCCAGAACAACTGGAAAACTACAGATAATAAAACAAAGTACAAATTATAACTGACTTACTACGACTATATAAAAAGTAACTTAAGCTAAGTTAATATTAGAGATATTGTTCATTCAACTGCACAGAAATAAACCTATGGATATAAGTATAACTGAACAAATTAAATGGAAGACAAGTTGTACAATGTTCGAGGTGTATATACAGATATAGGATTGTGAGAAATCATCTGTGGTAAGAATTACGAGTCATGTGATGAAATGTACCATGGCTCAGCACTCAATTTAGTAGAACACTTAGATAGTAGGGTTGTTCTTTGTTAAAGCTCAGATCTTCCTACAAACTACATTTTTCATTTAGTTTTACAAACAAATGTTTTCAATAAACATCATTCAATATGAACATCTTAATGTCGTGAAAAAATTAAACAGCTTGTAAAATCAACTAAAAAACAAACTAAATGTTAACATTTACATATACATATTATATACATACTTATGTCAAACTAAAAGTTTAAAAAATATGTTCTGAAAAAAAATTTATTGAGAACCAATAAATTATAATTATCGAAGTTTGTACAACCAGCTTTATGAAAAATTGAACGCATTGAAGTTGTTAAAAGATAATACAAAACAAATTTAAAATTAAGCACTACTTCATACATTGTTTGCAAAATTCGTTTAAAGTATGCTCTGTAATAGTACTATTATACATTCAATTTATATATAATTGGGCTATAATTAGTTAGTTATGTAATTCGAAATTTTTTGTACTCTGTGACACTGTGGCGTGGCAATGTAGATGTGCAAAGTTAACAGAGAAACTAACAACAAACAGACATTTAACAGAAGTTCAACCAACAGACACAATGACAATGAAAAGTCTGAACAAAATTATTGAGCAAATACATAACAGATGGAACAAGCTGGGTTGAAACTTATAACATTTCACTTAACTTCACTAGTATCCAATAGAAAGTTTAATTTAATACATATAAAATTGTATACAGCAAATTCTGCTCCTGTTTTGAAATTAAATAAGCAAGCATATTTAAACATTCTAAAAATCTTTTGAAAATCCCTCATAACTAAATATGTTAGGTGCGGTTCTACCAAAACCTATCATCAACAAAGAGTCTTCCAATTTTTTGTTTAATCTTCAACTATAATACAACTATGTAACAACACTTCACTACTGACTTGCATATGCAAATTCTAATACCACTTCGAGATGAGTTCCATGCTTGAAATCACAACAGTATAAAGTCTGGATGGGATTTCTCACTGATACGAATATTTGCCAACTTCTGCGAGATGTAAAGTTTCTTCCAACATACAATTGTTATAGATACAATTGAATAATAAAAGGCCCACCCACCCAAGGTTTTTGAAGGTCCTTTCCACCCACAGTTGTTTAATGGCCCTCCCACCCACAGTTGTTCAAGATCCCTCCCACTCATGGTTGTTGAAGGTCCCTCCATCTACGGTTATTGAAGGGCCCTATCACCCACGGTTGTTGAAGGTCCCTCCCATCAACAGTTGTCCCACCCATGGTTGAAGATGGTCCCTTCCACCCACAGTTGTTAAAAGTCCCTCCCACCCACGGTTGTTGAAGGTCCCTTCTATCCATGGTTGTTGAAAGTCCCTTCCTCCCAGTTATTGAAGGTCCTTTCCACCCACAATTATTGAAGGGCTCTCCTACCCACGGTTGTTAAAGGTCCCTCCCATCCACAGTTGTTGAAGGTCACTTCTACCCACGGTTGTTGGAGGTCCCTTCCACCCACCAATCATGCCTGGTCAAGGGCCAATCCATCCTTAATTTAACTGATATTGAATTTACTATCAAACTTTGTATGTTTTTTATTTTACATGAGTTTTTGAATACAAATAAATTTGTTTTATTTTGAATGCCTATGTAAATAAGAAAATCATAATGAATATGTTCTTTTTTCCAGATTTGTGCGCATAGGTTATATTCAGGGTGTCCAGTAAACTTCTTTAAACAAATTACCTGACCCATCCATGATTTCATACGAAATTTTCCTGGCCCCAAATCGACATAATTACATGTTCGTCTATTTAATTAAATTAAATAATTTGTGTACTATCATGTACATGTTGTTATTTACAGTCAATTACAACTGACTACAGAAAGGTCAGTATTTTAATATATTTTTTATTGACAACAATAATAATTAAATTCAAAACTATTATAACTATTCTTTTTAGACTACTTCATAAAATTAGAGGTAGAATTAAAAAAAATGTGTAACTAGCCTCGAATAAGAAACAAATATACCTTTTATTCTATTGTTAAATTATGACAACTTTCAGTGTTTTGAAAAACGGCAGTATATTATAATTTCCCCAAAACCAGCATATATTGTAGGCATACAACTTATTTAACAAGTACTAATCAGAAAATTGTTTCAGCAAGTTTTAAACTTTAATCGATATAAAACTAGTTGTATGAGGCCGAACAAGCATAACCAAAGTAATTAAGTAGCTTTTTCATAATTTAGAATATTCAATGGCATGTAACATTAACAATTAGTATTAAACAAAGTAAATGATTTTTTGTAGCACACCCAAGCATATAGTGACCATTACAAATTACAACACACTATGTTCTTGTTAGGATTTTCCAGGTTTTGTCTCAAATTCCCTGACTTTTCCAGGTCATTTAAAATTCCCTGACTTTTCCAGGTTTTCCCTGTTGCTGGACACCCTGTTATACCTGTTTTGGGTATGTTGTTTGTTCACTCAGGTTTAATTGAAAGGGTATAAAGCTATTAATGTTTTGTATACTTTATTACAGTGATATTAAAAGAAGTGAAACAAAACAGTGGTATTAAGAGTGGGCATTTCCAAGCAAGGAAATAATATTAAATTGTTCGAAGTATTTTAGTAACAATTGTTTCATATTTAACTTTTAAACATAAAAAAGAAACTAATAAATTCTTGTAAACTTAAATTTTTAAACAATTCCTAAAATTGTTTAAGCTTAACTTTATGATTGTCTGATGAAAAAAAAAAAAAAAATTCGCCATACACTTGCTGTTCACATTTTATTACAATATATTTTCAATCAATCCACCAGGACAAGTGATTCAATAACAAAAGTTGTACAGATAATTCCAATTTTGTTTTTCATGGTAAAGGTTAGCATTTAATGAAAGGGATGACCTGTGCAGAATCCTGAGCTAAATCAAGAAGCCTTCTACAAAACAGCAACCAACATCCTGGGGCATTGTAAGAAATATTATAACTTTCACAGTAAAAATTTAATTTTCTTTTGTTTTGTATCAAAATAATCCTTAAAAAGTTTGGATTAAGGAAAAGGCTTAAATTTTGCAAAACTTGCCAGGATTCAAGGAATCATAAATCAAATGCATGGTAAAAACACTTAATTTATAAAACTTTGATATGTAGATTTTTGCAGGCATGCTAAGTCAGGTAACACTGCTGTAAGTTTTAGAATGTCGTCCTGGCACTTGTTGTTGGAATGCCAAGCCTTCAGCGGATGTAGAGAACTACAATTGGGCCAGAGATTCCCTGAGCCTACTGATTAAACGAGTATGGACCCCTTCACACTGAAGGGTGGAACATCTTAAAGTCACAAAAACCCAATTTATGATACCTTAAACTTAACACTATGAAATCCACACAAGCCATAAGTGAGAAAATACGGGTAGCTTTAAATTAATGGAAGATGGACAGATATAATCTCTTTAAAAATTGTGAGTTGCATGATCCTTGTTTTGGAGTTACATTACTATGCTATTTTCTTCATGGCTTATTTTTTGTAGATAAGGAATGATAATTTTACAAACAATCTCAAAATTATTTTGAAACAACTGCAATGTGATACTTCACCAATGTATTATATAGGCTCTTTTTTAATATGTACGAGGTAATAATGAAATGAAAAAGAAAAAAATGCTGCTCTAATATGTGCTCTAATACTTTCATAGTTCATGTTTCTCTAGCAATTCTTTGCCAGTTCCATGCAACCTCCTATATATCGTCAACCTGAATTTTGTTTGCATGTGGTACATTTTTTGCTGGCCCTGCTTTTTTCTCACTTCATTTTATTTTTTTATCTCATTAGGGGACAGTGATACTTCCATTGAGCTAATTATTTTTAAAAAGAAGTGAATTCTTTCATAAAAGTGAAGTACCCGTGGCAACCTATTTCATCACCAATATTGAATGGAAAATTTTGTCGACTTTGACAATCCTCCGGCCCAATTCAAAATTATAAGTTAAAATTTGCCTAACTTAGCTCCAAGATAATCCAATTAATTATCTCCTACAGTTGTTCAATGTTCTGTCATCATTCTTAAAGCAGAAGATCACCAATTTTTTCATCAGTTAGGGCAGTTGATGGATGTTCAGAAAATGGTTTGCCATCAATTAATAAGGTTATTTTTTAACTGAGAAAACAAATTTTCACACGTCAAAATTACTGTTTTCAAGATCAAAATTGTTTCAGAAGCCTTTTTTACTAAGCAAGAAACACAATTTTAGAGCCATGAAGCAACTGCAAAAAATCAATACTGGAAAATAAGCCATGTTGATGACACATGGAGCACTGAACTGGCAATAAGTTACACTATATATATCTAGTGGAAGAAACACGTACAACGCAACCCCCACAACAGCTTAATTCCGGTTTCTTTTAAGCATTCCCTTGTGTACTGTATACAAATTTATATGTATGTTTTTAACATAAATTAAGACAACACCAAAATAACTGACAATATAAAGATTGAAATAACATAAAGCAATTTAACATTAAGCAGTCTTGCTAGTGATAGGGTCAACTACTGACAGGCAGATCAATCATATCAGAATCCTCCGAACCCAATATCCATTCTTTCATTTTTTATTCTATCGAAAACATGACTTTGTAAATAACTGGATTGTGGGTATCCGGAATTAGAATAGGGAGAAGGGTAGGGGAAATTGGGACTAGGTACATGAATATTATGAGAGGGTGAGTAGGGGAAACCTGTCGGAGGGCCACCAGGGTAGGGGCTTGAATACTGATTGTAGGGGTATGGGACCCCAGGCATATTGGGCAGAGGCTCCATGGGTGAGCCTATTCTGCAAGTTCCACTGCCGAATGAGTCTATGACGGGGTGAGGAGGCCCCATCAGGCCAGGGTATGATGAGGTAACTGCATGGCCTGGATTGTAGTTGGAGGCCAGACTAGTGACTGAAAAGGAGCCGGTGGTGTCATTGCTGCTTGTAGCGCTGCTGTTCGCCAACGAAGTTACAGAGAAGTTCATACTGGGAGAAGGAGATGTGTAAGTGTTGGATGTTGTAGGAACTGCAGTCGGGTACTGGGGGCTATAGTGTGACACTCGCGAATAGTCCGAGAGATACGCTGAGTCTTCACTGTACTGCCCCCCCACAACGGAAGATGGTGCGCTCTCCATTGGCTCACCGCTTACCACTGTATGAGGAGCTTCTCCGTCTCCAATGTTGGGAATTTGATCTACAAGCGACTCTAACCCTGATAAGCTTTTTGAAGCTACATCTTGATTAATTGCAGGTTTGGGTGCAAAACCAGATGCTGGCCTAGGTGGATATCTTGCAGATGCATCTGTTTCTGAATCTCCAGAAAACTCATCGTAGTGATAGTTCATCTCTGGAGATTTCTTTTTTGATGGAGCAGGGCTAGAGAAATGGCAATCCATGTGGTTATCATTATTATCTTCTTTTAAATCTGAGGAACTTTTACTATTTTCTTCGTGTGCTGCAGCTGTAGGCTCAAAATCGGGAGGGCCCAAGCTCGATGAGTTAGGAGATCGAGAACTAATGTTCTGTTCAGAGGATATCGCTGCACTGATCTCTGATGAAAGGTCTGAGTGAGCAAACGGTGGTGGTTGTGGCGACTGATTATAACCGTGGGACTGCATCGGAGATTGGTGGAAGTTATGGCTCGACAGAGGTGACTGTGAAGAGTTCTGATTGTATTGATGAGTTTGATTATTGTACATTTGTGAGAACCCTTGTTGGCATAAGTTGATAGGTGATTGTATAGGAGGGGAGAAGCAATTTGGAGGAGCATGTGGAGCAGACTGTGGCGTAGTGGCTGCTGTTGTACTATTGTTGCTTGGCGGCTGCTGTTGAACTTGTTGCTGTTCTGTCGGAGCACTGTTTGTTATTTCCGGTTTTATTTTTTTTGGGCGGCCTCGCTTCTTTTTTGGTATGATATTGCCATCTTTATCAAGAATTTCCTTTGGAGGTTTTTCTTTCTTTTCAGGAGGAGCTTCACCTTCCACTTTTATTTTCTTAGGCCTACCTCGTTTTTTCTTAGGAGGACCAGTGGGTTGATCTTCGCCGTTTTCTTTCTTGAGCACAGAGCTTGTCAAGTCCGTTAAACCATCACCCACACGTCCATTGTAACCCCCATAAGTACACAACTGTCCATCTTTTGGTTCTTCCTTCACATCCGGTTCGAAAAAGTTTTTCAGCTTAGAGTATGTAAACACAATTTCTTTCTCATCTAACTCCGGCACAAGTCCATTCAAATAGTCACGGAATTTTTTGAGAGCGGCGTAAAAGGGAACTTTGTCAGCAGCACGAGGCAGTTGAGCACACCGGGCGCTAGAGGAAGGCATGACCCACATGTACTGCAACATAGAAAATATGTCAAAGGCTAGCAATCAATCCATGAAAAAAAAAAAAAATTGAGAAGTAAGAGTTGACATACTATCATATACTTGTTATTTATTACAGTAGCAACAGCAAGTTTTTTTTTTCATTTTCTTAACATGATTTTGCAAACAAAAAAGTTATACTATTGCTAATTTATCTGGATTATGAATTTTACGAATTCATTTTATAATACAGTGTTTCTAAAAGTCTTTATAGTCAGTTTTGAATCCTACTTTAGAAATAACTTTCAAAGATATTTGTTATTATGTCTTGATTTTAAAATACTAGTTTTCTTGAATTTACAATACTTATTTCCTAGAAATGTGTCAAATTATCCACTCTGGTACTGTAACAGAAATATATCTTGTATCAAAAATGTACATTTTGTTTAAAAATGGTAAAAAAATCATAGTTAGATATATTTTTATGAGTTTCTGGTAACATATCAAATATTACTCTACGTACAACCAATTACCAATTATTTGAAATTTTGAACCTTCAGATTGGTTAAATGAGACTAGAATAAATTATTTAAGAAACAATATTTAGTGAATTATTGTAATAGTAAATAATGAACTTGCAAATTTACAATATTTACAGTAGTACATATGATATGTCAATGCACTTAATTATAGCTGCTTAGCAAGCCACACTAAAAGCTATGTGCTGAGCAAGCCACACTAAGAGCTGTCCAATATTATAGGTGCTGAGCAAGCCACACTAAGAGCTGTGCAATATTATAGGTGCTGAGAAAGCCACACTAAGAGCTGTCCAATATTATAGGTGCTGAGCAAGCCACACTAAGAGCTGTGCAATATTATAGGTGCTGAGCAAGCCACACTAAGAGCTGTGCAACATTATAGGTGCTGAGCAAGCCACACTAAGAGCTGTGCAACATTATAGGTGCTGAGCAAGCCACGCTAAGAGCTGTCCAATATTATAGGTGCTGAGAAAGCCACGCTAAGAGCTGTGCAATATTATAGGTGCTGAGCAAGCCACACTAAGAGCTGTGCAATATTATAGGTGCTGAGAAAGCCACACTAAGAGCTGTCCAATATTATAGGTGCTGAGAAAGCCACGCTAAGAGCTGTCCAATATTATAGGTGCTGAGAAAGCCACGCTAAGAGCTGTGTAATATTATAGGTGCTGAGAAAGCCACGCTAAGAGCTGTGCAATATTATAGGTGCTGAGAAAGCCACGCTAAGAGCTGTGCAATATTATAGGTGCTGAGAAAGCCACGCTAAGAGCTGTCCAATATTATAGGTGCTGAGAAAGCCACGCTAAGAGCTGTGCAATATTATAGGTGCTGAGAAAGCCACGCTAAGAGCTGTGCAATATTATAGGTGCTGAGAAAGCCACACTAAGAGCTGGGCAATATTATAGGTGCTGAGAAAGCCACACTAAGAGCTGTCCAATATTATAGGTGCTGAGAAAGCCACGCTAAGAGCTGTGCAATATTATAGGTGCTGAGAAAGCCACGCTAAGAGCTGTCCAATATTATAGGTGCTGAGAAAACCACGCTAAGAGCTGTCCAATATTATAGGTGCTGAGCAAGCCACACTAAGAGCTGTGCAATATTATAGGTGCTGAGCAAGCCACACTAAGAGCTGTGCAACATTATAGGTGCTGAGCAAGCCACACTAAGAGCTGTGCAACATTATAGGTGCTGAGCAAGCCACGCTAAGAGCTGTGCAATATTATAGGTGCTGAGCAAGCCACACTAAGAGCTGTGCAATATTATAGCTGCTTAGCAAGCCACACTAAAAGCTATGTGCTGAGCAAGCCACACTAAGAGCTGTCCAATATTATAGTTGCTGAGCAAGCCACACTAAGAGCTGTGCAATATTATAGGTGCTGAGAAAGCCACACTAAGAGCTGTCCAATATTATAGGTGCTGAGCAAGCCACACTAAGAGCTGTGCAATATTATAGGTGCTGAGCAAGCCACACTAAGAGCTGTGCAACATTATAGGTGCTGAGCAAGCCACACTAAGAGCTGTGCAACATTATAGGTGCTGAGCAAGCCACGCTAAGAGCTGTCCAATATTATAGGTGCTGAGAAAGCCACGCTAAGAGCTGTGCAATATTATAGGTGCTGAGAAAGCCACGCTAAGAGCTGTGCAATATTATAGGTGCTGAGAAAGCCACACTAAGAGCTGTCCAATATTATAGGTGCTGAGAAAGCCACGCTAAGAGCTGTGCAATATTATAGGTGCTGAGAAAGCCACGCTAAGAGCTGTGCAATATTATAGGTGCTGAGAAAGCCACGCTAAGAGCTGTCCAATATTATAGGTGCTGAGAAAGCCACGCTAAGAGCTGTGCAATATTATAGGTGCTGAGAAAGCCACGCTAAGAGCTGTGCAATATTATAGGTGCTGAGAAAGCCACACTAAGAGCTGGGCAATATTATAGGTGCTGAGAAAGCCACACTAAGAGCTGTCCAATATTATAGGTGCTGAGAAAGCCACGCTAAGAGCTGTGCAATATTATAGGTGCTGAGAAAGCCACGCTAAGAGCTGTCCAATATTATAGGTGCTGAGAAAACCACGCTAAGAGCTGTGCAATATTATAGGTGCTGAGAAAGCCACGCTAAGAGCTGTGCAATATGACAGACATTATTCAGTTTCTTAATTTTCATGTTTAGTTCAAAGCATTCTATTTATATAAATTATAATTGAGTTAGAGATCAGATATCTTCGATATTTTGCTATTGTATTAGCATTAATTTATTAGAAAGAATATATTAGGACTGATTTTTTTTCTTGTGATAAAAAACAAAATTAGATAAATGTAATGTTAATATATAATTATTTATTTTTGAGACGTAAATTCTAGATAACTTTATTATTTTCTATATTTTCCTTTAAACTAAACCCTTAAAAAGAGCTCTAATTTTAGATTACATTTCTTAGCAATAGTAAAATGTTTCTTGGCCTATCTTAATTTTGGTTTTTACCAATCATTCATGGCTCCATTTTAAATCATGTATGCATATTTAACAATCTGAATTTGCTCGATATTGATGACTTAAAATTGAAGTTCAAAATCAATTATACTGCTTTAATAAACCATTCAAATAGACAACCAAAGTTAACTTAAACTTTTATTATTTTCATAAAATAACAAATTAAATACTTCCTTTCAAATATTTATCAGCGTTTTTTAAATTTAAACAAATACTCAAACTATATAAGTCATGAAAGATATATACTTTCCCTTCAATTGTCTTACCGTGTTTGTTCCATCCACCAATTCCGGCTGCCGACCAAAACTGAAGTCTTTCTTTCCAGAAAATACTTCAAATATCAGTTTACCATTAAAAACAGCAATTTTCGGTTTGAATTTTCGTAGCTTTTCTAGCAGGATTTGACTACCTAAAATACAATCCAGTTATTATTAAAAATTATTAATCTAAACATTCACTGTTCATTTACTTATAAAAACTCGAACTTCTAGAGACAAATAAATCGTTTTTTAATTAGAATACTAGAATTATGAGAATAAAAAACAGAAACTATATAACAATGCAATATTTGTTGGGCCAGCAAACATCATATATATATATATAGTTGAGCTTAATTATCCAACATTCCGTTCGAAACCAACTTACTCGTCCTGAAAACAATACTGAAATAAAAATTGTCTGAAAATAATATAATGGATTGGATTATTGTTCCGTTATGATAAACTCTATATACCTGGTGAGGGTTTATCCCAAACAGTGTGCTGTTTTGTTGCTTACTGTGCTCGACTTTATGTTGAGTGGGGATTGTACCAGTAAGCAGGCTCAATCACTTTTATCATCTGTTGAAGGTACAGAATTTTCAGAACAGACATTACTTTGTAAGGAGGTAAGATAGCTATCGTGAAACTCTTATTCAGTTGTTTGCTGACCGGTAAAACGTATTAGTTTGTTGTATTAAAGAATTTGTTACATTACAGTGCCAGGCCTCTTTATCACATTACTGTATTTATTTGCTAAGTTAGGTTTAAAAACAAAATACAGGAGATTCCTGCTAATTCGAACTTCGGTAGTCCGAAAATGAGCTTAATCCGAAACAGAAATTGGCAAAGAATTTTATAAAAATAAAAATGCAGTTACTGTAAGAAATACTACTACTTTATACTTCTAAAAGTGACAAGAAAATATTATTTTCAAATGCTTAATTGTTAATAAACTTTTCAAATATTACTTTGGTTTGAAAACAATCAGTTAAACTCCTCTACTTTAATTAAAGAGGAATTCCTCTCCCTCGAAACTAAATTATGCCAGCGTCTCAAAAACATTGTGTATCCACTGGAGCCACGTCGGGGAGTTGCGCTATGCAACACAGTGCGAGATCAAACGCAGCCGCAGCATCTGTGTTTAAAACAAAACTGAGATATGTAAACACACGAGTTTGAACTGTTGATGCAAGACTGACAATGGGAAATGGGAACAGTGATGTTTGAGGTAGCGTGAGAGTACCAGAAATTTGCACATTACTTTTGTCAGCTGATTACGTAGCCTAGGGGCGAATGCAACAGTCTCAAGTAGCACTGGGCTCGAGATCAATTTCCGCTATTGACTCTAACTTTTTGTCTTGAAAAACTGTGTTCGATCATACATATGAGATTGATGTATTCTTCTATTAAAGGGTTCATTATCTCCTTCTTATTATTGTTGGCTCTTATTGCATTCAAAACTAAAGTACTATACTCAATGTTCGGCATATGATTTATGTTAATTTTTACTAAAAAAGTGTTTTAAGAAAATCTGTTTAGTACGAAAAAGTTGGTAATCTGAAATGGGTTTGGTTTCACATTAGTGTAGTTTTATTGAACTTAGGCTTAGAGAAATGTCTTCCAAATATACAAGTAGTGTCTACAGAAGATTGATGAAATTTTTTTATTATCACTCCCTACTATCTGATACTTTAAGTTATCAGCGTCATAACGGCCCGTTTACATCGGATAAGTGAGGCTCTACTGTATGATAATGCAAGGAGATATGTGCAAAATATGTTTGTGATGCTGTACTTATTAGAACTATCTCTAATTTAGCAAGTGTAACCTTCTGTGTGTATTGGGAGGGCTAACACGTGCAGTAAGCAAAGCTGAGCTATATTGAATAATACTAAGATAACAATTCAAGATTATCAACACATTTATAACAAATTACAGAAATAATCAGTCGGTCATCACAAAGCAGCTAATCAGTGATTGTCATGTATGTTGCTTTCTGTCAGTCAAATGTACGAACAAATGTTAGTCCATTACTATAATAGATGAGTAATATTTTTGGCCATATAACATCAAAATATGAAACCTATCATAAAAAAGCGAGCATGGCAGCTTATTGCTATAACAGTAAACCTCGTTTTTTCTGGACTAATGTGGCAGCATCCCGTTCCAGATACATATAAATCCGAATAAAAAAATACAAGACGAAAATTGGGTGAATATTGGTAAAAGACGCCTACATGATACAATAGGCAATGTAGACTTCACAAAAGCTTGCGGACGGTCTGGCCTTGCTTCATTTGCATGAAAATATGCTTGGTTTGGTGAAATTATCTACTTTGGTAGATAATATTTTGAATTAAAGTAATAATTGTGATAGATTTATTTGATGCCAATATGCAAAGTGACACCAGTGGTGATGAGTTTGATGCAATATAAATAGGCGTAGCCTACAATTTGCCTATAGGTTAGAAATGTATCATATAATGTTCAAAGTATGCAGAAAAATATAAATGATACAAATTTAAATAATTCTAAATATAAATAAAACAAGTATATAGCAAAAAATTGTTCAAAGCCGAATTTTAAAAACAGTACTTAATGATTATACTCCTATTTGTTGTGTGAACTCAAAATAAACTCATTACTGGTGTTCATAGTATCATAAGTGGGCACAGCTGAAATAAAACTATAGAAAAAAGTAATCTGCTTCATAGCAAATTTTTAATGAAGTTCTTCATAAACTTTTAAGCATTATGTTAGTTGATGATGAATAATTTTCAACTAATCGTAAATATTTAATTAACTAGCTGTTTATACATGTAAGGTAAGGGATCAAATGATGTACAGTAAGGGATCAAAATAAAATGTTAAGGGTGGGGCTGTACCTAGTTAATACAGTTTTGTAGTTCAATATGTATGCTGGAATTTGAACTGACAAAAATCTGAAAGCAAAAGTGAAGTAACAGCTGATATCAACCCCAATTCTGAACAAATTTTAATTCTCCATTTGAGCATCATGATTTCAAGTTTAGTTACACCTGTTATCAAAAGTCATAAACAGTAAAATAAGCATAAATTCAATCCTATAGCATTAGTTTTTCTTCTTAAGAAAGCAGTTTTAGTAATATTAAGTTTGAGATTAATTGCTTAAAATCATATAAAAAGGTGGCGTAAGAAGAATGGGTGGACTTAAAAAGAATAATTGATTTTTAATGGTGTAGTAAATGATGAGTATCACGGTCCAGCAGGTAGTCAGCCATAATGCCTTAAGATGGCACAATTGAACATGGAACATCGCGTTTTCACTATGAAGCATTTTTTTAAATGAATCACAACAGTGCAACGGTTGTTTCGGCAACGTTTTAATGAGCACATGGTGGACTGATCCCTGATTGCAGATAAATAAAATATAGGTGGCTGTATTTCGCACAAGATCTGTGATGAATTCCTATTCTATGGTTACTCCAGGAAACATCGAGAATATTACAGCGCCGGTGCTTCAGAGTCCCAATCCACTTGGCGGTAGGCTCCAACATCAGGTGTTAGCCATAGCTTGATACAGCAAAGTTTTACTTGTATTAAAAAAATTATCGCTCAGAAGCTTTAGCAACGTAATTAAAAGCACCAAAAATGCTTTTGTGAAACAATGTTAGATGTGTTGTACTCTAAGAATTTTGTGCTCATGATGTCAGATGAGGCTCATTTTCATTTGTACGGCTACATTAACAAGCAAAACTGCATATATTATACTGGGTGAAAATCCAAGACAATTACACCAGAAGGTTCTTCAGAGTACCAAGGCACCAGTTTGATGCATAGTATCCAAATTAGGGGTTTTTGGACTACAGTAGAACCTCCGTTAACCGAAACACTTTTAACCGAAATACTGATTAACCGAAACGGCAAAATATTGTAAACACTGATATTTTGCAGCATGCGCCAATACTATTGTCTATGCCAGGCCAAATCCTCAAGCGCCAGCCAAGGTCATCGCCCTCAGCTTTGTTGTCTGTTGCGCCGTATCTATCGTTAGCTTACTCACCGGCCCAATCCACGGAAAAACCCGACTGCGCCTATTAGTCACTGACAGTCAATACTGTGGGTCAAATAATTTTTTGAACTAGTTTTCATAGGTGGGCTAAAAGTCACTATTTTCTCATAATTGCAAGTCACTAAAGGTCACTAATTTCAACAAAATTATTTACTAAACTCACTATTTTTAACCACCAAACCCAACCCAAGCACTGTATTACCCACCCGCCCGCCCATACACCTACAATCGTATTGACCCACCCGCCCGCCCATACACTTACAGTGGTATTGACCCACCCGCCCACCCATACACCTACAGTGATATTGACCAACCCGCCCACCCATACACCTACAGTGGTATTGACCCACCCGCCCGCCCATACATTTACAGTGGTATTACCCACCCGCCCGCCCATACACCTACAGTGGTATTGATTTACGTGTATGGGTGGGCAGGTGGGTCAATATCACTGTACGTGTATGGGTGGGCGGGTAGGTCAATATCACTGTAAGTGTAAGGGTGGGCGGGTGGGTCAATATCACTTTATGTGTATGGGTGGGCGGGTGGGATTAAGAGAACTGAGCATAGAACCTATTGCCTACAATTATAGGTTATTGGGGGTCTTGTCGTAACACTATCAGTCATGAGGTACAGTCAGTCTGTGTGTGTTGTTCAGAGTTGTTGTGTCGATCACGAAATTTAGTGTCAGTGATTTCCGAACTGTTCAGTGTTGTTGTACTGTATTGTTTTACTGTACATTATCGATTTAGTACATTTTGTGCTACAGTATGTCTGTGAAACGGAAGAGAGTGGTACAGTAATAACAATTGAAGAGAAGTTAGAAGCGATTAGAAGAATAAAAAACGGTGAACTTCGGAGAAATGTTGCAGCGGATTTGGGTGTCGGAGTTTCAATGGTTTGTGATTGGATGAAAAACAAAAAGAAGTTTGAGGAACATGTTTCAAAGCAGCCAAACAAGAAAACCATGAAACTGTCAAAATGAAAAAGTAAATGAGGCCACTTTTTTGTGGTTTACTCAGCAACGGGAAAAAGGAATACCGCTGACAGGACCAATAATCCAGGAAAAGGTTAAACTGCTTTCGGAAATTATGGGGGAGGCAGGTGAGGGATTTAAGGCTAGTTTAGGTTGGCTAGAAAAGTGGAAATCTAGGTAAGGCGTTCGTCAAATTAACGTTTGTGGAGAGAAGCTGTCTGCTGACGCTGATGCGGTAGATGTTTATAAAACTGAATTGGACGAGTTTTTAGAAGATTACACTAAAGACCAAATATTTAATTCTGATGAAACAGGCTTGAATTTTAAAATGCTACCCAAGAAATCGCTTGCATCAAAAAATGAAATGTCTGCTCCTGGACACAAAATGTCCAAACAAAGACTGACAGTTATGTTGTGTAGCAACGCTTCTGGTAACCATCGTCTGAAGCCTATGGTAATAGGCAAATCAAAAAAACCTAGGGCACTAAAAGATGTTGCAGAAAATGCTTTACCAGTTTTCTATCATAACCAGAAAAGTGCTTGGATGTCGAGTGATCTCTTTACTGAGTGGTTCAATGATCAGTTTGTTCCTATTGTTGAGTCATTTTTGGCATCAAAAAGTCTCCCCAGAAAGGCTGTGTTATTAATCGATAACGCTCCAACACACCCACAAAATCTTAAGAATGGTGAAATTATTGTAAAATTTCTTCCCCCAATGTGACGAGTCTTTCAACCTTTAGACCAAGGTGTGTTTCAAGAGGCACTATCGAGCATACTTTTTGAGAGCACTATTACTGGAGATAAATGATTCGAAAATTGTCCCTGAAATACTTAAAACCATTACCATCAAACATGTGGTTTATTGGTGTGCACAGTAAAAGTTTAAGATAAAGTAAAATCGTCAACTCTTCAAAAATGTTGGAACAAGGTCTTTGATGGGTTGTTCTGTTAAGACGATAACAGTGAAGAAACTGAAAATGTCGAAAACATACAGAGTCTGGTTGAAAATATATCAGGATGTGAAAATATCAGCGAAGAAGTAAGAGAGTGGTTGAATGGCGATGACTCAGACCAAGACATTGTTGATATGGTTCTGCCCAGAGACCAACACAATAGCGATGCAGACGATGAAGATGGTGACGTAGCAGAAAGCAGTAGAGACACAGTAGATGACATCTTCAATCCACTACAGGTACGGTTGTATGTTTTAATTTATTGTAGGAGTTAACAAATCTTTAAGTTTCATGTACCGTATGAACTTTAATGATAACCTACTGTACTGTATATCATTCTAGGTTAAGTTGTTTTATTCAACTGTCCAATTTACAAAAACATGTACTGTATTACTGTACGTATTTGTAGGTTGCTTTGCGATTTTTGGAACGATCGGACGAAGCTACACCAGCTGACGTGTTACTTATGAAACGTTGGAGAGACATTGCTGCTAGGAATCGTTGTCAAGTGACAAAACAGAGAAAGATAGAAGATTTTTTTAAAAAAACAGTAGTCCTACTTTATTGTGTTTACATACAGTACTGTAATTTTAAATTTAACATTTTTTAGTGTACAGTAGGCCTAAGTGTGTACAGTACTGTATAAATAAAATAAACCTGTCATTTTAAATACGTTGTTGGTCAATTCTTTTCATTTTAAACACCAGGTACACCATCACTTTTTAACCGAAATTTTCGTTATCCGAAACGACCTTTCCCCCCTTTATTTCGGTTAACGGAGGTTCTACTGTATTTTCTTTTAAGAGAATGGTGCTAAAGTCATGGTATAGTCGGTGCGTTTTATTAACATTCTCCATTACTTTTAGAGAACACAACTTCAGAAGATAAGATTAAGTTTAAGGGTCAATAGGAATATGGTGTCAGCACAGCATCCGCATCAATGAAGGTTTTGAAACAAATTATGTTCCCCAATCTCATGCTTCGGTGGTGAACACTGAACAGCCTTACCTGTATACTTTTGACTTTTTCTTTTGGGGATATCTTAAAGTTCTGTTTATTTCAAAAGTGACCATTCTTTTAGAGCCACCCAGTATTATTGTAAGAAATATGAAAAAGCTTTTTCTAAAAAATTTGTACTACGAATACTTCTCAATGAAAATAAATGTTGTTTGTAAATAAATTCAAGCAGGTCAAAGTAAGAAGAATTTGATGTACATTAATAAAATACTAAATATATTTCAATAAGTTTAAACATTTTCAGTAACAAAATCACTAATATGTTAAGAATGCTACAAAATGGTCGGACTTTTTTATATGTATCAGTAAAAACATCATAAAATATGTTTTGTATAGCTAACAAGTTATTTTGATACCAAAAGACCTACTTATACATTTTTTGAAAGTACAAATATTTTTCTTTGCTATGGAAATAAATAGCTACAGAAAGAGGTTCCAAAAGATCCTAAATTGATGACTATGCCGTGCCTGTATACCTTTTTACAGCATGTCTTAAAAGTTAATTTTTTTTAAGCAAACAAGAAATTTAAAAAAATGTGTGTTACTGCATAAAAGGTAAAATCTAAAACAACATAATCTGTAAATGGAAAAAACTATGAATTTTAATTTATAAAAACAACAATTTATAAAATAAAAGTACAAGAAAATGTTGAGTTCTTTTCACAGTTTTGTTTAATTTGTTTTACAAAATTTTTTCACCCAACTTTTTATGATTCTGATTGGTAACAAACTTAGGATCTTAGCTTATGAAGCTGGGCTTTAACCAAATTCGCTCCCGAAAAAATAAAGAAAACACCAGCTCAGTGCACACTACTAGGGTAACTCATCCCTGTGGCGCCATTTTAGTAGAGGTCGAGCATAGAGTTGGTGGCTTCACTTCTGAGCAAAGATGACCCTTCTATCGGTCATACGTGTTTATTGCTCATTATAAACAAAGAGGGCTCAGAATAATGAAACCAGTTTAAATACTTCATGGTGAAATCAGAAATTAATTGATAAACAATCGAGATATTGCACTACAGTTATACATCTGGTGTGTACCTTCTTTGATCTCCTTCCTTGTCAGGTCAGCACTGCCTTTGGTAGCTCTTTCAACCATGTTTGTGAAGCCAATGCCCACTTTGAGAAGTTTGTAGTCGTCATCTGCTGTCATGGGTTCAGGTGTTAGACCTGACAGGTAAAGGCATTTCCCTGTAACAAACATTTCTTATTTTTATTTGTTCAGAATGTTGCACCATCTCAGAGACAGCATATTTTTTCCCCTTTGCAATAGTATAATCCACATGATGATATGATAATAGTAGCTTATTAGTAAAAAATTGAATTATATTTTATATATATAAATACTAAAAAACGTGTGATTTACAAAGAGAACTTATAAAATAGTAAAGCCTGTACAATTTGAGTATGAAATGTTGTCCTGATTACGAATATGGCAAGGTCATTAAGCATGTTAGCGCCAGAAATGTGCAGTTTTAGTGAGGTTATGTTTTGTTAGGATAAGGCTAGGTTAGGTTTGTAAGGTTAGGTAAGTCAAGTTAGGTTAACCTAACATAACCTAAACAAACCCAACAAAACCTAATCAAACCTGACATAACCTAACCAAACCTAATATAACTTGACACCTAACAAAACCTAACCTATCAATACCCATAGCCCTAACCTACTGAAACCGGCTCATTTCCAGCACTAAAAGCTTGCCATATTCGTGATCAGAGCAAAATTCTACAATTTTGAATAACCATATCACTATATTAACGAACAAAAACTTTTTGTCCGTTTTACCTCGTTTTCGTAATTTTTCCGGCTTTACCACAGCAAAAACTGATCATATTCATATTTATTAGTAATGTATCTACTATGAAAATAAAATTCAGCAAAAAAAAAAAAAAATTGACAAAGCCCTGTTCTATATAATTACGAAAATCATTAGGGCCTACTATTATTAAATTGTGTTTAGCTCAATAAGTAAAAATGTTGTATTTTTAAACAGGAAAATTTTAAAAATGGTTAAAACAGTTCGCCAAATCTATGAACACACTTTGACATAACCATCCCTACGAAATACAGTATCGGTATATGAAACAATACAGACTAATAAATATTGGCTAAGTACTCATTTACTTATATTATAAATGAAAAGACATTAAGCTAAACAACATCATAACATGGACAACTAGGATAGTAGGATGACTAGCATCGAAGTAAATAATACAACTGGAACGCTAAGTATGTGTTCACGAAAGCGCGCCGTTGTGGCAGCCTTCCCCCACCACCATGATGGACCCAGCGGAATTGAGCCAATTCATCAAATGGTGTGCAAAGATGTTACTCGCTCCTAGCCTTCAGTAACACAGATTAAGTACAATGATTATTATATATTCGGAATCTGCCTTAAATGCAGAAAGCGATGGTATTAATACATTTTACTTTTAATTTTAATAATAATTTCCATAGTTAAAAAGAGTTAAGAACTATCACATTGTAACATGAAAAAGTTAGTATGCGAGGAAATTTTCAATTTTTGCGCCATAAGTAAACTTTAAGCGACAAAGCTGTAGTTAAAGATATGATATTCAACATGTGATCAAGCAATTTACAATAAAGTGTGCAGATATTTTGCAGTAGAGTGATTAATAGCGCGACGAGGTTGATTTTATGTCGCACCAACCTCCTCAGTCCAGCAATTCTTTAAAATGTGTTTGCTACTCGATCATTGTAAAGCTAAATTAATGTTAACTTTTTTACTAGTTGATTTAAGTTAAAGAATGCAATTATTCTATAAATGTGATCATACATTATATTTAATTATAGAAGATAAATGTCAATACCGGCACCGGGCTGCCGTTGAGTTAAAGAAACTATTTGAAACCGGGTTGTCCGCGCCGTTGAATGAAATATTCAATGTAATACAATTATTTATTGTATACTTATTCCTATAGTTAAAAAAATAAATGCCAAAGTCCAATTAAAAAGGCACTTCAATGACGTGCAGAGCAGCGGTTCCTTGCGTCCCCACCGCGCCTGCGAGTTTGCAAAATAAAGATTCGCCTCAGTTTAGTTCTCATAGATCGATTCTATTGCATGTATGAAATTTTAAGGCAATTTGTTTACAAACCATATTTCAAGCAATGACATTTCTGACGAAAGTCACGCTTTAAACTAATGAAAATGACTGTTTTACAAAACACTTTGTTTCTCCAATGCTAGGAACATCATGAATGTATGTAATAAAAATAAGTTAGGTGTAAGACAGAAGTTCAAGAAATTGGTTGTATTTCAAAACATGTAGTCAAACCTTTGTACTGTATTTAAACACGATTGTGGAAAGTAAAACATATTCTTAGAAATACTGTTTAGTATTAGTAACCCTCTTCTCTTGTATGTGATATGAATTTTAAAAAATATACGAAACAAAAAAGAGACTCAAACACTTTTTTACTAATTGTGTCTTCGTAACATGATCAAAACACTCCTATTGTTAAGGAACACTCTTAACAATTTGATTTGTAAATCTATTATTAAATTGTTTGACATTGCCTTTACGTTAAATACTTCCTAGGTTTAGTATTTATGACCTTATAAATTACTTGCTCTGAATATTTTTATTTGCTATTTCTCATTGAATACCAAACAAAGCAGATAGTAAACGATTCCTTGTTAACAAATAGGGATTACCCCGTATATGTAGTCCACATTTTATATTTTAATTTACAGTACCATAGTATATAAATAGTTTACCAAGAAGGTGATAATACAGTATTTAACCTGTAATACAAATTCTTTAATATAAGTACTGATTGTACTCAGAAAGTTTCTGGGAGTACCGTAAACGAAAAGATCAGCAGAACCAGAGAGGACGGCCCGCAACGCGATTTATAAAGAACCTCGTCGCGCTATTAATTACTCCATCACAAACGACTAACGAATTTTATTTGAAATTGCTTGGTTATATGCTGAAGATCATCTCATTAGCTACAATTTTGTCGTTTGAAGTTTGCTTCTGACCAAAAAATTTTAAAAATCCTCGCTTAGTAACTTTTTAATGTCAAGATGTAATAATTTTAAATTATTTTCAGTTGTTAAAATTCGAATTATAATTTAAATAATATTATATTTATACGGTCAGATTCTGCATTTAATGCAGATTAAGAATCTATAAGTATAATTGCACTTACCCTATTGTATAGACGGCCAGGAGCGTATTAACAACCGCATGCACGGCTTGAGAAACTGACTCATCTGTGTTGGGTCCATCATGGTGGTGGGGGAAGGCTGCCGAAATGGCACGCTTTTTATTTGTCAATTCCTATCTACCCAGTATTCCAGTTGTATTATTTACTTCGATGATGATGATACTTCGATGATGATCAAACATTTTTAAGATTATTAAGATAAAATTATGTTTAATACAATTATTAACAGACAAACTAATTTTACGCCTGCAAAAACTAAATAAAATCAGTTCCATTCTCTGGCCAGATAATGACTCGGAGCCTACGCACAGGTTACCTTTGCCTATGTAGGTTCCTATTTTCCCTGAAGGAACAAATTGATATTAATACGTTATTTTTATATTAAGATGTAATTATATAACTAGTAAATAAACATATTTAGTTACATTGTTAGATTTAAGTTTCATTCTTTTTATTAAGTTCTTTTACAACAAAATATTGTATTATTTATTATTTTGGGAAAATAAACATTCTGATTCTGATAACTAGTAGCAATGTCATAGTTGCGGGATGGAGAAGTTCCAAATGCCTGCACAGTGTTTGTTGTAAACAACTTTTTGGGTCACAGGACGATGGAATTGGGGATGGGTAGTTCACGAACGTACAAGTCAGATTAGTGAACTAGTTCAATTCAAAGTAAACAACAAAGCTGGTAAGGTAGCAATAACACATGATGACCGATTTTTCAGTCAGTTGTAACCTAACCTAAAACTGCGTGAATGGAACAGAAGTGCTAGTTAGTTTCTTTAGGATGCAAGAAAGGGGATTGCGCGAGGTCAGCTGCTATAGTGAATGAACGAACGAACTAAATGGAATAAACGAACTAGATGAAACAAACTAACTAGACCAACATCGAATTGAATTGAGTTATCGTCATGAAGCCAAATGAGACTGTCTACCTTTTAGTTCAACTTATTACTTGTTTTTAACTTATTTACTTAAGGAAATAATTAAATGCACTTATAAAATCAGTACAGCCAGATTAAATTGTTTCTATCTTTAAAATAACAATTACATGTCATTATTGATAGAATCAACGTGTAATAACAAATGCACATACAGCAGTGACGACCCTTCTGGCCACCCATACATGCACAGTGGTGATCACCCACTCATACACTTACAATAGTGATTTGTTACATCATTTTGAACTAGTTAGTTTACAAAGTTCAGTATAGTGAAGTAGTTGTTTGTGAACTAGTCTTATTACAAATGAACTACCTTTCTTTAGCCATCTCTAGGCACCATAACGAGTTTGCCAAAGTCCACCCGTCCATCCTTCTTCAGTATACTGTCCTCTAATCGCTTGTTCTGATAACAACGGCTATCTGTCCAACTTTTTAATTTGGGCTAATTGAAAGTGCCTAAATTACCTGCGTTTATGGAAATAGACCTATTTGGTTTCGCAAGACTAACTATTAATTAGAAATCATACGGTTGGCAGTAATTTTTCATTAACAAAAGAAATTTGTGAAAATTCCCGGTAAACTTTAAAATTCATACTTTTTTTCCTGGTAGTCAAAATTCATACTGATTCCCGGTATTCTTGATAGCTTGCCACACTATAAATAAAAGGTTTTTATTTTTCTCTAAACACTAATGTAGATTTTAAGTTTTATTTTCTGTGTGGATATGGTTAAACTATTTGAATGTATAAAATCTATAAATTGAAGGGAATCATCAGGATTAGAAGACTGAACCTGTTGTAAATATAGCTTTCATTTATCAATATGATCAACCTATAACTGTACATCACACCAGTGGACATCATGTTAGGCCAACAAACTAAGTACTCCACACAATTCCACAATTGCTTTGTATTAATGTTGTCAATCTTTGACATATTTTTAGCAATTCTAAATCAGTGGAAAACACAGATGATTTATGTACGAGTCATTGAAAGTAGTTCTCACATGCTCTTTCGAAATCTTTACATGAAAAAGTTAATTAAATAATGGTCAGATACAACGATGTTTGAAAAAAATTAATTATTTTTCAAGTTCATAATTACTTATTTGTAGAAACAATACTCACAGAAGTGGTTTCCTGGCCCTGCGTAATGGTGACCCTTGTAGGCAGCAAACAGCCCCGGGTTGATTCCAATCTAGAAACAATTAAATAACATATATACCCAGATAGTCACTGTATGGAATAAGATGGTTGAATCAGATACATTCAATGATTTTTTTCAAATTCCATACTTTTATGAAAAGATTAAATCTATCTCCAAAATAAGAAACCATATTGTTAACTTACACATTGTTTCAATAAGCTCCAAGTCATCTAAATTCACTAAAAAATTTAAACTTATTTAAAACTAAAAGACCCTGCATGCTTGCGTGACTAACTAAGCCTTTGGCCTTTGTCAATTGTTCCTTAAATCACTCACTGGGTTTGTACCTACCTCAATCTTAGGCCTCAGTATATTATTCTTGAATTAATTAATTTATATACACAGTTTTGCATACCTCAGCCTGCAAAAGAAAGTATGCGATTTATTCCCAATTTAAAATATATAGCATAAGACTTCCAATAACCATTCTCAAAACTAAAGTTTTTTTCTGAAAATAAAAAGGTTTGATACTTAGTAAAGTCAAAAGACTGATGTGGAGGTTTTGATTCATAACCGTCTTATTTTTGTCCGATATAAATTTGAAAATCTGCTTTAAAGTTATAAATCTAAAATGTGAGAAATAAACAAATTTCTATATCAGTAGATTTATTCGGTTATTTATAAAATAGGTAGTAATGAAGGTATATATGTTAAGAATTATGTAGTAGAATGTCTAATATTATTAAGTTGTGTGTGAATTTTTAAACGTCTACATTGCAAAACGTTATATTCATTTTCCTTCTCTTCCACCTAAATAATACTAATAGGCTGGATTAACGACAGTAGTAATTTTTTACTTCTGTTACTTGTTTGAACAGTACATGGTATATATGCATTCAAAAATAAAATTAATGAACTTAGAGATAAATAGTGGAAGGGTAAAAAATATTCAGGATTTGAAACTTCGGTACCAGAACGACAACTAAGAATAACTTACTTCAATGTAATAAGTTTTAATAAAAATATACTTATTACAAATATATTTAAATTCAATAAGGATGATGATGTTCGACTTTTTTATCTTGGGGGAAACATGGCTGGGGGAGCATGACGGGGAATATAGTATAGAAAGATATAATATTTATAAAACTAACAGAGTGACAAACAGAAATGATGTGGAACAAGAGGTTTTGGAAGATGTGTATGGTTTAGGTCTTGATTTAAACATTTTAAATATAACAATAAACATTACAACATTCTTGCTATGATGTACTGGACCCATACTAGTTTTGATAACTTTACTAAGGCACTTGAATACTACTTGTCTAGGACACCATCAATAAGAGACAAGGGAGGAAAGAACTGGACAACTCTGCGATCAAGAATTAAAGTACAATGGAAAGAAACTTTCAGACCCGACAGATGTAGCAAATTGTTTTAATTTACTTTGTAAGCATAGCCGAGGAAACATTAATAAAGAGCAGCATAAACAACACACCACCAATCATTCAAAATCCCCCAGCTAACACAGTTAATACTCTTTCTTCTTTACCTGAGGAAATTGGTAGAAGTCATTAAAGAATTCCACATCGTCAGGCATTGATGAAATATCTTCCAAGACACTGAAAACATGTGCAGATGAGCTAATAACAACTCTAGTGAAGATCGTCAACACGTCTATGGCAGAGGGCATTTTTCCATCCCAATTGAAAATAGCCAAAGTATTTCCTAAACACAAACAAGGGGACCCACTAAACATTTCCAACTACAAACCTACCTCACTGCTTTCTTCTGTTTCCAAACTTATTGAAAAAATTATAAAAACAAGACTCCAGGAACATCTTAGACAAAACCAATCATTGACAAACAGCCAACATTGATTTGTCTCTGGGAAATCAACCACAACTGCATTGATAGACCTTGAGTATATTATTGAGAATATAGAATTTAACAACACTATCACCAGCCTGTATCTTAACCTAAGCAAGGCTTTTGACTCCTTGTGTCATGATCTTATGCTAACTAAACTTCAAAATTTAGGAATCCAACTGAAACACTGAAATGGTTTGCAAGTTTTCTAAAGGGACGAAGGCAAATTGTAGAAATAAAAAAACACAACAGATTTAAAAGCACTGTCAGATCTGAATTGCTGCCGATTAATAAAGGAGATCTCTAAGGATCTATCCTAGGGCCAATTCTGTTTGTGCTGTTTATTAATGACTTTTCGGAACATCTAGAGGAATACAGAAAGATGGTTATGTATGCGGACAACACTGTGCTGCTTACAGCAAACAAAAACGTAGATAAACTAGAAGTGAACACTTTTATTGCTTTCAATATGACACAGGACTACTGTATGAAAAATGACTTGGTTTTCAATGAAAGAAAGACCAAGCATATGTTATTTGGAAATAAAAAGGCTACATTATCTGAAATGCCCAACCTGACAGCAGCTGAGGAAATCAAACATCTAGGTGTCATACTCGATGAAAATTTGTCCTCGAACAGTTAAGTAGACAATCTCTGCCTAAAACTCAGGTCAGCTCTCTATGCCATAAAACGAACTAAGGCAACTAGTACCTTTGTGGCAACTAGGACTGCATACCATGGGTTGTTTGAAAGCCATGTACGCTATGATATTACAGTCTGGGGTGGATACACTGTGGGCAATCTCAACCGTGTCCTGGTAATGCAGAAAAGGGGAATTAGAATAATAGCAGGCTCAAGTCCAAGACACAGCTGTAGAGATATTTTCAAAATCCTAAACATCCTGATGGTGACTTCCATCTACATCCTAAATACTGTGCTGTACTGTGTGACCAAAGATCCCCCTAAACAAAGTGATGTTCATGAATACAACACCAGACATGCAGGAAACTATGTGCTGTCAGGTCATAGAACAGCCATGTATGAAAAGAAACCATTGTTTGCAGGGAGTGAAGATGCTCAACAAGGTACCAGACCACTTAAAAGCCGGAGACACTGTGCTGATGAAGAGGAAGCTAGGAAGATGGCTGCTAGACAAGGCTTTCTACACCCTAAATGAATTCTTTACTTGGAGATACCACACAGAACAATGAAGAAGCTTTTCATTTCACTTGTACGCTGTACATTTCTTGATGAAATTATAATAAAGGATATTGTCTATTGTCTAATACACTGATATGTCAAGAAAGACTAATGGCATTATGTACGCAAACATTCTGACTACAGGTAGACTGTTTAATCAAGCAGTCTCAGTAAAAATAAATAAACAATATAAATGTTCCACGTTTTACTAACTACATTATACTAAAAATGTTTTTTTTTTATCTTAGCTTTTAATTTGTAATATATAAAAGGAAAAAAAACTGTAACTACTGGTCCCATGCAGAGACTTAAGCCTATGCAATTTTTGTTTGCAAATTCATTGAAAAATATAAACTTTTATTAATAATGTAACAGTGAAATAAAGAAGGTTTTTGATTTTTATTTGATTTGAACAGATCTAAATTTGGACAAATCAAATGATAAATCAAGAGCAGCCTACAACCATTACTTCAAGGTGTAATGACGTATTGGAACTGGACATCGTGTGCAAACATTCGGTGGAATAAAATGAAAAATGGCTTTATAGTACAACATTTGTAATAATTGGCGAGGTTATGACTAAAGAATTTTCTCTTACACTTAACCATTAATTTAGTTGACTCACGAAGATGGAAACAAATTACAATACAATAATATACTCAGGGGTAATATCTGTTTATTTTATTATGCCTAAATAACTGATTAATTTTTTGACCCATAAATACTTACAATAACAATATCCAGATTTTGAGTGAGGTGATCTGGCAGTGTCCTCTTGGAAACCTCTTCCTCCGGCATGCCATTGAATCTATCATGCTTCTTACGCTCTTTAAAAGCCTTTACGGACGGATCCTTGAGGGTTTTCAGCTGTAGAGGGTTCATCATGTTTTCCGGATAGACCATCCTGAAACCGCTGTAATTAGTAAATTAAACATTTTGAACAACTATATTTAACCCTAAATATGGCAACAATAATTCCCAAAGTGTGGGACCTGTTTCTTCATAATTTGTAAACCTTTTCAGTAAAATCAAAATATTTCCATATTATTTAGCGTAACACGTAATTTTACTTGTCTTAAGATTTAGTTTTTCTAATAAATTTAATATAATTACAATAATATGCATCTAGGCATTTATTGTTTTGCAAAGAATAAAAATTACTATAGTTCTAAATGAAATGTCCAACTATGAACCTTAGTACAGGTAGGCCTACAAAGTGATCTTTATAAATAATTCCAAACTAGTCAAATATACAATTTAAACAAATGTAGAGAAAATTACTTATTTTATTAGTAAAAAAAATCTTTTGGAAAAACTGTACAAACAATAATTTTGATTTATAGATTTTGTTCGTTTGTTTCACCCATTACACAACGTACACATAAATTAGGTATTTTCAAAAAGCATCCTGCATAGTTCTGAATAAACAAATTGTGGTTACAGTGATAACCACAAGAAAATGTATGCTCTTGATCTTAGTTGACAAACCTAGCTGTGTCATGATTCTTACACTCAAAACTTCAAAAAATGAAAATGGGTGGGGTTAAATCCTAAAAATAATGATACAATAATAAAACAAAAAATCGAAGATACCGAATATATTCTAAATGTTATTTAGTTTTAGGAAATATACACATAATGGATTATACATACATAAATAATAATACAGTACTCCAAAAACTACACATACTGCACAACATAAAAAATTTGTTACCATGGAAACAGTTGTAATAAAAAAAATTGGGTGTGCGTCGGACCACACGGTGGAAGTTATACTTCTTTGGCCATTCTCATACACCCACTCACGCACACAAACAGACAGGATATATAAATGAAATATAAGACATTTTTCAATATTATTCAATATATTTATCTTCAATATATTATACGTGACTTCATTATTATATTATACACCTATATTATCATTATCAGTAATTTCTTCGATTAAATTTCTTCGATTAACAATCGATTAATCGATAGTTCTTAAAAATTTGTTCTTACTTTTCAGCATGACGCGGTTTCTCGACCAACATCCCATCCCAAAGTGTCTAACGGGTGCAAAGAAGTATAACTTCAAAAAAATTACTAGAAATGTTGTATAAACACTACAAAGATGTAACATACACTAAAATGTAGATAAAAACATGCTCTACAAAGTAAATAACTTTTTTTATGTTTATCTTGGCGTCCATATGTGTGAGCTTATAATTAATAATTATAAATAAAAGAGAACTAACATAACCCTTTAACTGAACTATTTTGTTAGCCTACACTTATCACTATGTACTAATCACTAACTATGATACTTATTACAACATATAAACACTATACAAAACGTATTTTGATAATATACACAATTATTATACAGTAGAGCCTCGTTATCCGACATGCTGTTATTCGACATTCCGTTTCAACCGACATACCCGTCCCGAAATCGCCACCGTAAAAAACGTTTGGTTTTCCGAGATAGTCGGTACCGGAACTGACTTTTATACAACGAAAATCGGTTAATTTGTTACAGAATTTGATTGTGTACTGTAGTACATCTACTGTATTACGTGAATTACGTAACAATGCAATACAGCAATAAGTAACTGGTCAGCTATTGTATTTTTGAATGAGCAGATACAGTAATTTTGTTGCTTACTGTCCGACCTTGCGTTCAGTTTTACCGTGTGAGCGGAGCGTGACTACTTCTAAGAAGTGTTATTTTTTTAGACTCTTGTGCAATTAATTTAACTACTTAATATATACTCTTGTTAAATTAAATAAATAATACAGTAATTTTGTTCTGTATAAAGTTCATTTATAATTTTTTAATTTTATATTTAGTACATTTTATTCATTTACCTTTCATTTTAGGTATTGTTAAATAACTCTGTATTTTGCAACTTATACATTATACTGTACTGAAATTTTATTACGTTGTATTTCTTATTGTTATCAGTTTTATTTTGTGTTCTGTAACCCAAAGTAATGATTGTTGAAACAGTTCTAAAGTATTAATTCTTAGTAAAATGCATTAAAGTACTTAGTTATACAAAACTTAGCGTTTTTATTGAAATTCCCTATCATCCGACATTTTCATTTATCCAACGTCATCACAGCTCGTATACGTCGGTTAAGCGAGGTTCTACTGTACTGTAGAAATTCACAAGCGAAAAAAAAAGCTGCATCTCTGTTTACAAACAGTGGATATGAATTGTAACATCTTCTTATTCAATCATATGTTGCTTCTACAACAGTGTGTTGTATACCTCTGCAATCTGCAACAAATGTAGCGTCTAGTGGCATTGGAATTATTCGTGTTGCGTAAAAACTCTTACTATAATAAGCGATTAACGGTGCCGCTACATTTAAGGGTAGTAACTGCACTATGTCGGTTTGGCAGCACAATTTAAGAGTAGTAAACCGCACTATGCTGGTACAAGAGTTAAAAGAATTGATCTTGGCCACATATTATATTGAAATTGATAAAATTCGAGCTTAATAGAACATTGATAAGCCTGCTACACTGCTAGGTTTGATATTTTTCACGACAAAAATATAACTTTATTGTAATTATTAAACCTAACACTAGCTTCAATTATGTTGTTATGTTTAAAATTCGTAGGTATTTTTTTTTATGAAAAATAATAACAAGATAGACAAATATTTCAATTAAATTACTTCACTTGAAATGTTAATTATAAAACAGGCAAACTAAATTTATAAGGAAATCTTGGGAAAATTTTCTTTTCGAACAAGTCGAAGAAAATTTCAAGGATTTCAACCTTTTCTACAATCCTTGATAAAACCATCCTCAAGAGTTAACAATAGACAATACCTTTCTGGAAAGCTAAATAGCAAAGTGAGCTTAGCTTATTTTGTGACTTTCCATTATTATATGCCTACACATCAACAAATCAATTAAGAAAGTTGATTTAAGAATGAAGCTAGTCATGGAACGTACAGGGCTAGCAGTTATGCAACAATGCCACATGATATCAACATTGCTGATAACTGAGTCCACATTACAGATGGTAAACTTTCTCTATAAACATATAACCCATAACAAAATAATTCTGTACATGAAAAATAATATTTTCATAAATAACTTTGACCAGTCATCAATTTAACACCAGAGGGGGAGGTATATGAAGTTCTCAGACGGTAGGTCTATTGTAAAATTAAGTAATTCAATGAAGTGGTTATACGAAAAACAAAAATGTACACATTTTTAACACCTCATTGACCATTGCCTTTGCTCTTCTACAACCTTGGTCCAAATTATTCTGAGGTATCTTAGGGCAAAATGATAAAAGATATGTGTTTTTGTCATAAAGAGAGACAAGGCAAATGAAAACAAATGCAATGAGACAACTCCTCTGGCCTAACATGATAAGCAGACTACACAAATGGCACTGAGCATTTGTGATGTCTTGTGGTATGGCTTAATAACTGTATTAATTGTATTGCCACTTATCTTCCTTAATCAGTATAGTTAGTTCCTATCATTCTTACTCATATAACCCCTGCCCTAGTACCCTTTAACTTAACCTAATAACACAGAAAATTTTATTTCAACAATCTATGACGTTCCTGAAATCAATTAACCAATCAAATTTTTTGTATGAATTAAAAAGATAGAAAGTGCAGTTAATATTTGGTTTTAACAAGGAAGTAATAAAGAACAATTACTTTTACTAACTCAATATAAAATGATAGTTAATTGATCAGGATGTGCTAAATTTTATCATAATACAACCTGTCAGAACATTAAAAATTACCTGTAGGAGGCAATGAAACCCCCACTTTAATTCAAAACTTCCACATCAATTTATCTAACATGTTCTGATATACAAGGTGGAAGAAAATATAGAAACGCTTTCACAACAGCGTTATTTTTTCCCATATATAACTTCATAGTTTAATTTTTGTTGATAATTGTGTTCCATGTGTTCTGATAATTTTTATTCAGAATTATACTTTAAACCGTTACAAAAGCAGAGAAATAATATTGTTAAAATAGGTTCCTTTGAAATTCAAATGATCACTTCTCTGGAAAGGATAAACCTTTCAAAGTCCGGTTTGCAGTAACTAATTTTTCTTGAATAGACCTTTCATTTGATACGAAACTCAACCAAGGCTTACATTTAAGATTTTCGTTCAACTCCTTGTGGGGCCAACCGTCCCCCGGAAAAAATGAAATGTTGCTATTGGCGTCAAAAAGTATGTTCTTTGTAACCATCATCATGTACAAGACTTCACTTTTACAAGTTTAGTCATAGAAAAGTTGTGAAAGCGTTTCCATATTTTTATCCTCCCTGTATATGCCGATCTACCTACAAACAGAGTTCAATATGAATGGCTCAACCACGTTACCCCTCTGCAACCTGGATGTGGAGTTTCAAGGCCTGTGTCTGATTAGCATATTTGAACATTAATTTCATAAAATAACAGACATACTTCAAGCTACAAATCTAGGGTAACAAAAATTATTGAAATTAAATGTTTAAATTCAAGTAACATAAGATGTATTATTTAAAATCAAATTATTACTTCCCACTTAACACGTTAGCTGCCATCCTTAAAATGAGTATTTTTGTTCTAAATTGCCAAAACATTTTACGCAAATATTTTTAACAATGATGCATTATATTTACTATGTCACCATTTCTGAGTATAGAAATAGTACATACATAGGTATTATATGTATATAAATATGTCGGGAGTATTGGCCCGACACAGTTTTTTTAGTAGCATATACGGCATATAAAAAACTCTGTCGGGCATATCGGCCTGACACATTTTGAGGTGAATTTGTTTTCATGGTTTGGCTACACTGACTGCATGATGAAAGTAATCCAGTATTCAATATGTATTACATTATTTCAATAACAACATTCACTAAATAAGTCTGTCGAGCCTATACTCCTGACAACTTGCCTGTAGAACATGCCAACATTTAAAGTTTTCTGAACAACTTTGTATACAACCAAAAACTTAGAAATTCGCTCTGTATATAGTATGATGCTTGCAGTACAATAAAGTGTGATCGGTTTCTTTAAGAAAGCAGGACCAGTCAAGTAACAATAAAATAACCAAAAGGTTGCTTAGCAACAATGTCGGGCGTAGTGGCCCGACGGCATCTAGTTGAAACAATGAGCCGTCGGGCGTAGTGGACTAACACGGCAGCCAGTGTTAAAATAATATTAGACAGTAAAATAATCATTTATAAACTATTTGATTCATTCATTCATATATTGATTATAAATCATTATTTAGTTACTTTTAAGCTTTTATCAGGGCCAATTCAGAAACCAAACTTTCAAATATTTATCGTGGAGAGAGCTCCCAATCCCTTCTTTTCTAAGGTTATTTCCAACTCTACTTTCACATACTGAGCAACCTTATCTGGTACTTAAACAAGTTAAACAGAAATGAAACCTGCACCACCTGATCATAGTGAATCACGAAATATGAAACTCATGCTGAATCAGCTGTTTTATAAATTGCCTGAGTATATATACAAGCACACTAAACTAATGCTGATATATCAGACCATTTACAATACATAAAAAAGTTTACTTTTCTACTAATCATTTTCATTAAGTAAATTACAAAAAAATACTTGTAAAAATTTTACTTAAATCACGAAAGAACTTTAAATGAGAAAACAAATTAAAAGTTGACTAAAAATGAAGTGACAAAACCTATAAAAATTCCAAAATTTCTGTTTATTTTGTTTATTAAACTATTTAAAAATCTAAGTATGTATTTAAAATAGGCCTAAACAAAATTTATATTGTGAATAGATTTATGTTAGATAGTATAAAGTCCTTTTAAGTTGGTGGACCATTAAAAAAATCTGTTGAATGTCTGCAAATCAACATTTTGTTATTTTCAGACTTTAATTCACCTAATTGTTATTGTTAATGTGTCTGGTCAGGCATCAACACCAGTATACTTAAGACTTCTATAGCCTATAAGTGAAGATTGATGACAGAAACTGAGCTAATGAGCAAAACTCAAACAAAAATAAATATGGTAACCTATAAACAAATTTTATTAAAATTTTATGAAGTAGATAGATTTTAAAATCTTTCGTAGTTAAATGTAAAATAATGTAAAATAAATATATTTAATTACCCTCCATGCATCTGTTGTAGTTGCTGGTCTTCAGGTTTTATTTTTTTCTTCCGGCCTCGTTTCTTGGGCACCTGCTGCATAACAACGGGAGGACACTGCATAGCTTGCATTGGCATTCTGTCTTCATCAACAAAGCTGTACGGGTCTTCTTGCATCTCGTATTTAATAATACTACCTCCCTGCATGACATGTGGATGAGGATGGGGATGTGGATGGTGGTGCATATGTGGGTGTGGGTGGGCGTGAGGGTGATGTGGATGAGTGTGTGCGTGGGGATGTGGGTGTGGGTGATGTGCGTGAGGGTGTGGAAGAGGCTGGCCCATACCCTGCTGGGGGTGCTGTGGAATGGGTTGCTGCGGGTGTTGATGAGGATGCTGCATGCTCTGCTGTGGGTGATGGTGGGCCATTTGCGGATGTGGGTGCTGACCCATTTGTTGATGAATAGAGTTTGTATTGCCCATCATCTTGTTCACATCATTCTGTGCACGCAGATCTAAGTCTCCACTGGTCTCGTAGCCATCATCGTGAGGTTCTTGTTTCAATGATCCAGGCCCGTCTGCATAATGCTGAGGCTCCTGCTTCATGATTGGTGAAACATCCGGATAATGCTGCTGTTCAGGCTTCATTAAGGGTGTTCCATCTCCATAATGCTGAGGCTCTTGCTTCATTATTGGTGATCCGTCCGAATAGTGCTGCTCTTGTTTCATTATAGGGTTTCCGTCAGAGTACCCAGGCCTGAAATCAAATATTTATTATTCATAACAAAAAAGGGGTTTTATTACTTTTTTTAATTAAAGGAATATAGCCACAAATATCTGTGAAAGATATTTTGGCACTGCTGCATTGGCACTAGCATAGTTAAAAATATTAAGAGAGTGCAAAACAAGGCAAAATAATACTAAACAAAAAAAAAGATATTGTTAGGGGTTATTATTTTAAATATTAGGTATTGATGGAAGAAACTAGCACAGTAAAACACCTCATAATGGACAAATTAAAAATTAACATGTTTGTCGAAAATTATTAAAATTGTAGTTGATAGGATAAGATAAGAAGGCTAAACTATTGCTGGACCGGCTGCGAAACATAAAACTATACTATCGCAAAATATGTTGATATTTTACTCCACAAACTTAACTCAACGCCCATTTTAAATACTCAATTTTTCAAGGTTTTCCCTACATTACTACAAACTGAAATTATCAGAAAATGATTACTGGATAGAAGGCCTTAGTCAAATTCTTGGATGTTAACGCCTGACAATGTGTTTTACAGGTGTGACAGCACACATGGGAATATGTAGCAGATTGATTGTATTTGTCAATATATTGTTATGTTTTTGCAGCCCTCTTACTCTGTCGAAATAAGTTCTCGCACAGATGAATAGTATATGGGAAATGGACAGAGTTGTATGAAAAAGGGGGTGACATTTTTATGGTGTTACCAGTGTGGGTGTGTATGGTGTACCAGTGTGGGGGAAGGTCCCATATCACACGCAGAAAGACGCACACACACACCCCAAAGAAAAACTGGCAAACAGCCTTTTTGTTTCTATTTTAAATTCAACAGATTTGCCAAAATTCCTGTGAATCTTAATGAAACTTTTATAACCATAACAGGTTGCTAAAGCGATAAAATGATCAGGTGCTAATGAATCATGTGAAAATTTCCATCATTGTTTTAGTTATTACAGTAGTGGTATATCCCAGGACAAAACTTATTTACAAAGGTCTATATCATTCTTCTCTTACCATTATTAATAAAAATGCTTTTCTTTAAATTCCATCAAACCAGAGAGAAACACATTCTGTACCTGTTTAGATGATTCACAGCCTTCATAAAAAAATTGTTTAAAAAGAAGTCTTTAGTAGCAACCATTACTAGGAGGATCTTGAGGTAAGATCTAAAGCCTAAGATAGAATGTTGTCTATTGCAACTAGGAGAAGAAAATAGTATCTGCCTAGTTGAATAATATTTATATACAATCCTATACCTCACTGACAATAATTAATTATTTTTATTGTTTAATAGAACGTATCCCGCCACAACATTATTTTCATTTAGTTAGGATTAAAAAGATAAGTGAATAGAAATAGTCAGATTACTTAAGTGTCAGAGAACCATTTGTATCAAGTTTCAGCCAGTTGGCGATAAAAACTGGCTAATCAAAGATCACTTTAATAGCTTGCGAAGTACCGGCCAACCAGTTTAGATGTGTGCTTTGATTTTATTAACATCGATGTGTGTATGTGCAATGCATAAGTGCCTCTGGTCTTGATTTTGCGGTTGAGCACACTCTAACCAATGGACGTAATTGATGTAATTAATTCCACCTCACCACTGTGTATGTATGGGTGGGTAGGAAGGGCCATTGCTATTGTGCGTGTATAGGTTATAGTACCTGCATTGAGACATCAGATGTCCGGCGTTTGGACCATTAAAAAAAAAAAGGAAAGGCAATTTATACATACAAATTTGTTTCTCTCATTGATCCAGGCAGAAAAACAGTTGTGATAACAAACATTTAGCATTAAGTTTAACATTGAGAAAACAATGGGAAATAAACCAACCGTCCTAAATACGAGTCATATCATTCTTTTCTCTCAATTTACCATATTCGTATTTCACGTCAGACACCATTGGCATACTCTAGTTAAGCATCCTGGAGACATAGCGCTTGGTAAGCTCTGTTGATTATTGAGCGACAACTGCCTGGAACTCTAGCATCCATATTAAGTATTTGGTTTATTGAATAAACACTTTATTTTCTTCAATCTGACACCAACTATTGTAATGGTTGCTATTATCAGGGTTAACTGATTATAGAGAAGTTACTGTCCTGTACCTTGATTCACTCACATTATTATGATGAAGTTTCAGTACAGGCTGTCACATTAAGCTTAACAAATAAAAGAGTGAAAGTTGTACATATTTAAGTTTTATATATTCTATAAGCTAATTGTACCACAAATTGAAAAATATGTTTTTCCCAAACAAACAAGCTGATTCAAGAATACTAGACATGATTAAAATCATCCTACATGTTGTATACATATTTATGTTTCTTTAAATACGTGTGTCACATATATTTTAAACAATAATATATAAATATATTGAAAGTAGAGTTCAGAGTGCATCAGTGGTAAATTGCCGACCCATTTATATATATAGTTACTGACCCAACCGCTCTCTCATACAGTGGTATAGACCACCTACCGTCCCATTCACGTAAGATGGTATTAACCCACCCGCCCTCCTAAACGTGCAAGTTGGTATTGACCCACTAGCCCTCTCATATAAGTACGGTTGGCATTGACCCCATCCATTCACACAGTGGTATTGACCCACCAGCTCTCCCATACATTTACGGTGGTATCGTCCCCACCCACTCACACAATGGTATTAACCCACCTACACTCCTATACAGGTACAGTGGTATTAACCTACCCGACCACCCATATACGTAAAGTAGTTTGCTTCTGTTATACCCTCAGGAAATATGTAAATATTATGTTATTATTAAAAAAAATGTTTTATATTCTCCTCAAATTAATTTTTATTCAGGTGCCAAGATATTTTTTACAACTGTTATTCTAATGATTTGCATACTCTCAAACCTGTTACCCTGGGCTATGGCCTAGATGTAAATTCAGGTATGTTCCAGATTCCTGTTATTTCATAGCTGCACCTGATTTGTACGCTTGAACATAAACTTAACGTATATGTACAGTATATCAAATTTATATGCAAACGTACCAATGAGGTACACTCTTTGAATATGCATATATTTAATTATTAAGTATGAACTCTTGAGAAAAATGTAACCAGCTCGACGCTAGTGCTCATAGTGGTCGTGTCGCAGATTTGTATTCATTAAGTACAAGTAAACGTTACACAACACAAATTTATCACAATATAAGCACAAAATGCACAAATATATTACAATACCAGCACAAAATGCACAAATATTATGGTGAGCGTGGTCTACCGAAATCGATCACCATAATATTCATGCATTTTGTACTGGTATTGTAATATATTTGTGCATTTTGTGTTTATATTTTAATAAATTTGTGTTGTGTGACGTTTACTTGTACTGTATATGTACCAACACTATCATGCTAATTAAAAAACTATTTATTAATTAAGTCGTATAACACCACTTTTGACATAAACAACAATCACGTCTGCTGCAACAGCTGATTACTGTGCCAGTTGTTGGCAACCTCACCGCTAGGTTCACTAGCATTGCTTCGTTACAAGTAAAACTGCTGAGCACATACCACAGTTTGAGAGCCAATGCCCTCGCTCGTCTAGGCAATCAAAAAAAAATTAATCCTTCAGGAGAATAGAAAACTGTTTTACACAACTTGTATTAGAATTAATTTCTAAGTATTATGACAAAAATGTTTACATAGGCTAACTTGAACTAAAGCAAACAAACTTTCTTGAATTATGCCCCTACCTTACAAAGAAAAGCTTTAAAACTACAACCCATTTTGTTGCTATTATTTTATGTTTACTTATAAAAAATTTAAGTTCATTTACATAAAAAATGATACGTGAATACAAAAATATATATAAAAAAAAAAAAAGATAAACATGAACTTGAATGTGCTAAGAGAATTCCGATTAGGCCTACAAAGAAGGTTAACTTGAATACTGTGAGAAGACTAAGTTTTATCTCCTCTTCACAGTCATTTAAGGGAAGGATGGATTTTAAAGTAATAATATTTCAAACTCAATTCTTTATCTAGAACTTATTAAAGTAGGAATGTCGCTTAGTTATTTTTTATTCATTTAATGAATGCTTCATTTAATTGTTCAGATAGTGGAGAGTCCTGTTGTATTAAATGAATCTTAGCAATTGATTCCGAAGGAAGATTCCAAATCCAAACTGACACAGACAAAATATATCTGGATGAATAAGTGGGAATTACTAATATGGTAACCTGTTTCACAAAATAATGTTTACAAGCCCTTCCCTAAGATATGTAATAATACCCCTTAAACTGTAACATTTCGACATAATAAGAAGAGATTTAAAAAAAGAGGAAGAAAGTGGTAGAAGAGTACTGACATCTGTAGTACTCTACAGTTTTTATGTAATGTAAAAATAATTAATGTAAAAACAAACACCCGCCAGTGTGCCATCCACTTATGACTGACAGTATAGTGAAAACCCGATTGTGTGTCACCCTATTTTCCGTCAGGTTCTGTTATCCGTTCTGTCAGTGTCTGGGTTCATCACACCACTATATAACAGTTGCCGTATGACTCGTCCGTCTCGAAGACGACGATTCCCCCCTCCAGCCGTCTAGCCCACATAAGCCTAGTTCCCACGGCCTGCCATCCGTAAGGCCTTGTCTGCCATCTACCAGATATCAGGTCATTGGAACAGCTCACCTGTGTACACCTGACGTACGGACAGGCCGCCCGGGGCTGCCTGAACAGGTCCCGTACTACATGGGGAAAGAGGCGGCAATACAAATTTAGTCGGATATGAAGTTTTAAGCCGCGACGTCTGCACAGGTTATGGGCTGTTGGAACGGTCCTGTCTGATGATAAACAGGCGACACGCTATTTGTGTACCGACATTGGGCCGACTGATGTTTGCAAAAACACTGGCCGTGGGAACTGGGCTTTAATATATTACACTGAACTGCAGTTTAGTTTTAAGAATGTTCATAATTGATTTTTGTGCCCATTACATAATGTACTAGCTTATGTTTTACATTAAAACTAGGCCTACTGTGATAAAAGTGTAATCGTGACCTGCAGTATATACAGGGTGTCTGTAAAACTGTTTCAATAATTTGGGATGTTATTGTATACATAAAAATGAGCATAAATCTTCATATGAAGGTAGGCCTATGTCCTAAAACCTTTAGTTTTCCGTCTGTCTTTATGCATTTTTTACATAAAAATTCATAACTTTGGATCCACTGAAGGTACAATTGTGAAACTTTATGATTGTACTACCCTATAGTAGTTCTATTTAAAAAAATATATAAAAACTAAATCTTCACCCGTTTCAAAATGGTAGAGGTTTTAATTTTTTCTAACTGAAATATCTAAAAACTGACTAATTTTACAACAACAAAAAAATGCAAGATTAATGTTTTTTTAATATATCTTATTATAATATTCACAGTGTTTGTTTCAACAAAAACGGATAAAAAACAGCTATGTAATACTGCAAAACATAAAACAATGTTTCACAGAATTAACCAAAGGCTAGTGTGGTTTTAAATATGTGTGTACTTTGAACAGCTGATTTCATGTCAATCTGCTATTTCATATGAACAGCAGTTTATTTATGCTATTAATATTAGGTTTGGTTTCCATTCAAATTCAGGAGTTCATACTGAAACCGGTCAGCCTGAGTTACATTTTCTTTGGTGATTAAAGCTTCCTGTCTCTGCAAGTTGTTGTTGACAAGCTTGACAACAAGCTATCACATGATTTGGAAAACGTTCCTGATACAGTCTTCTCGCTTGAGTACAGTACTACTACAATGAGCCATGCCATACATCAAATGCATGTCTGCCATTTCTGAGTTGGTAAAGTTGTACATTACATTAACTGCCATTAGTTGTTAATAAAAGGAAACTATGAAAATAATAAAAAAGAACTATTTCATAATAAAATAAATTACAAATACTAACTAATTAAAACTAACAATACAATAAAAACTTTACATAAACACTCACAAAAAACGTGTGCATGACAGTGTTCTTTTGTTATTAATGAATAATACCAACAATGGAAACCAAACCTAATATTAATAACATAAATAAACAGCTGTTTATATGAAATAGCATATTGATATGACATCAGCTGTTCAAAGTACACACATATTTAAAACCACACTAGCCTTTGGTTAATGCTGTAAAACATTGTTTTACGTTTTGCAGCATAACTCAGCTGTTTTTTATCCGTTCTTGTTGAAAAAAACACTGTGAATATTATAATAAGATTTGATAAAAAACATTATTCTTGCATTTTGTTTGTAAAATTAGTCAGTTTTTAGATATTCATTTTTATTCAGGGAGACATGTAGAATGATGCATATTTTAAAGCATGAAGTGATTAACCTTAAAACCCTTGAATAATTACTCCACGAGAATGTATTATCTTTAAACATATCTAAAACCAAATCTATGTCAGTATCATTAAATACTCAGACTATACTTTAGAATATTTCCAATTTATGACCATGATGATCCAGTTCACATTGCAGCTCATGGTATCAAGGAAGTTAAATGGTATAAATATTTGAGAATAATTTTTTACTGTCTTATGAAATGGGTAGAGGATGTTGATTAAGTAAAGAAAAAACTTTTTGTAAATATGTATCTGATTTTAATATTCATATATTCTAGCAGTAAAAGAAGTTAAGATTACTACACATGCAATGCAATCATTTTTATAATTTTTGTATCACCTAATGAACAAACATTAAACTAATAAAAAAAGTATATTAAAAGGTGTTTAAAAAATGTAGAAAATAACCATCTGATACTTTTTTTCAAGAAACATTTATACTAATAGTAAGACATCTTTTTTTTATTATTCTCATCTATATTTATAAAAACTTTAATAATATATTTACTTCTAAAAGACATTCCTATAACACCGATATCTGGAAACTCAGGTATAATTTCTCTTCAAATAGTTCTTTTTAAATACCAATGTATTTTTTTGTTTTGGAGATTTTGTATAGAAATATTTCTTTTAAAATTCAGCAAAATAGATTTAACTAACCTACTTCAACAAATTTTACAATTAAATTTATGAAACTGCACTGTAGCTTAAATAGGGAGTAGATCAAGGCTGCTATCATCACTAATAACTGTCTCACTTCGCTTTGCTGGCCGGACCACATTAGTTGTCGTAATTGCTGCCTAGTTCCTTTTATAACCATTGTCTAAGTAAACTATCTAGATTTTTCATAGACACACTCTTAATTTAAATAGGAATACACCTGCAAGTGGAATATTTATTTTACACAAACCTATACACAGTTCGTTCTCCAAGGATGTTAATAGTATTTAATTTTAACTATCTATGTTTGGTTTTAGTTATTTTTATAGCAAAGTTTTATACTATACATACAAAATTCTGAGGGAAACGATACAATAAATCTTATATAGGAACATAAGCTCTTACATAGGTATTGCCATCGTGGGTTATAAAGAGCTGATCTTACAAAATGTTGCTCGCTCTTCATTACTGTATAAATAGCAAGTTTGGATTTGGAACAACACGATTTCTGTGAAATGCCTATACTCATGAATGGATTTTATGATTGCACTTACACGCTTTAACGATGAAGCCTTAACAATTTTGAGACAGTTCTACTTGGTGGTTTATATATATGTACCATGACCCCCCCATTTTTTCTTCGTTACATATTAAAAGGTAATATTAACCACAGCAATCATTATGCATGTACAAACTTCTTTTGTGACATTCAAAACTTTTGTGGATCATTTGACGTTCGAGTTATGGATGTTGACTTAAAACATTCTAAATGAGAAGCTGGTCATATGAAAAATTATTTAATATTGCCTTTTTTCCTATAAACAATGGTGCAATCAAAACTAATTATTTCCAATTATTTCAAATTACATTTGAATAACAGCATTAGCAATTTACATAGAGATTATTATATCCTAATGATTATTGTAAACAAAACAACTTCATTTTTTAATCTTGTGCCATATTGGGAAGTTTCACTTTTTAAATGTGGTGTTCTTGTTGCAGTCACTAAGAATTGTCCATTGTGGGGGGACTCACACTTTATTCAACAACTTTGAATGAATTGTGGTATGTTTTAAAACTTTGTACACATGGTGGGTTAAACTCTAAGGGCAGGTGGGAGGGCCAATATCACTGTGTGTAAATGGGTGGGTGGGACAATACCACTCTACATGTATGAGTGGGTCAAGAGCTGACGAGCGTTATGTCTAGATGGCTTTAGATTATGTGTATTTCAACTTGAAGGAATAAACAAGGCTTTAGTTTACACTGCGTTATTTAATTTGCAACAACAAGGATCGTTTGCATTGGATATTTTATTCATCCAATGACTCTGTAACGAAGCAGTCTGGTGCTGAACTAAGAAAAACAATCTACAATTTTAAACAATTTTTTCAGCACATTTAGCAGTACATTAACTAATTGTTTGACATTAGAGATCTTTTTCAAATACAATAAATATATACACGTAAGTACGGTAATGAATTTATGATGTAACTAAAGTCTATTGTGTATTCATTTATAAAAAAACATTAAAAATGTCAATAATGTGGATAACTTGACAGTCCCCGAACGTGACAAGCTCTGGGTCCACAGTAAGTGGGGTTTTACTACAACTATTTTTCAAATTTCATCGATAATTTTCTTTTATAGCTTAGAGATTACTTTGTACAATTATGAATCACTTTAATTGAAAATAGGTCATTAGTAACTTATTTATTATCATTTTCATAATTTTTTGGGCATACAGTTTTTTTTAAGTTTTTCTTTGAAAACAATTCTCTTATATTTACAATATTTTGTTAAAGATTTTAAATACTAAAAACCCAATTCCTGCTTTATGTGCGTATGCAACTTTCAATGCATGTAGGATCAGTAAATATAAATGGATGTTCCCTATTTATAGAATTGAAAAAGAAAGATAACATGCCTAAATAATTTTATTTGAAAGAGTTCAGGTTTAAAAATTCACATCTTATTCGTGAATTGAAGTATTCCATTTTGGGTATTTTAGCACTCTTAGTTCATGTTCGCAAAAGACATTGGGTTATTCTGACATTTGTTAATATTATTTATAATTTACAGCTAGTAAAATTACTTTATTTCATTACTGGAATTGGTAAATATTGCTTCTATAAAATAGATTGCCTTAAATTTTACATAAACAGAACTTTAGCTTCACAATAAAAAAGCACATTACAAAAAATAAAAAATTCCATGGAGAATATTTCTACATGTATGTACAACTAAAAATGGGCCATATTGGTTCTAAATTAGTTTTATTTAAAAGTGAAAAACCCCGTGTTACTAAAGAAACCATTATTTATATATTGTTTTATTTCTATAAAAAATTAGAGAATGGCTGTTTTTTCACAAAGATATTTGATTCCAGATTCAGGATGAGCTTCTTAAATCGTTCTATAATGTCATAATCTGTAAGATTAAACAAAGAAAGCCTTTAATAACTATAACAAATTAAATTTGCAGACTAAAGAACAAACAAATAAACATCAAATAAATAAGTGAAAGTAGAGTACTTTTGAAAATTGTAAAAACAAACCTATGCCAGTGTGTCCAGTAAACCTCCTTAAACAAATTCCCTGACTTTTCCCTGACCGATCCGTGATTTCATACTAAATTTTCCTGACCCCAAATCAACATAGTTACATATCTGTCTATTTAACTTAATTTAGTAATATTATGTACCACCATGTACATACATTATGTTACCGTATTTACAGTCAATTACAATTATTAATTACATAAATATCAATATTTCACAAATATATTTTTATTGATAACCGTAATAATTTAATTCAAAACTATTACCTACAATAATTATTCTTTTTGAACTACTTTATAGAAGTAGAGGTAGAATTAAAAAATATTTTTAATTAGCCTTGAGTAAAGGATTTTTTGTAGCGCACCCAAGTATATAGTGACTATTACAAAACACAACAAACTGGTGTTCTTGTTAGGATTTTCCAGGTTTTGTTTCAAATTCCCTGATTTTTCCCTGACTTTTCCAGGTCATTTAAAATTCCCTTACTTTTCCAGGTTTTCCATATTTTCCCTGTTGCTGGACACCCTGCTATGCACAATAATGATTTAAGTAATTTTTGTTATTTTTAAAAATTAAAAAATATCAGAATATGATAATTCTTGGTTATCATTCTTTAATAAAACAGGTTTCACTTTTGTTATTACAGCAGAACCTCGATAGCTTGACCCTAAATAACATGAAATCCTTGATAAGTAGAATTTTTTTTAAATCGCCATGAACTTCCTATAAGAAATAATTTTACCTCTAATTCTCAAATTTTTTTATACCGTAAGATGATTTTTCATTCTCCTGAACAGTACATTATAACCTCTGTAACTTGAAATTGGGACAATGCAAACATCTACAAGTTGAAGTTCCATCACTTGACCTTTATAACCAAAATTTTATGATGGCAAACATCAATAGATCGATATTAACATCTCTGCTATCTAATAAGGGAGCTAAATTTTCGTGTTGTGAGTAAATCGCCCTAACTCCTCACTGGTGTCTGTTTCTTCTTTTTACTGCACTGTTGTTTATGTTCTGTAAAACATATATAAATCACATTGCTTCTCATACGTGTTTGTGATTTGTGTAGTGTGATGGCATATCAACGAAAGTGTGAGACTTTACATATAGAAAAAAATGGAGAATTCTAAAAGAAGCTGACAAAAAGGAAATAAAAAGAAAATGGACATTACAAAAGTGTTTGGCATTCAACCTAATATGTTATCAATAATTCTAAAAAAAGGGAGAAGTATGAAGAAGGAAATGGCCTAGGTATATCATGTAACAGGGCTAAACAGGCTGATTTTGAAAATCAATGTGTTTTACATTGGTTAAAACAATGCAGACTAGAGATAAGAATATTTCAATTTCACGCTCTATTCTTCAAGAAAAGGCAATCGAATTTGCAAAGAAGTTAGGTTATGTTGGGTTCCGTGCTTCTCGGTTGGTTGCAAAACTTAACCAGACTTAACCATGACTTTCAAAGGCAGTGGGAGTAAACATAGTAAAGAGCGCATAACAGTGCTTCTAGGAGCTGACGCTATTAGAAAAGTTAAGTTGAAACCATTGTTATATGTAAGGCTAAAGAGACACGATATTTGAAAGGAATCGAAAGCCAAACTATACCGCTATTAAGAAAGTGTAGATGACATCAGAAATTTTTGGACAATGGCTCAAAGATTTAAACAAAAAAATGAAGAAGATGAAACAAAAATTCTGTTATTTATATGCAACTGCTCTGCCCACGGTGATCTGCCTAATCTCTCCCACATTAAAAATAAATGTTTACCTACAAAAACAACCTCTCAAAAATTGCAACCTTTAGATCAATGTATGATTAAAATTAAGTTTATACCAAAAGGAAGTTGTGAGTAGATATCTGAATGATGTGGGAAATTACTCACCTACTAAAATAAACATTCTGGATGCCAATTGGATGTTTACAAAAGCATGGAACAATGTAACTGATAAAACTACTTTCAATTGTTTTAAAAAGTCTTCTGAGTCAGTTGAGAGAGTATGGAGGAAGAGAGTGGAAATGCTAACCTGCCTCGGTTGTTGAAGATCCAATAGATTGGGTGGAAATAACTCAGAACCTCAACATAGAAGATATATGCTGTTTAAAGAGTTTATTAATGTAGATGACAATGTAGCAGTTTGTTCTGAACTATCTGACACAGACATCGTAGCATCAGTGGTTTCACCAGAAATAGATGAAGAGAAAGAGACGTCCCCATCGACCAAGACAACATACACTCAACCCCAGAACCTAACACTCAAAGAAGCCTGTGATGCCATAGATTTGCTTCATTGATACTGTATTCTGTAAAAAAATCAGTTATGAGTGACAGTGTTGCTGCTTACATCCATTGCTAATCTGGATACAATTTTGAATTTTACCACTTCATTAAGTAAATAATCAAAAATTGATGATTTTTTTAAAGCCATGTAATTATTTTAACTGTAACTTTTAACAAATTGTGCATTTTTCCATTATTAGAACTAGTTTTTATAGTATAGCTTATACCTTTTTTGTTTACTGTATCATTATTATTGAGTCACAGTTTAGTTTTGATTAAATTTACAAATTTGAGTTTACTTTTGTCAATTAATTATAATTTACACATTCCATCAATTGAAATACAGCTATTTAAAATGCTTATCGTTTTATTGGAACCCTGCATATAAATTATCTTAATTTTTATACCCACACATTTTACTTCAGTATGATGTTCAGATAAACAGTAATCACGCAAATGCACTGCATAGCAACACAGTTTAGAAAAGTTCAATGACCTATGAACCTTTTATAACTCGAAGTATAGAATTTTACTCCAACCTTGTTTACACAAAATATTCAATAACTATATTCACATTCCTTCAGATTCGAGCTATAAGGTTGTACTGTACTTTTGTTAGATCAACAAATTACAACAAGTCCATGTCTGTTCACACACAAGAAACCGAGCAGCTGATGCAACAACAAAACAAACTGTTATTTTTTTCACAGTTTATTTGAAACAAAATCAACTGTCTATAATAAACAATTTTTTGTAGCATCTTATAGAAGTAATACAACAATATTACATGATATTATAAAGTAAATATATCATAATTATATACTTTATTTTATATGTATACAGTGTATAGTTTCTTGTCAGCTACTATTTATTAATTTAAAAATATATAAAAGCTAAGTTTTATATAATTGTAAAAAAGTCCAAAGTTAGTTGATATTAACAAAAATTAAAATATCAAGTGATCTCCTGCCACAAAGCTAAATCCAATCCATCAAGCCATTTAAGACCTACCTCGCTGATTCTATTTATGCTAGCTAATCCCTCTGTAAAATAGCGCAGTAGGCACTGTGTAACTATGTGATTCATTGTTTGGATAAACTACTCGCAATCACAAGATTTAATGATTTTATTTGTCCACTAAGCAATATTACAGCAATAGCCTACGTCCATAATACAATTTAAAATTACATGGCTGATTTATTGTCAATCCCCATTTATATTTCCAGTAATTGTTTATACCCCCACCAGTTCCGAACTGATTCAACAATGTCTATACCCTACGACGGAGATTCATCCCATCTACAGATACTAAATTGACATTTATTTCTACTGGAAATACTTCCTTTATGCACAGTAATGAAAATAAAAATGCATAGATTACAAATCTATAATTGACAAGATCAGCATATTTCTAAGTTTCACCGTTCTATCACAGAACAGCACTCAAAATATTAACCTTTGAAATAAACAATGTAGACCAAGTTAACACAAATTTAAAATAACTTGTGAATCAAACATTTTCAGGCTTAATAGTTGTTGTTTTTTTCTCTTCTTCAATTGTTGCCATCCTTATTTTCGAAAATGACTTCAATAGGCCTAAAAAAATTAAATAACCAAAAAAAAATCTGTCATAAATTGCTAATGGTTATAACATTTATGGCAGGGCTTCTTCAAAAACTATTATTAGAAATAGCAATGGAAGTATTTTAATAGTTTGTATTGTTCATTGTTTTAACTGTACAGTAGTTAAAAGACTATCAGGACAAGTTGTCCTGTTATACTGCCATTCCCAACGAATGTTATTCACACAGTAAAAAAATTGCAACATGTCTTATATATCCTACGCCATTGTGGCAACACATTAAATTATCATTTCTCTGAATCCTATTTCCTTGATAAGCATCTGTTTAGCTTAATTGGGTGCAGGGTGTCCACACAAATGTTGTCACAATTTTCCCTGACTTTCCCTGACCATTTCAGATAATTTTCCCTGACTCTCGCAACTTTTCAAAAATACATTAGAGTCTAAATATTTTGTATTTCAAGCATTACTTTAAAATGATTATTCTGGAGATATTAATCTTGCTATTAAAAAGTGTAAATAAACATTATAAAAGAGAAAAAAAAAACAAGAAAACCTAGCCTCCTCCATACCCATAGCTGGCCTAGTTCTCTCTCCCTTTCTTTTTCCTCCTTTTTATACTAACATTTTATTGAAAATACAAATACATTTCTACGAAGCTACATTGCTAATATTTTCATTATTAAGGAAACCTATAAGTAAAAAAAAAAATATATATATATATATATATATATAAGACTAACAAAATTAATCTAACAAATGAAGAAAAATTACATTTAAATACTTATTTCAACACTGGAGAATATTATCAGAACATATACACCTTGATTGTACACCTACAATAGATATTCCATCTAAAAGTAATATTTGTGTCTGTAATTTTGTTAGTGAGGCCCGCAACCACAACTGCATTTACGTTTACATGTGTTTAAACTGCATTATGTTTACATGGGACTACACTAGCGCTCCACAATGGACCACGAAACAGCTGATGTTTTGAGACTCAAAATTTAACATTGGATGGTAAATCTATTTCCGTATAAAATCAATTATATAGAACATTGCACTATTGACCACCACTTTAATTAATTGTATAACATGACAAGAAAAATGCAACGTTAGTTGAGGTTACTAGAGCATAAAACAATCCCCTCAAATGCATCACTGGGACAGATTTCCCTGACTTTCCAGAATTTTTGTTCAATTCCCTGACCAAATTTGTTTTCCCTGACTATCCCTGCATTTCCAGAATGTGGACACCTTGTGGGGGGGGGGGGGGGTTATGAGATTACTGCTTAGTAGTCAAGAATTGAAACGGAAGGCTAATTAAGTGCACACTCTACAAGAAAGCCTAAGAAAGAAGAGGTCACATCTTGTGAGTGCCCTAACTGCCTCGTCACCTTGTGCATTTCATCTTTCTAAGAATTATTTCTTATTCTAAATTAGCGCAAATCCTATTATTTTTATGCATTATAGGCCTATAGTTCCAATAAATTTAGGCTACCATTAATATCGTTTTTTTTCTTTTGAAACCCTATTTAATAAAAATTAATTACTATTTTCGCAATGGCCAAGATTACATCATAGGATATATATACTATTTGAAGAGCCCAGAAATTGAAGTAGGTATGTGAAGTAACTTAGGCACACTAGGTCAGAGTGTACAGGACCAACTCCAAAAAGTGTAAACTAAAAGACCAACAAAATAATATTTTTACTTGATTCCTTGAAAATATTTGTATATATTTATTAAATTGACTAATCAGCCTAACAGCAAGAAACTCATAAAATTCCCAGAAGGTGAAATAATTTTTAAAATTTAATAATAAAATTAATTAGGCCTATATTACGCAAAATAAAATTAAAAATGTAGGACTAGTATATTTCTTAAAATGATTGATATTTTTATATTTTTTCTCCCCTCTTCACTGATTAACCTATGACAAATTTTTATGTTAATGAATATTAATACAAACAGTAAAGAATGTGCATTTTGTTAAGTTTAACCAGTCCTTACTGCTAAATATATCTACTATGTAAGTAATCAAAATATAAAAAATTACTTTCTATTAATACACACATAAAATTTACTAACAAGCCCTAATATCTTATATTCTTAAATTGTAGTTTGAGTTGCCACGTTTTAAAATTAATTTGGATTGTGATCAAGCAATTACAGTAATCCAATATTACTTTTCATGCCCGAACAAAACTATCTGTGTAGTAATAAACAATGATAAGTCTTTGGTTTAACACATTCTTTTTAACAACCTTACTAGGAGACAAATGACATAACGCATATTTATGAACACAACATTTATTACTTCAGTTGGCCTAATTAGTTATAAAGATTATTATTTAGTAGAACAAACCTTGCCACATTTTTGTTTTTTGAAAATATTATGTACACTAGCTTATCCTAAAAACAATGTATTTTTAGGTTTTGGAATCATAAAATCACTTTATTAGGCCTATTTTTTTATTTTAAAGGATGACAATCTCCTTTTTAACCTTAGCCTGCTCATTCCTCATAGACTATTGATTTGTGCAGGGTCCTTATGAGACATGAGGTAAGGATGAGAACTAGTACAGTACAAGATGAATATTACAGCGAAAAACTTCCAGTCAAGGCCAGGATTCAACCTGCGCTACCTCTAACTCAGCTCAAAGTACAGACACCATGGACCTAATGGCCACTGGCACTCCCCTTAGCAATCAGTTTCTGAATCTGTAGCAAAGCACACATAGACACATTGCCTATATGAAATTAATAGATCAGTTTAAAGGATGTGTATAATATCAGTCTGAATGCTATAAATATGGTCAAAGAGCCTAACCAGGTTAAAAAGAGGACTTAGGAAATTTTTTTATGAAAGAAACCTAATTTTGTCTTTGAAAGAGTACAATTGGTAATTCTGAGTAATATATGGATCAACTCCGATTTTTCTCATATTACAATATTATGTTCCTAAGGCAAGTTAAAACGAAAATAACAGGAATTTATTGAAAGATGTGTATCGATAACAATGGGATGATTTAAGTTCAAGTTAAAGTCCAAACAGGCTCACCGTTATATGGCCTCTATTCAGTTCTTATCATGACGGCTTGTAGTCTGGATGTCGATGTTAATCCGTTTCTATGTAATACATGCAAAATTCACTTTAACAAAATTTATAGTGAGCTCTGAAGATAGTGAGAAATTGAACAATTTTTTGTACTATCACGGTGTAATACCACGGAATAAAAAATGTCCCACTTGTGGAAATCAAATGACTTTAAATGAAAGTGATCACGTGTTTCGATGTTGGAAAAGAATAGAAACTACCGACAGAAACAAGAAAAAAAGTGAAAATTCAGTGTAAAAGTTCGTGTCTCAGTTTCAATTTACTTTCTTTGAAAAACATAAACTATCGCCGCTAACTGTCTGCCGTTTTGTCGCTTATTGGGTCCTATTAAAAACTCCACGACACGATCTGTTGCGACACGAACTTGATCAGTCACATCACGCTGTCGTTGATTGGAGTAGTTATCTCAGGGAAGTTTGTATGATTATTCTACTACTTGAACAGTCTCAACCCATTGGAGGAGTAGGGAAAACAGTAGAGATAGACGAAGCAAAAATTGGTAGGCAAAAATATAATCGTGGCCGAATGATTGAAGGTAATTGGGTATTTGGTGGCATTGAACGTGAAAGCAAACGTTGTTTTTTAGTTCCTGTTCCAACACGGGGCCAAGAAACGTTGTTACCGATAATCCAAAAATATGTGTTACCTGGAACGATGGTGATAAGTGACTGTTGGCGAAGTTATAACTGTTTACAATATCAAGGTTACCACCATCTAACTGTTAATCATAGTTATAATTTTGTTGATCCTGACACCGGTGCTTACACCCAAAACATTGAAAGGGTCTGGAGGGATGTGAGAGGTAACATCCCTAGATACGGCAACCAAAAAACATCATCTCATTGTCCATTTAGCTGAGTTTTTGTTTAAAAGGAAGTTCTGTGACTATAAGACTCAAGTACATCACTTATTCAGAGCGATTTCATATGTCTACAACGGAATTTCAGCATATTGTGATCGTACAGAGCCACAACGTAAGGAGCCGGACTGTGACTCCGATAGTGACGACTATTAAGGTTAGTTATGTATTTTAATGTTGTTTCCGGCATGTAATTATAAGTTTTAACTAATTCTACATATATTAGGAACATAATATTGTAATATGAAAAAAATCAGAGTTGACCCATATATTACTCAGAATTATCCAGCTTAGCAAGTAACAATTGGGACTGCTCTTTTCATGAATGGATTGAATGACATTCTTTTTTTAGACACGTTTTTAGGCATCACAATGTAAATTGACCTTCGACTTTGGCTAAAGCTTACGGCAAATGTAAGGTTAAGGCTATAAGTATTGGTAAAATAACACTGACAGATGAAGTACTGGAAATGAGAGTGAATGTGTAGGTACAGATTATCATTCTTATCTACTTAAATGTACAATCATATTTGAGTATTGAAATCAATTCAAAATACTTAAGAATCAATTTCGTAGGGAAGTATCATGTCTAAGGCTATCTTAATTAAAAATAGAATTAATAACTCTGATAATATCTCAAAAAATTACTGGTATTATGTTATTAATATTAGATATAGAAAATCTGGTAGTTTTTAAATAAAGTAGATACTATTCCTCTTATGGGTGAAGATGTGGGGGTCCTGTGCTCCAATCCAGAAGTTGTTGTCAAAGCCCCGGTCACAATATACTGTTTACCAGTTGCTACTAGGCAGCAGCTAGCACTAGCACCAGCAAGCAGCGGCTGTTTTGTGGTCAGACAGAGATAGTTATTTGTTAGATCAGTGATGGCTGGTGCAATATAAAATGTCGTTCGTGGCAAAAAAGAAAAAGCTTTTAAAGTGGATACTAAGGATATGAGTTAATGAGCTTTGCTCAGAAATGCTAAATCGGAGAGATAGTGTTAGTGAGCCTTAGATTCAAAGATGGATTCCTTTGTATTTTGTATCAAATAATCAGGACAGGAAACATCCCAAAAACAGGGATAGTTTGCAAATATGCAAACTATGACAAATATGCAAAAAGTTGATAACTTCTCTCGTAGACTACTTTAATTTTCAATATTTCACTACACCACCTGTTGATTCACTTGCTGCTGGTATGCTACTAGGGTGGTCAGACGGCGCTGGTTGCTGGCGCTAGCGCCTGCGAGTAGTCACGTGACCCGCTGGCTACTACTGAAAGTTGAAACTTAACTAGCGGCTAGTAAACACCAGCACACTAGCGGAACCAGCGGCTGGTTTTGTGGTCACACGACGCTTTTTACCAGCCGCTGGTAAACACCGTCATGTGACCGAGGCTTAAAATACTAAATGATTTTTTTGTAATTTGTGGTACAAGTATTAATTAACTTCTAGTACAAACACTGACAATGAGTCTGTTGTATTTAATGATAAACTAAATTCTGTTGATCCACAGTTTAACTTAAGAAAGTCATAAAATTGATTGCCTAAGTAGTAAAACTTTTTTGTACCTATAATTAATTTAATAATATTAATTTTAGGAAAAACACAGATAATACTTTTTATCTGTTCACTGTTTTTATTACTATAAAGTTCTCTTGATTTTTCTGTTGTGTGCCAACATTTCCATCTGGATAATATAGATTATTGTAAGTTTCAAGAGCTTTATATTATTAATGTTTTTATGGGTTAAATAAATTGGGCATGTGAGACAGAAACTTGTTTAAGGTATTTATTTACTTAGAAGACTATCAGTCTAATTAGATCCTGTGACTCTAAGGAATGTTTATTTTGGAGTTATACATCCTTATTTATCTTATAGGTTGTTGCTATATAGAAGTTCTGCAACTTGACATGTAAATAAGATTTATATTTTGCAAAAGGCTATAATCAGAATATTGGCTTTAAAAGTAGACGTACTTGAAGAACCTACTAGACTTGATCTTTTCATTAAATATAAGCTTCTCACTGTTTATGCATGCACTGTATGTCTATCAAACTTTTTTACTTATAAAAAAAGATCATTAATATGTAGTAACTAATTCTCTTATTCATAAACTTAATTACAGCACGAGGGAAGGTCTTGACTATCATAGAATAAGACAGAGAAAGTAATTGGACTGAAAAAAGCCCTTTCATAAAAGGAACTATTTTTACTAGTTGTTACGAAATTTAATTAAACAATTGGGTATTAAAAATTTAAATCTGCTTTGAAAAATTGGCTTCTAAATGTATGCCCTTAAGATCTCACATACTTTTATAACACTGGATCAAGATAAGGTGTCACGGTATCCTGTATCCACTTTCTTTTGAATGGTTTGCTACTATTAACTATTTTATTTCTTTTTTTATTCTATATTGCTTTTTTTAATCTATATTGCTTTGTCGTTACTTATTTATGTTTTATATTCTTTTTATAAATCTATCTGTAAAGTTGTTCTAGAACAATAAAACTATGCTAGACATGTGATACCAAGCAAGATTCAGAAAATACTAGTCTATCATTGGCCTATATAACCATAATATACTCAAGAATAATGCTAATTAAGAATATAAATACTGCGGTAGACGTTCACCTTTTTTTACTTAAAAATGTGCCTGCATATTACTACATAATATAATAGAAGTTTTAAGAATTATGTAGGAACTTCTATGTATTATGTTTTAAGAATTATATATAACTTAACTAAGCCATATCTCAGTAACAGTTTCTACCATAGTTGGCCAGATATTTGGTGACCCTCTACATTTTAAGTTCTGCCTTAAAACAATCTCGTGGATCAGAATCCAAGCTTTTACAGAATTTTACTGTTCCTATAATTAGTTAGTAGGTAGGATCCTAACCGAATGACCAAGGCTAAAAAAATATGTTGTGCCTTAGAGTATTAAGCATACATCCTTATAATAGATAGGTCCTTAGACTCAAGACACAGCCTGAAATAATACACCATACACGTACAGTGGTACTAACCCACCCACCCACCCATATACGTACAGTGGTACTAACCACCCGCCAACCCATATACGTACACTGGTACTAAAATACGTAGTGGTACTAACCCACCCGCCCACCCACACACGTACAATGGTACTAACCCACCCGCCCACCCATACACGTACAGTGGTACTAACCCACCCACCCATACACGTACAGTGGTACTAACCCACCCGCCAACCCATACACGTACACTGGTACTAAAATACGTAGTGGTACTAACCCACCCGCCCACCCACACACGTACAGTGGTACTAACCCACCCGCCAACCCATACACATACACTGGTACATACGTACACTCCAATAATATCAAGTAGTCAAGACAACAGTGACAGTATCAGATAACAGTAAACAGTAACAAAGATAAGGAGACAGACAGATAAGCGCCTCAAAACAAATGAGTGCATTGTAACAGCCTGTGTCTTGTTTGCTATCAAATGAAAGGTCTATTCAATAGAAACTAATTTACCAAAGAACCACCCCTACACGTACAGTGGAAGTGAACATTTACTTGGCTGCTATCAGAGAGATCATGAATATACAAATAAGTTGAACTTATAAATAATGAAATATTGCGTTATAGGCCTAGAAAGTAATTTTAACCCTTATCACGCCGTAAGCGCATATATGCACATTTATTGACTTTGCTCTAAACGCCGTAAGAGCATATACACGTAAAAATTACAAAAATTATATTTTTGTAATAATGTTTCTAATTTAATGTTTGTAATAATGTTTCTAATTTAATGTTTGTAATAATGTAGTGCATTTGGGTTATGGGCGGTGACTCATGAGAGACACATTGTGCGACTCGCAACCTTTCGTTAGCCTGTCAATCACTACGAGACTGGTTTTTGTCTGGCAGTGTACATTTCCGCTGCGCCATCTAACAGCACAAGCGCATATACATGCAGCAACTGTCGAGCCAAGCGGTTGTCATTTTCCGCCGCCTCATCTCTTTGAAACTGTGTATTTAGTTGTTTTTATCATAACTTTAGTTTAATATATGATAGTCATTTATTAGTTTTAATTGTCAATATGAATAATATGGCCGATTTTGATTTTGTGTATTTACTTATTTTTTATTGTATGTGTTATGTGCAGGCCCTGTCTTTATCAGTTTATGTACAAGTAAATGTACTCAATTATACATATTTTATTAATAGTAATAATACTTTGTATTGATTCATACTGTATAAATGATCTATGCCTGAGGCTTACTTTCAAGTAAGTTTGCTTATTTACATACGGTATTCATATATAAGAAAAAAAGGTAAAGTAAGCTAATAAAAGATGTTATCATATCTTTTGTTTTCCTGTACAGAACAATAAAAATACTGAGCAACTAAAAAATATAATTTTTATTTTATACAATAAATTAGCGCTTAATGGAAAAAAGCATTGTATAAATGGCGCTTTAAGGTTTATAAGACTTTAAAATAATTTTTAACTGTGTTAAAACAAAATTACGTAATTAATTGTTCACTGAGTTGGCTTGAAATGACAACAAGTGCAGCTTAAAGAAGGAATACAATTAGCTTGACAAACGGAAATAGACTACCCTATAGCCAGGCAATATTAACATTCATTAGCTAATGTAATATATGGAAATTTTTTCAAAGTTTTTATAGTTAAATGCGTCAACACTTCATTAATGACTTGGTGACAAGTAGGCCTAGGTCAGACCATTGATCGTTTATACTAATCAACTAAATTATTTTTATACGACTAAGTTACAGGTCCTTCTTTTGTTTATAATTCAGCTAGCCTATCTTTTACTTTATTATTATTATTATTGGACAATTACAGATTAGGCCTTGTTAAAAAACTAAACTAGGCCTAAGTTGTTTTATACAAAATTTAGGTTGTTATTCTAACATAGGCTATAAATTATATAATCGTTCCTTGTTAACATTATTTTGTTATGATGCATGTACTACTCAAAGAATTATATTTTAACTTATTTCTGTTGGAAGCCCCTACGCAATATTTACTCAGCTTATCTAACAAATTTTGAACAAACCAGTGTCTCAGCTTAGAAAAATGGTTTTGAATTAACTTATAAAATTCATGAACTTAGAAAGTTCAAAATAATAGAGGGAAGAAACATTTAATGATCTTGTGTAGTTTAGTTACGATGCTAAAATGGTCCTGTAGGGTACTCTAACTTGGTCTACTAGGCTTAAGTGACTAATCCCTAACAAATTGTTTTGAAGAATTATGCTTTTCTATCCTGAAAATGATAAAAATATAACAATACTTCACTGAACATAATCTTAAAATCTGATTCATTCAATTACAATAAGTTCTTATATGCTCAATATAATTAACCAATAAATCATTAGGGTTGTTTACAAATTGCTGATGCTAAGCCAAATATGATACCAAATAAAATTTTTAATGCAAAGTAATTAACTTAACCATTTACAAAATAAACTAAACATGCAAAATAAAATAGTAAACATACATAAACAACGTCATAATGAACTTTGGGTTGTTCGATCAGAGCATCCACTATTATCTTTCCAATTATTTTTTATGTAAGTTCAAGGGCCGTGATGTGATTATTCAAAATTACCGAGTTTCCATGGGAAGTAATGAAAACAGCTATCTCAGGATTAAGTTTGTTCGAAGATCAGAGTTAAAGCTAACTTTATAGCACAATAAATCAATACAGGTCAAAGTTTGGGCCACTCACATTTTGAGGACAGGCCCTTCAGGTGCTTCCATTGTAGCTCCAAGAAGCGTGGCAGCTTCTCTAAACAGAGTAGCGACCTGCATTTATAACAACACTAAACAATTCAAAACTACATTCACCAACTACTTGAACTACAACCTGGGACTCGGTTATCACCTCCAATAAATTACAATTTACATGTTATTCTTATAAACTAGACATTAAAAAATCCTCACTCTACTGGAAAAATCAAGCTACTTGTGATTGGTTGCCAAGAATACGTTTCAGAAAAATCAATAGGGACAACCACAGCTCTCTAGATAAAAAGTAACATTACAAACAAAACTTTACCGTAAAAACTCTAGAGATTTTTACGATATTTCACACTGTTTATATACCATGCATATATAAATAAGGCTCATTGTAAATGGTATCACGAAAGCTCTAAAGCTCATCTCTAACCAAGAGCGAGTTGATAATTTACAACCCCCTTACCACTGTCGGATTAGTCTGTACTACAAAAGAAAAATTGATGCTCAACAAACTTCGAAACTTTGCCTATTAACCGTTTATTACTTAACTTTACTCTCCGGCGAAAGTTATTTCTTGAATGAAGCGTGGGAAATTCCATGTAATGTATTGTAGTCAATGAAATTGTTTAAAAATACTATTTTAAAATTATTATTGTATTTATTTTGATTTATATTTTAGATGTTATTATATATGATATGAATTGTTGATTAGATGTTGTATCGTTCACTTACATGAAAATTATTCTTGTCTACTAAAAATATAAACGTGTTGGTTACAAATACGTAGTCAAACTTGGTTTAATTTAATGTACATTGGTTTTAGTGCCTTCAAATGTAGATAATATTTTCCGAAGAACCTAATGAATTAGCTCTTCAAAACTAAAGTGTTTTTAAAAGTGGTATAGTCAAAAACAAATTGCGGCTTCTTGCCAATTTTATTTTGTATGCATGCATTCAAATGTTACAGTTTAATTATTTTATTTATATACGGTATTATATATTGTGGTATATGACGATCTGAGACCCCCTCCCCCCAAAAAAGTAGTATGGTTTTATTATACAGTCTGTAACTTTTGTTACAAAATTGCCATAAATTAATATATTTAACTAAACTATTTAATTAATTACTTGGCTAAGCTTCAAAATGTCATAATACTAAAACATATTTTTAATGCACTTAAAATCGAAAAAGTAGTTTCGGACAAAAAGCTGTAATTAAAAAAAAATTCTAAGGTGTAAGTTAATTTGTTAAGATGGTATAATTTACAATCATGCTAGGAATTTCCCTGCCATATACCACGCATGATTGTCCACTATCATCGAAGAACATTAATAAATATTCGTCAGAAATACTTTTTATGTACTCTTCTAAACACACATTTCTTTTTAACCATTCGGGGGATTCCGCATGATTTTCAATTTCGGATTTATTAAATCTCGCCTGCCGTTCTGCCATCATTTATTGCTGATACTGTTTTACTGCTGCACAATTTGAACTTTGTATATTTGACATCTAAATGTAAACGTACTGATTGTAAACTGGCTGCTTGCTGTTAATAAATCAAATAAATTTAGATCCATACAAAATCTGTTGTTAGAAATTAGATAAAATTTAACTGCAAAATGGAATTTAAGCTTCGTCTGAACAGAATCACGTCTCATCTGCAACTTCTAAATGGCAACGACTGATTAAATTTATCTTGCATTCTTAACTCATCTCGTTTACTTTCATTGATAAATACAGTTATTCGCAAATACTAGACAAGTAGTTTTACAGTAGAATCTTTATTCCCGATACAGTATACAAAAGATATGAATTAAAGTGTTATACACTATATAAAACAGCTTGAATTGAACAAGACGGCAGTGGCTATCAGCTGGTAGCCAAACACATTCTAATATACCGGAGCGAGTCAGCTCAGCTTCATTCATCTTTTTCTTCTTCTAGAAACAGTTTGTGATATGGTTTTGTTTAACACACCATAAATAGCGGGAAATTTAAACATGAATTGAACAACTAAGTTAATCCATTTTATATTTGTTATTTGAAGAATTCTTGTACGACATTAATAATTTATGAGTATTAAATTAATATTTTTTTTTTACAATTTTCTAAAAGGATAATTTCTTTAGTAATGCTTTGAAAGAACAATTAAAATTAACTAGTTATTAAAAACATTCAGTACGAACATTAAATATTTTACGGTTTTTTTTGTACACGGTTTACATTGATTATATATTTTGTTATAATACAGACAAATCCACATAATTTGTTAACATAGTTCATAATTGTTGTTAGTGGTTTCATTGACCTTCTTCTTAGCAGACCAGGAAAAAAAGTGACTTAAATCTAAATTAATATTTAAAACTACTGTAGAGTTAAAAATGTCATATTTATTAATTAACTTCTTCGATGCGTTTATTAATTTTACATTTCATATTTCTAAGCATTAAAAGGGACCATTGTTATTTGTGATTACTGTGTCATGAGTCACTAACAAGCAGTGGTGCCATGAGCATGACAATACAGTACTCTCTTTCCCACTGTGTCAACACCAGCCGCCCGTTACACGTTCAGCTAATAGTGTAAGGATAAATAACAAATGGATAGTAAAATATCAGTATATAGGATTAATAATATTTACATTAACTGAACATATTTTGTTTTTAGGCGATGAATATATAAACAAACCTACAAAACAGTAGTTGTTGCATATTTTGGATGAATCTATATAGGCCTAATGGTCACTGTACTTTAAAATTAAGTTCAAGATATTACTTTATAGCATGTCAGTGACTCTCAACTCTTAAAACTAAAGAAATGAACAAAAAATGACATAAAGATAAAATTAATTCTAACAGCTTAGTTACTTTCTTTGTTTGAGTGTTCTTCACTGAGGTTGGATCTTCTCTCCAGTTGTATAATGAAAAAGTGTTTTCTGTTAATTTACCCAAATATTAACTCAAACACAATTTTCTTGATACCATTACAAAGATTTTTGAATGTTTGGGTAATTAGTTATATGAACAGTATTTACCAGAATGTTGCTAATAAGCAGAGACCGAATAATAGTCTAAAGTGGCAAACAATGTTGTTGCAGAGGAGATAGTCAGCTCCTTTTGATAAAGAAACATAATGGCTCATGTCACAAATGCTTAATAACACATTTGTTATAGGTGTCGCCATAGCTTGTTTTATATTTTTAACTATTTACAATTAGAATAATACACTAATGATGTAAAATTATTGCTAGGATTCTATTCAGTTTCATTAACGGAATAAATGTTGTAGCAAAATTCGTAAAGCAGCCAATTGGCTGACTGCCAAATAATGAAGTAATGAATGAGTCACTGGTGCCAATATATTATTTATTCAATACCAACAGATAACACCATTTACAAAGAATGTTTCATCGAAAATAATCACAAGATATTTTATAGTTCTATTGAATATGGTATTTGTTTTTATTTTTTATTTATTTGTTTTTTATTTATTCATAAGACGCCGATCCTCAAGATATGGGCAAATATGGATTTTGAATGAGTGTGATGAGTGTAGATGAGCGAATGTAGTCATTGTTACAAACTAAGGCCGACTATTCCTTAGAAAGTGTCATTAATTAATAGCCCAATGACAAATGAACAGCCAGTGGTTATCAGCTGATCCTTCTAAAATGTACTATGACTCTGATTGGGATCGAACTGAGAACCTTTAGCACATGAAGCTGGGATTGAACCAACTACGCTACCGACCAATTCAATTTGTCTTTGGGACAGTAATTATAACATTAATTAAAAACCAATTAAGCTATCACAGAACAATTTTTTTAGACTAAGTACTTTTAAAGGAAAATTTGATCATATCCATCCATTATAGACTTCTCTGAAAATTATGAGATTAAAAGCTATTTTTATTTTAAAATTCCTTAAACATACCTAAGTAATAACCAAGAATCATACATGGTATACAGAAAAAAGCCAAGACACGCAACTCTTTTATAGTTTCTATGCTTAACAATACATTTTTAAAGAAATTACATAAGTTGGTAGCTTCTCGACTTTTTAATAAATTACATATTGGAATAAGAGAATGTGACAGCAAATGTAAAGATAATTGTTGATGATGTTAAAGCTTGGATAATAAACACAGCAATGTAAGAAGTTGTTTTATAAATTTGGCTTAATGTCTTATTATACATATATTGATTAAAAATCTGAGAATTAAGTAATAAAATTATGATTATTATTTTGATTATAACACAATCTAATTGAGTAGGAACCTCCCATCAGACCAAGCCATGATGAAGCCCTTTATTTTCTCCCTCTACATTTCATAACTAATTTTTAATTTAAATACTACTAGTAAAGAAGTTAGATCATATATTATTTTATGGAGATAACTGACTTCAGTATTAAGTGTTGTTGTATATGTTAGAATGTTGTACAGTTATTAAAATTTTAAGTATTTTCTTCAGCTATTCTACAAGATGGAATATTGTTTTTAATGTTTTGAACTAAGTTGTAGTTTTCTCTAATTAGACTTAGATCTAGCAAAGAAAAGAACTGTTATTAGTTATTAAGTTTTACAGTAATACTACTTCAATGTCCAGTTTGTGTTGTTTTTATAAATATGCACTTTATTTAAGATAGGAAATAGATTTTATTCTATACTAGTTTACAGCAATAATAATAATAATACGTAATTACAGTATAAAATCTGTAGCTATTTCATTACGGTTCAATATACAGGGTGAGTCACTACTAAATACATTAACTTCACCAGCAGGTTCCACTGACAAAATAGTTCATATAAACCATAGTCCGATTCTGAACCGTTTGGGTGTAATGGCGCATTTTGTGATTATTTTTAAATTACACAACTTGTTGCTGTTAGTTTGACAGGAAAACCGAACCAATTTTATTTATGACATGGAAAGTAATACCATTTGAAAGATGTTTAAATTCTCTATAAATTAAACATAGCACTCAAAATAACAAACCCTTATACAACGTTTTGAAATAACTGTACTGTTGAAAATTTGTTATGAAGAATTTAAACTTTAAGGCTCAATTAAAGCAGTTTAATTGTTTGTATTCTTACGTTGAATTACTGAAAAAACTTCCTTATTTATTTGTATTTAACTTGATATAAATATTAAGGGCTCATACATGAAAAAAGGTTGAAATGTTATAAAAATAAAGATACAGCATTACAATTCATCGTATTATAAACACCAAACTAATGAGTGTATATATCTGTAATTTATATACTAGCTGAATCAGTTAGCTAAATCAGCTGATTCCAAAATGAAATAGTTATAGTCAGCTAATTTTTTTAACTGAAAAATACAACTTCTTTAACAGGATTGTTTTTTATTACATGTTTTTATTGTATCTTTAGCTACAGTTCATACAAAATATATCATGCTATCACAGCTTCCAAGAGTTTTTATCACTTTAGAAGAATGTCAAAATGTCCTCCGTTTACCCTGCTACACATGCAAAGTCTTTTTCTGAATTCTCTCACAGTCGCCTACAAGTTAAGTTCATCACGTAGGAATTGAGAAGCTGTCAAAATCCTGTTCCTTAACTCTTCTACATTTCGAACTGGTGTGCAACAAACTTTTTGCTTGATGTGCCCCAAACAAAGCAGTCAATGGGTGTTAGGTTCCAGATCGTAGGGCCAAGCTATTGGTTTTTCTCTTCTGATCCAAATGTTAAAAGTACCACTGATGTGCTGACGGACCTCAAAGTTGAAGTGTGGGGGTGCTCCATCCTGCTTGAAAGACAATGCTTTGACGCAAATCCAACGGCAAGTCTTGAAGGAGCAATGATTAAGTTTTCAGTTAGGAAGTCCAAGTATTGAATGTAATTTAAGGCAGTTGGTAGGTCGAGGTATGGTCCTATAAGCCGACTTCCAATGAGTCCAATCCAGACATTTAATTTGAATCTTACTTGATTAGAAGACTCGTGTTCCAGGTGAGGATTTTCTGCAGCATAGTAATGCTCATTATGTATGTTGAAAACACCCTCACGATTCATTCATTTCAATTTTTCATCTGTCATTCAACGATTCATCTGTCAAAAAAATGGTCTTGAGAAAATCGTGACAATCAAACTGAGGAATCAAGCAGCAAGGGAGGATGTCTTGGTTCTAGGGCTTGCACTCGAATAAAATTATAAGGATATAGCTTTTCTTTATGTACAATTCTACTTACGCATGGTTGGGAAACCCCAAACTCACAAGAAATTGCTCTTGTACTTTTTCATGGGACTCTTGAAAAGTGAGATTAAGAACAGCTTCCTCAACTCCTACATCTTGAATAACATTTCCAACCAAACGATTACTCAAACAGTGATGAACGTGACATAGGTCTGTGCATTCGGAAGCCTTCTATTTGGATAAAGGCGACAGTATTCACGATGGCTTTCAAATGAATTATAGTCAAAGAACTGGCAAACCACAATAATGTCAACATATTATTCATTGGTAAACACCATGACCATTCAAAAAAACAATTATCTAGCATCAACAGCATTAGTTATGTGTTACTTGTAGTGCACAATTGAGAAGGATACAAAAGACATTTTTATAATACGGAAGTAACAAATCAGCTAATTATAACTATTTAATACCCAATCAGCTGATTTAGCCAACAGATGTACAAAATTTCTTGTACAGAAATTACAGATACACACTCATTAGTTTGGTGTTTATAACCAATATGATGAACTAAAATGATGTATCCTTATTTTTATGAAATTTCAAAATGTTTTTCATGTATGGCCCCTTTATAATTATACATCATTTTAAAGGTAAATAAATAAGGAAATTTTTCAGTAATTAAACGTAAGAATACAAACAATTAAACTGCTTTAATGAGCCTTAAAAGTTAAAGTCTACATAACAAATTTTCAACTGTACAGTTATTTCAAAACGTTTAAGGGGTTGTTATTTGAGTACTATGTTTAATTTATAGGGTATTTGCTCTTTCAAATGGTATTACTTTCCATGTCATAAATAAAATTGGTTCCGTTTTACTGTCAAACTAGTAACAAGTTGTGTAATTAAAAAAAATCACAAAATGCGCCATTACAGCCAAACAGTTCAGAATCGGACTATGGTTTATATGAACTTTTTTATTCATTTTTGTCAGTAGAACCCGCTGGTGAAGTTAATGTAGTTAGTAGTGACTCACCCTGTATATTAATAATAATTTGCGAATGGACCAACAATGTCCAATCTCATGCCTATATACAGGATGTTTCGAAACTCTTTAATAATTTAGGATGTCACTGAATACTTAAAAAGGAGTAAAAAAGTTCATATGAAGATATGTCCTAAAACATTTTATTGTCTATCTATTTGTCTGTATATGTTTTTACATGCAAATTTATAACTTGAGAATCACTTAAGGTAACGAAACTTGAGGATTGTATTACTTTCTTGTGCAACTTTTTAAAATAAAATATTAAAAAATAATCTTTACCTTTTTCAATACGGTGGACATTCAACTTATTCAAACAGAATATCTCAAAACTGACTAATTTTACAAAAACAAAAGATGCTAGAATACTTTTCTTTTGGAATTTTAAATCCAATAGTGTTTGTTTCAACAAAATCAGATAAAAAATAACTGAGCAATGGTAGGTTGGACAATGCATATACCCTTTTCATAGGTGTATGAGCCCTAACGTAGCTGCCAAATCCATACACCTTTGCCAACTGCCATTTCCCCCATGTGACGTCATTTGAGATGCGCGTGATACCTACCGTCTTATTTTCTAGATACCATGGCTTACTGCAACTTGCCCTGCTACCTGTGCTATGTTTTAAAATAGAATCAATTGTTAATGTAATCGGCTATTAAAATAAAAATTTGAATAAACATAAAAAATTCAAGTTACATAACCAGATGGTGTAAAATCATGCAATCTTTGAACGGTGAAATCAGTAAAAATTTCCTTCGAGTCACATTTGAAATAATTTGGCAGAATGACGGGGCTCTTTTCTTTTATAGTGCTCTGAACTCACCATTATGTCCAGGGCTGGATGATGCGATTCTTCAGCTGCCAAGACTTCAGAAGATCTTTTTAATATGCCTCTACGGATCACTATCCAGTTGTTCTGTTTGAGACCGAACACACTGGACAAATCACCAATAGAATCCAGAGAAGCTGCAGGTGTTCTGGCAATGGGAATGTGGAATCCCCAGCTACGATATGAGGGGTCCTACTAAAACCAAGAGTAACCCTCTCCCCAGCAGCACAGAATGACTGGTAAACCTCAGTTAGTTGGTTGAGTGAAATATGTACAGCACAAATAAATGCATATTCAGTTTGACCTCAGTGAAGAGAACCTCAGTGTCAGGACACAGTGAAGAACCTATCTGAAGTTCTCATATAAAGTTCCCACTGGAGGTAAAAATCACTCCCTATTTGAAAACTTCCTTACACCCAGAGTGACTTCTTCTACTAATGTAACCCATACAAAGAACACAAGGCATTTATCAATTGGTTTCATTTTGTGTATTTCAACTACTGCCGTTTTATGGACGAACCTTTTAGGGCTGAATTTGTGGCATTGTATTTTCCTAATAAATATACAATTTGACCTAAGCTCTCATTTAAGATTATCTTCTGACAACTTGCAGGCTGTCCTCTTGATGTGATGAACAATTTATAGTTACTTCACCTGGGGCATGAGTACAGAGTTGCACTGCAACAATAAATCTCAGAACTGTCCCACCTACCCCCAAATACATATCTTTACTTTTGGTATTGACCTAGCCAGCCTTCCATAGATGTAAGGTGGTATTGGCTCTCTCACCATCCCACAGACATAAGATGGTATTGACCTATCCACCCTCCTTTATACATAAGAATATAACCCACCCTACCATGGGGATGAAAGGTGTATGGTTTGGTGTATCCAATTCGTAGTAGCATTAAAGGATACTATAAATAAAGAATAGTATTTAAATAATAAAGAGTATTCCTGTAATGTCAACATACGCTTAACATTTATGGTATTACAACTGTATGTGTATGGGCGGACGTGCAATCTCTTTCATCTCCACTAGGCATGAATGGATGGGTAGGTGGGTCAATACTATTGTACATGTACAGATGGGTGGGGAAGGTATTTATTTTGGTGTAGAATTGAAATGTTAAGTTTAAAAGCTTAATCTATAAAGGTTCAATAAATATGATGTCTTCCCAAGACTTTTTGAACACACTATGATTTTATCATTTTAGTAAAAATTTTAATATTTTCTTTAGCTTTAATAATTAATTTTCTAATCACACAAGTAAGATAGCTTGGAATGGCCGACCAGAAGAAGCTGTCCATCTATTAATTTGGTTCACAGATGTCAATTTGTCTTGCCATATTCTGTTGGAGCAATAGCTTGATATGGTTGAGCTGAAAAGTTATCTCTTCTGGGTCATAATTTTCCACCAACTGGTCTTCATTTAGAGGGATGGATTTTCTTGAGGCATCATTTCGTTTTTGAAGAGAAGAGAAGATTTATAGAGATTTTGGAAATAGAGATAAAATCAAGAGCAAATGGATAATGTGTATGGGATGTATACAGGGTCGTTTCTTAGTTAGCATAGAAATACAAAACAAGTAAACGTCACACAACTCAAATTTATTATAATTAAGTACAAAATGTCATGGTGTTTGATTTTGAGGGATTCCTTTGTTAATACCTCTGGTCTGAGGAAGGTAAACGTTGTTTACTAAAATTAAACACCATAATATTTGGACTTTTATACTAATGCTATAATAAATTTGTGTTTTATGGCGTTCACTTGTTTTGTATAATACAGGGTGTCTAGCTTCGAGTATCCCATATTTTAGAGGATTGTTTGTCAGGTCAAACAAGCATATAATGCAGCATAAAATATGTCCAGTCTCTATCAATATTCTGTCTGAAAGTGATTTTTACAAAAATGTTAATGGGCCTGTCTCAAAAACAGTTTGGGAGTGCGGTGGCAGAGCGGTCTAAGGCGTCAGGACCCAAGTTCCAATCCTGGCCTTGAAGAGAAGTTTTTATCAATAACATTCACCTTATACGAAACTGGCTCTCCCCCTTACTTGGTATGAATAAGTTCCCCGCACAGATCAATAGTCTAAGGGCAATGTGCTGAGACGTATATACAGGGTGGACAAAAAATATAGAATCGCTTTCACAACGTTATTTTTTTCCATAGATAATTTGATTATTTATTTATTTTTTTTATAATTGTGTTCCATAAAGTATACTTTTTTATCAGAATAATTTACTTAAAACTGTTAAATAGCAAAGAAATAATATTGTTACTTTGAAATTCAAATGACCGCTACTGTGGAAAAGATAAAGCATTCAAAGCATTATTTGCGACAATTAATTTATCTTAAATAGACCATTCGTTTGATACCAAACTCGTAGGCTTACATTGAAGATTTTCATTCAACTCCTCGTGAGCCGTCACCCTGAAAAGATGAAATGTCGCCAATGGTATCAATAAGTATGTTCTTTGTAACTATGATTATGTACAAGATTTCACTTTTCAGTACTACAAGTGAAGTCATACAAAAGTTGTGAAAGTGTTTCCATATTTTTTTCCACCCTGTATAAAAAAGATACAATACTAGTCAAATTCAATATTTAAATTTGCCTTCCTGAGACACATTTTTATTTTAAAGTTTACATGCGCAAGTAAATATCTTTCAAAATGGCAGCTGTATAAAAATATTAATCTTAAGATAGAAAAATAGACAAAATCTAAAGATAGAAAATTTGTGTATCATTTACCGAAAAATCCAGTTTAATATATTATTTTCAAAGAACTAGTGATAAATAACAGAGAAAACTCAAAAAGTTTGACCAAAAGAATGGCAATCTCAACTTATCTTCATACTCATTTCTAGGATCGTTTCAAACACTTTAGTTTTCTTTTTTTATTTGTAACTCGATCTTTAAAAATATGTATTGTTGAATTTATCGTAAAATGGTCTATAAATTGTGTATCTTTACAATTTGTTGTAAAATTTATCACTTTTTTTAGATCTTTAACTAAGAATTTTGAAGACAGCCACTATTATGAAACAAACTTGTAATCTTAGGTATGTAAACTTTTTGAGTAAAATGTATCTTAGTAAAACGAATTCTCATACCAAATTAGGTTAATGTATCTAAAACAGTTTTTGAAATATTTACATTAAAATAAACATAGAAAACTTATAAAGATGACAAATGTTATACTGCACTATTTGCTTGTTTTCATCAGACAAACAATCCCATGAAATATGGAACAGTTGATGCCTGGCAGCCTGTAGAAAGGGTCACACTCACATTTTTGAAATGGAAAAAGAAAGAAACTGACAGACATCTCGAAACGCAAATAATTGATGAATTTTGCGGTCAAGTCATCTGACCCCTTTCCACCTAACGACATGAGGTGGTGACAGCTGTGCATTCACACTCCATTCATACTAAAATAAGTGCTTCATACATTCAACATTGCAGCGCTTTAACCATACTGACCTGGTTAAGAATGGTTTTTGGACTCACGAGCATGTTACTCGCTACCAGGAGAGGAAGAACCTTTAAACAATGGTCGCTAAGACATCAATTATTACACATGATTGCAGTTTTCCGCATGACAGAAGTCTATGGGTTACTCTGCGTTAACAAAAGTAAACCGCCCCTTCTAGGTTCTGCTAAGGTGCCAACTGACAACAGTTGGTTGCTATGCATTAGGCCACACTGAAAGGATGTTGGTGCGTGGACCAGATGGTCTCCATGTGTGCTGTTTCGACGTTGTTTTCGTCTCATCAGGTGTAAATAGGTGAGAGTTTCTTACTCACCATTACACTACAGCGAATTGAGTTTATGTCATATAATTGTCTTCATTTTCTTGAAGTTATTATTGACATACAGATCCCTTAGAGTGGATGACGGAGAATAAACTCAATGTTCTTAAAGAAACTCCATCAGATCTCCTGTGTCTAACACGTTCAATGCGAGACCAATATCGATAAAACCAGCCCCACATGCTAGAAAACTGTACTATGTCACACCTAATATAATTAACACAACAACAAAAAAACTTTACAGATATCGGATATTGGAGCCACGCTGAACGTAACATTAGAAACAACCAAACGACACAAAAACAACATAACTTTCCGTCCTGGATCGATCCTCAGCTTACACTGACCATATTTTGCTGGATAGTTGATAGTGTGGTTGGCACAGTACTGGACCACGTACAACCGGCGTGCGTCATGCTGTGGCCCAGTACTGGGTCACCCGCAGTGAACGTGTTAAGTTGGGTGGTTAACCATCCAACAAGTGTCCTTCTGGGCCTATAAACTGTATAATTGTCATCAAATGTACCTAAAACTGTCTTAGTCATCCTTTATACAATAAAAGAAAATTAGATATTGATAACATTTTCAGAAAGTTTCTTTACTAAGACTGCTGACAGGCTATTTTCCTGTAACCCTCCTATTTCAACAGGGTAATCTATAAAATAAATACACATGTTAAGGGACATTTTAATTAATTTATTATAATCTTAAAGCTAGTTACAATATGTTTCTTTTATAACAATTATAGAAATGATTACTCCTCCCAAAAGTGTTGGTGTGAGGGAGGGGGTAGCAGTCCATTGCTGCATAAATGCAAAAACTCCATATATTGTGGCTCCAAAAAGTTACACTTTGCTTTTTTTTTTACTATTTAAGATATTTTATTTCAAACTTGAAACAAACTTCTTGAGTATGAGGTGCATCATTATTGAGAGGTAGTTTCACTAGATATTAAATAAAAAGACACATAAGAGTATACAAGATGAAAAAAAAAAACTAGTAATACCAATTGTTGTGCACCTTATTGACTGCATGGAACAATCAAAACATTGTAATTAATGTTTTTGATATATTTACTACCTTAAATAGGACAAACTCCCTGTTTACCTGATTGACTGCCGGTAGCTGGAGTTACTTCTCCTCCTGTCTTGTTTGTAATTCCAGGTTCACAGGCCTATAATTACAGGTTGCTGGGATTCGTAGTCCCTTGGCCCGAGTTGTCTCGGGCAGTCTGCTGCTCTCTTGACCCTGGTGGGGAGTAGCTGGGTGTTCGGCGGCTTCTTGGACGATGTTATTTAAGCCTTGAGAAAAGCTGGCTGGCCGGAGTAGACTGGCGGGAGTCTTCAAAGCTGAGGCGATTGGTATAGAGGGCCTTCTCTTCACTGAAGGTCAGACTCATAGCGAAGTCTGCCTTCCTCTGGTCACTGGAGGTCCGCCGATGTTGATGATGTCTTTCTAATTGATGTAGTGTGTTGTTTGTGTTTCTTCAAGAGTTGAATGTTTTCGGTACCACGTAAGTACAAGATAAAGAATCCACCCAAATTTGTGGTTGTTAATGATTGGCCTCATTATCAACGGGTTCAAGTATTTGATAGTCTAATATATTTGCTCATAACTCAAAAAAAGGGTGTGGCTCTCTCTGTACTAATGAGGCTTTTGATGATACCGGTATTGACTTTTATATGTGTTAACTGGTCAATATGATGCAAAGATAATTTGTCTTTTAAAAACTATTCAGAGACAATATTTGTTTAGTAATTATTCTCCGTTATTATGTCACAAAATTGAGGTTGTTTTCTATTAGTTCTTGCACAAGCAGCATTTTTTGTATTGCTGAAATTATGTTTTTTTTAGAAATCATTTATATGTAGTTAAACATTTTGCTAAATTGTGGTTTCTTGCCAGAGCTTTTGCTGACAGCTTAGGATTCTCAGCAAATTTCACTATAACCTTCTTCTACCTACGGGCTTAACTTATGATCATCCATTTCATTCAAATGCACTGAAATTTTTCAGTTAAGCTTAGGAATGGTAAATATTTTCAACGTATCAATGTATCGCAAACCAGATATCAATCTAACGGTAATATTAGAAGAAAAATATTGATATATCGGGTAACCGATACATCAAATTATAAATGATTTATCTGTTTAAAATCATGCACTAACTCTTATGTCATTACCAAATATGTACATGTTTTGCTGTCACTATTTAGAATAGCATACTGAATGTAAAAATTAAATAAATTCATCTACATGAAACATGTTGTGGTCTGTGGGGTTGAATGAAAAAAAAGTCTAAATAATTATACCTTTAATTATTATGTTAATTATAAAAGAATAATGTAATAATACTGTTATTTTTTTTTGTCACATTTAAAACTGCCATTAGACTTCTTATGCACATTAAAAATTAAACAAATTAATTCACTAACCCCACTTCCAATACATTTCAGGTAAACCATTTAAAAATAAAACTTTGGAAATCAATTTTCCACCTAACTCACATAAAAAACTAAAAAAGTTACTTTATTATTTCAATGCATGTTTTGTAGGCATAAGAGGCAATTCAAATTTGTTTTTTCTGATCGTGATGATTTTTAGGAGAGAGAATAATGTTAATATTTAGTGATATGATATATCGGACCAAAATATTGATATGGCCGATACTATTACAAGAAAATATCGAAACGTATTTAACGATATTTCTAATATATAGTTGCCATCCCTAGTTAAGCTAGCCACTTTAATTCTATATATTGTATGTTCAGGAATCAAAATCCTTACAGTATCTTTATAATTTCTAATCTGACACACAATTCATAAACAATACAAAAGCACTAAGGAATAAACTGCATCACTCTACGTAATAGTCAAAAGAAGTTAACAACACCATCTCCTCTCTCAAAGAGAAGACCTGGGCGGCAATTACATACACATCTGATAAACCCAGTTACATTTTCATTTCCTCCAAAAAGACAAATGAAAATAAGTATAGTATATCAACATATGATATCATTTCTCCTTTTTTTTTAACATTATTCATTTCAAATTACAGAAATTACTTAGTAAAAAATATGCTGGATTTTCTCTAGCTTTGGCGAATCTTGCACTGACTGTGGGAATAACATTATATTTGTAATATTTTTATCAAGTACATGATGGTCTTAAACAAGTCTCAAATGTTTAGTTTTAAGACAAAGCATTTAATTTAATTTTGACAGCTACCAATTAATAACTTTTAAGCCATATATTTTAGCAACCATTTTGTTTTAGTGGTCTAATTTTCTCTACATTAAGTTCTTTGTCTTACCAATACCTTTAAAAGGATTCATACATTAGAGATAGTTATTTGAACAGTTGTAACTACCTCCATCCTTCTTAAGGAACAATTTTGTAACTGCACTCAATAATATATCTCCTCATGCCAAGAAGGTTGCTACAAACAGCAAAGAAATATCCTAAAATAGTAAAAAAGTAACATGTGGATTAAAGTTCCTTTTAAATTACCTACATATATCTTCAATAGTGTAAATATGCAATGATTGAAGATAAAAGAGTGTAAGCTTTCCACAATAAAGCATTGTGCTAATATTAATGTAGATTAGGACTGAAAATCAAAATATATAGTAAACTCATGCAAAAATAAAATAGTTGTTACTACTAAACATTCATTAAAAAAATAAAAAATGACCATCAAGTGACAAAAACCCGTCTATAATATAATGAAGGACATAAAACAATATGAAAACTTGTAGCAAATAACACATAGCAGAAATGAAGAATTAGAGTTGTTTCATAAGCAGATGACTTTTTATAGAAAAATACGCAAAACAAGTTAGTTAGGAAAGGAACTGTACAAGTGGACAGTAATTATCAAGAATTGTAGATAGAAATGAATATAAAAAGTGTAAACTAATGAAATAAGAAAGTGAGGATGAAATAAACAGAATAGTAACGCTACACGCAGTACAGTATACCTGTTAAAGAGCTGGATGGTTTGATTAACTTGGAAACTAAATAAAAAAGGAACAATAAAAGACGAAATCAAATGTGGAAAAATTACATTATGATGTAGTGAGATATATGTTATTATATGGAAAATAGAAAATGAAACAAAAATAAAATAAAAACTAATAATTTCTACCAAACCGAAATTATTGTTAAAAACACTGATATAGGGAAAAAAGTGTTAAAGAAACTTTAAGTTGCAGAAATTAGGTTTTAAAATGGTTATAGAGAATATCATTATAAGATATGCAATAATAGATTAGTCCAGGTACTGTTTAACGAGGAAGCTCTTTGGAGGCTACTCTCTCATGAGGAAATTATCAGCAGTTGAATTACCCCTTTGGTATTCGTAAACTATTTTGTTAGACAAAAAGACTAAGGATATACTCAGTAATATATATCCTTAGTCCAGAGAAGTTTTTTTTAACTTCTTCCCCCAATTCAAATACAAACATGTGTGTGAACTTTATTCATCGAGTGCTCAGTTTGGGATTCAAACCTTGGAACTTGTCCGAAGCCTTAGCCACTGAGCCATCATGTCAATGCAGTGATTTTTAATCCTATTTGAGTACAGTATTTTAATCCTGGAAATTAATCATTTTGTTATTGCTTATAAAGAGGGTGGATAGGAAATATCATTAGTCTTCAAATAACTTTTTTGTACATTCCAAGTTATTTTTTTAGCTATCAACAAAATATAAATACATGGGATGGCTTATTGGAAGAGGACAGCTGTTTGATAGAAAATCTAAAACAGCAGGATGGTAAACTGTATAAATTGTACAACTATATATATATTTTTTTTTTTTATTTCACATGTGCCTACAGGCCTATGTGTAAACTTTATCCAACAAGTGAAGTACCGACCGTTGGCTCAGTGGGGATTCGAAACTTGGACCTTGCCCTCCGCAGTCCGAAGCCTTAGCCACTGAGCCACCACGCCGGCAAGTATAATTTATACTTGTATGAATATAAATTATAAAGTAAATTGTCTAGAGTCAACAATGCTGCAAACTGGACTTCAACAATGTTATAAATGTTGAATATCATATTTACACTGATAATTTCTAGCTTAGTGGCTTCTGATCTAACCTCAAAAGTGTATTTTAAAATTTATTGTCATAAATAGTTTGCCTAATTTCTGATAGTCTGTAATTTTTTTAATACATTTATTTTTCAACTGATTATCTATCGTCATCTTTAATTCTAATTTATACTTCATATGTAAATCGTATTTAATTTGTTTCAAACAAAGCATATATCATGTTGTCCAGTACTTTAAATAAAAAGAATAACTTCTTAAGAATATATTATAAAATAGATTAGAACAGGAAAATAATTGAATGTTTTTTTAATTTTTAATTTTATATAGCATATTACACAATATAAAACAGCCTGCTAACAATTCTACTAAACATTTTGTTACTTATAAAGTAGCATGTTTATTTGTTGATCAAATCACTCAGTTTTCTAAAATAGATTATTCAATACTCATTATTATACTGAAAGTTTATTTAAATTGTTGCATGTTCAGACAACAAACAACTTTGACATTTCGAAGTGTGTTACTACAATAATTCTTCTTAAATTCTGATACAATATCCTTTTTTAAAGAAATTAAAATGAATATTTTAACTTTACAGTTCACCTAAGTAAAGTTTAGTATTTCATAAGAGAATTAGAAAATTTAACAAACAATTGAAATTTTGATAGATGGTATTTTTAAACATATACAAGTGTAAAAAAGCCCTGAGTTAGCTTGTAGTCTTTTTCAAGCAATAGTAGTATAAATATGAAACTATATATAAATATAAGAAGTATATTTATATTTTATCCACAACTTTATATAACTGTTGGAGAGTGACTGTACAGTAGCACTCACCCATCCACCTCCTTATGCATGTATACATGTATTGGCTCTCCGACCCCCTCATACACGTACAGTGGTATTCATGCACCACCTCCTTAGGCACTTACGGAGGTGTTGGCCCTCCCATCCTCTCATACACATACAGTAGTATTCACCCACCCGCCTCCTCACACACGTATGGAGGTATTGGCCCTCCCATCCTCTTATACACGTATATTAGTAATCACCCACCCACCCCCTTCCACACATACGGAGGTATTGGCCCCCCCATCCTCTCATACATGTACATTAGTATTCACCCACCCACCCCCTTACACACATACTAAGGTATAGGCCCTCCCATCCTCTCATACACGTACAATAGTATTCACCCACCCGTCTCCTTACACATGTATATATATTGTTGGCCCTCCCATCCTCTCATACACGTACAATAGTATTCACCCACCCGTCTCCTTACACATGTATATATATTGTTGGCCCTCCCATCCTCTCATACACGTACAATAGTATTCACCCACCCGTCTCCTTACACATGTATATATATTGTTGGCCCTCCCATCCTCTCATACACGTACAGTAGTATTCACCCACCCACCCCCTTACACATGTACAGGGGTATTGGCCCTCCCATTTTCTCATATAAGAACAGTATTTTTATAAATTAAAACTTTTCACTTTTTAAGATATCTGCTGTTGTTTGGTTGTTAACACATGCAGTGCTAAGGCCGTATTTTCGTTTTCACTATGTGTGGCTAAAAATATAAATTAAAAACTTTCCCCAATGGCTGACAAATTTTATTTTTTTAATTATTTTTGTTACTGGTTAGTATCAATTTATGAATGTCAGAGGTATTCTGTACATACGGAAGGCTAAAAAAAACAAATTTTTATGTATGGCCGTCTAGTCGGTCATCAGCCTCTGGTGGACTTTGCCAAAAAATTGATGTACAAAATGTTTTACATCACTTTATTTTGCAATAAACTAGCCAGTAATAAAAGGGATTAAATAAAACAAATGAAAAAGATTAAAAACTACCATTATCAGGTTCATTTCGAACATTTTTTCACCATTAGTCTCATCTGAGATAAATTTTTCAAAACAAGATACAGAACACAATTCAGGTTGCTCAGGGCGTTATAGAACATAAATACAGTATTTTTAATTTTTCCTTCTTTGCAGTATATTCTACATCTTTTTTTCTTAATTTATTCCTAATTTCTCAAACAAAATTAAAAAAAAACAAGTTAAAACATTAATAGAAACTCCAAAAATAACTGTAACCGGAAACTGAAAACCACATCCTACTCGTAGGATACCACAGAAGTGCAGAACCTACTAGCAAGCGAACCTAGCAAAGGCTGTACGAGGACTGATTTAATAATGTGAGTGAGGCAATATGGCTGACCAGAGGGCCATCAGCCACCACCGATGACAACTAGTTGGCCAACTTTACGGTGCGGCCAACTTTACGGCCACGTAGCACTGAATGTGTTAAATTAATTAATTCAGTAGTTATCGAAATGGCATGAGGATAGGACATTTTTGAACAAAAAAATTGTATGAAGTATTCAGCACTCATCTAAACTGCTCAATGTAGAGTTCTACAGTGTTTATACAAACCATTTCTGAATATACCAATCAATCAATCTTTCAGGACTAGCTTATAACATTAATGTCAGTAACAATGTTCATTTTTTCTTTCAGATTTTCTGTACCCCTCCTAACACTGCAAGGGTTGTTGTTTATCATCAGATATAATGATAAACTAGATTGTACTAATTTCTTGCTTCAAGTTTCATATTTATAGCTCCTATTGTTTGAAACAATGATATACATTACACAATTTTGTCCATACCCTAAATATTTAAATATCAATTTTCTTATGTTTGATACTTCTTCTAAAGAATGAATTAAAACTTTTAGTGGATATATTTTTAAAGCTACAGTCTTAAGGAAAGGCAAGGGAATGTAAAAATCAGAGAATGGGTTATTATACAGAGAGGCTTTGATGATGATCTAGTTGTTTGGCATTTATCAGATTTTCAAAATTCTACTTGACACTTGACAGTAAATTCAACGAGTTTGACTGTAAATGCAAACACTAGTAAAAGTGGTAGGAAGCATTCTGTTTTGCTCCAAACAGACCAGATACAATGTTTACAGTAGATTGAGTGACATATTTATGCTTGTCACTTGCTTCATCAGTCACAGTGAAATTAATTTGTTCTGAGTGTTTTAGCCTGCATTATTTTTAGTATGTTCTAATGCTGACTGGACAGTTTTGTTAAAAACTAGAAAATCAAACTAAAAATTCACCAAAAAACTGGAAATGAAAATTAAAAATGACAATTTATAAAATACCAACAAGGGAAGAACAAAAAGTCAATAACTCATTATGTCTTTTTGATGATCAGAATCTAATATACAAATTTGGCAGAAATACTTTTCATTATAAAATCATCAGTAAACATTGAATGAACCAATCTCTAAAATATTTCACTTATGTTTGACAATTGCTCAATGATCTTGTTTGCTTTCAAGCACAAGGTTACTAATTTTCAAAATATTATGTCTGTTCAGAAAAGATTTCTTAGTTGACATTTTATAAATTTAAAACAGAGAAAACCACTTGTACAAGCCTCGTCTTTGTAAAGTGTTTTTAACATTACAGTAGTTCCAGCAGCCCTTTTATGAAGCAGGAAGCACAATGTTTACAGCAGCATGTTTACTTAAAGAGGCCAATAGAAAAAAAGAAAAACAAAGAGAACAAAACCTGTGCCAGTGAAAAATATACTAAAGACAAACAGAACAAGCCAGGACAGTTAGACTAGTGCGAATAAACTGACCTGCGCTATACAATTGTAGCAACAGAAACATGTACTAACACAAGGCTCGCCCACAGCCATTCTTATATTTATCCTCTTGGATTGTTCTTTATTATCAATTATTTGATCAAGCATTGTCCTTCAATATTCGTCTGTATCGGCATAAGCAGGGAAAAATAAATATAAATGTGGGATTACATTCAAAAATATAAATTAAATATTTTGTTGGAGTACAACAACATTTTAAAAGGCTACAAATTACTTTAGGCTATTTTAACCCTTTTGAGACCAACTTCCAATATATTGGAAGTTTGCAATACTTGCGAGAACGGCTAACTGCAATCTATTGGAAGCTACGAAATGTTTTTCTGTATCATTTATTATCTTTTGCTATCAGACATCCACAGAATACTGTTTATAGATAACTAAAATAACGAAATATAATTAACTTTGTAATAATACATTGCTAACAGTTTGTATAGTCCTTGTATGAATATTGCGTATCTCCGCATCTCTGCTACCGCTATGCACAGACAACAGCTGATCGGCAGTAATCAAACAGGCAGTCTCTAATGCTTGTTTATGTTGTAAACTGTGCTTTATTTATGTTTACATTGTGTTTGTTATTTGATGTGCAATAAATGTTTATTTTTATGAATGTTTATGAAGAATAACGTGTAAATAGCCTAGTTTTTGTCGACTACTCAAACTTATTTTTGTCGACATTCAAGGAATAGTTATGTCTTTTTATGAACTGTTAGGCTATTCCTGTAAAGCAAACATATTTGGTTTTTAAATACTCTGTTGGGAACATACGAGGTCTGTCCAATAAATATGTAAACTGGTGCAATCTGGTGGCCATGACGTGGACTACAGCCCCGCCCACTATTGGCACTAGTTGCCTGAGACCCATTGAGCCGTCATTGCTTGGTAGATAGTCGAGCTGTGCATATTGTGCTGTTTGTGTCACTTTCTCTTGTCGTTGTTTTTGCTGTTTGTCGAAAATGGAAATTGACAAAATTACAAAGTAACGAATCAACATCAAGTTTTTGGTGAAGTGCGGTTAAAGCTACCAAGAAATTAATGAAATGATGATGGCTGTTTATGGAGATAATGCTCTAAAGAAAACAAAACATCTGTTTTTAAGTGGATAAACGTTTTAAATATGGCTGACAAGACGCCACGGATGATGCAAGGCCGGGGCGACCTTCAACCTCCTGTGTTGATGACAACATTGATCGTGTGCAGTCTCTTGTCCTTACCGATCGTCGAAAAACTGTCCGAATGATAGCTGATGAACTGAATTTAGGAAAATCAAACATTGCACACAATATTAACCGAACATTTGAGATTTAAAAAAATGTGTGAAAAATTGTGCCCTAGTTGCTGACACCAGATCAAAAGTTGAGAATAGTTGAATGTGTTACTAAGTGGAAAAATTCACCTGAAAATGATGCTGGATTTCTCAATAGGGTGATTACTGATGACTATTCATGGTTTTATGAGTATGACATTGAACTAAAATCACAAAGCAAGGAGTGGAAAGCAAAAGATTACCCTCAAACCAAAAAAAAGCTGACCAAAAATCAAAGTCACGCCCTTCGTTTTCTTAGATGTGGAAGGTGTCCATCATGAGTTTCTTCCTGAAGGACAAACAGTAAATGCTGAGTTCTACCTTATGGTTTTCAAGCGTATGAGATCGTGTGGGACCGAATTTGATTGAAGGCGATGGATGGATCCTTCACCATGACAATGCACCTGCACACTCAGCATTGATTGTTCACCAGTTTCTGACAAAAAATTCAATCACGACCCTTGATCACTCTCCTTATTCGCCAGATTTGGCTCCCTGTGACTTTTTCCTATTCTTAAAATGCAAAAATGTCATGAGGACACTGGGGAGACAAAAATCACTGGGAAGATGTGGAAACAATAAAATAAGAAACAACAAGAAAACTAAAAAGCATAACTGCCGAGAACTTCCAAGAGTGCTTTGAACAGTGGAAAAGAAGATGGAATAAGTGCATAGCAACAAATGGAGAGTACTTTGAAGGGGACAAAATAAATTTAGACTAAATTTTACAAAATAAATATTTTAAGGTCTCAGTTCACTTATTTATTGGACAGACCTCGTACTCTATTTCATGTTGCATGTTTAGTAAGATGTTTTAGAGTTTACTAAGATATTGCATGCTTTGCCTGAAAAGTTTGTTTTGGGGATTTTGGTCCAATTGTGAATAAATGTCTCTAGTTGTTAACTGTGAATTTTCTACAAAGTGAAACTGTACAAAAATATAGTATCTATAAAAAGAAAGGTATGTTTACTTCTTAATATTTTTTTTAATATCTAGAAACGGGTTGAATCTTATATTTTCAAAATTTTCAAATGTACATTTTTTCCTGAGTACAGAAAGTAAAATCTTAGTTACTTATTTTCATACAAAACATAAGAAATACCAATTTTATATTCTATCAAATAAAAAAATATTGGAATTAGACTTGTGTTTATAAAATATAGCCATTTTCCTGACACTACAAAACTCTGACAAACTTTTTGTATTTGTCTTCCTGACTTACTTATTGTATTATAAGTTCAAAAGAGTTAAAAACATTTCTTGCCATCTCATATTGTTTATGTATTATTAGAATTCAAATTCATTCTTAAAACAGAATTAATATAATAAGAATGTATGCCCCTTTTAATCACTGACGTTGAATTTACGTCATCCAATACTTCAATAAACAAGAAACAATTAACATTTACAGAAGTAAATTTATTACAATGTCATCAAAACCTCTCTGAACAATGACAATAATTAACTAGGCAAACAACTTAAGGCACATAAAACACTGGATAAATTTAAGATAATAACATCAATCTTATGGAGACTAAGACGCTGCAAGGAGATAGACTCTGGTTGCTCAATCATCACGAAGCAAACTTAACTTGTCATGACGAGCGACACAGCATTTTAGGAATAGTTTATAATTTTACTTACACTCTAATAACATTCCTTTTTAAGGAAATTAAATATGTTTCCTGAAAAAAACATCACTCATAATTGACAAAATTGTAGTTCATTTGTTTTACACCATATGAAATTAAGAACTGTAATGTTAAATAAGTCTACAAACATTTATTTGAAATATACGATTATTACTTAGCGATACAAGTTGTTTATAGTGTTCTTGCTTTTCGTACTGTAAGTGAATTGTAGACAAACATACTACATTTTATTTATGTAACTGCAAACGTGTCTGTTGAGTGGTAGATTCTTAATGGATAGTTTTGTAGCCATCCATTCTTTTAGTTACTTTATTTGTTCATAAATTTATAGTAACTAAGTATTATAATACATATATTTAATTCTTGTTTTTGTCTCTAAAACGAATAAAAATATTATTAGGCTTAATATTGAAATTTCTTTAGTTTTGACATAACAATTATGTTTTGTACAATTGTACTGACTTCAAAAAATATAAATATAACTAAAAAAAACCAAGTACATTATTTATAGAGAAGTACATGTTCTATTAATCTTTTTATTTTGAAACTGCAAGAACTAAAATTTAATCTAGTTCTCAGAGTCAAACTACTCATAAAAAACTTAGTCTCCAATTGGTCATTTGTTGACTGAATAGCTAATCAAAGAATAAAAACTATAAAACTACTATCAGATAGCGCTTTCAGGCTGAACAACCATCAGATCTATTAGTTATTCATCACTCATTCAATCACAGTCTATGTTGAATTTGAGAACACAATTTATTATAGTACATAACCAAAGTTACTTTAGTTCATTTAATAACAATATAAACTTTACATTAATAACAGAATCTTATATATCACAACAACTAGATTTATGTTAGTCAGTCTATGAGATTTTCATTAATACTAGTACAGTACATTAAAAAGTATTATTACAAAGAAGCTGTAACTTCCAATACAAGATCATCATTTTTATGACCATTTTTGGACCCATTCAAAGATTCTTCTTTAGAATATAAATTAGAGTATTTTTTGCTGAAGATGAGACTTGCTGAAGTAGTAATAAATAAAAATAAAGAACATAGGAAATATATAAGATGAAATTTTTTGTAAACTACCAGTGACTCAGAAAGTAAACCTGTGTCATTCTTGCTAATTTGATTCAATGACAAGCTAATACATGTCAATATGTTCATTGGAACTCGAAACCAATTTGAGATACTGGCTCGGTTTGATTCAGGAACAACACGACCCTTTAAGTAACCAATTACCGGGATGTATAATCCTACACACATTTCATACACAATAAAGCACAAAAAACAGATCTTAATGAGAACAGTGTTTACATCAATGCTGGGAGAACCATAAAGAATGTACGTGATTGAAACACCTACAGTGCTTAGAGATAAAAATGCAATGCCCGACGCCAACACTAAGATCAACTGTGAAGGCAGGCGATCTGAGAGCAGTAAGCTGTACACCTTAGAGCCAATCATAAAAGCAAGCATGAAACAAGCAAAAACTATTCCAAGTGGAGGATTTAGATCAGATATTATAGGAGTCCAAGAGAAAATAAACGTGTACATTACAGCTTCAAACAGAGATTGGATGAGACCGATCAGAAGCAAAAGTGGATCCTTACAAAATATAAGTTTTAAAGGAGCAATAAAGCTTTGGTTGACAGGGTCTTGAGGCAAAGAATGCTCTTCCCAAGTTTTGTAAATAAGATAGCTTGAGACAAGCAAAAAAGGGATAGCAAGAATAAATGGAGATGCAGGCCCCAAACTCAGGCTTTCGGCACAAATCTGAGAAATTACTCCAGCTAAAATTGCCAAAAGTCCAGTATAAAAACCTGCTTTGCTGAATGTATTATTCAGCCATTCTGGAGGGAGTTTAAGGTAATTCACATGTTCATTAATGTACCATGCTTCAAACGTAGAAAATAATATTGAGGTTGAAATGCCCCCAAGAATCCGCCCAAGAAATAATACAAAAAACTCAGACGATAACTTAGTCAGGCAACACAGAGAGTAGAAGAAGCCAAACATGACGCAAAGGATTTTTCTGCCATATTTATCTGCAATAAAACCAACAAGACTCCCGAACAAAGAACTAGATGCAAATCCTGCAATATATAGAATTGCAATTTCTTCTTCTTCATATCCGTAATCACTATATAACTTGTACACGTAAGGTCCTTGCAGCCAGTCTGAAAAAGTAGCTAAATAATAAACATTAAGATAATTCTTTTGGAGCCTTTCAAATTGTAGATTCTTTGGTGTCAATACTGATTTTTTGGCTTGGTTAAATAGTAACAGTGCTATGAGGACAAGAGCGCACAATAAAACTAAAAATATCATCATATATTAGCAGTAATAAGTTGAAATTTTACAAAGTGATTTGGATGTCATTATTGTTTTACAAGACTTTTAAACATATCAATATAAGTTTTAAAAAATAAAATAAAGTAGTTAAAGAATGCAGACAATTTACTGTTAATACTGATAAATCAATATCACGCAGCTGTGTTAACTTGTCAGTTAACTCTTTACTTGATTCAAGAAGTGATTTTCTAATGGTTTGATGTTTTCCTTGGCACCTTACTCAACTCTTTATCCAACCTGAAAAAACAAACATATAATAAAACCATAATTCAAACTGGTAAACAAATAGAACAATACAATGATACATTGTCTATTGTTGTTATGTTAACCCCCCCCCCCCCGCAGGTAGACAAAATGCTCCCCTAGTGCATAGTGGGATGACCAGCCACCCTATGTAGAACTTCATTGGTGTCTCTTTCATTACAATAGCTGAAGAGACATTCAAACTAAATGGTTGTCAGGTTGTTCAAAAACTGACTTCATAAAAGAGAAACTTAAGTTTTCAAATTCACAATCATAGTAAAAGTATTAAGTATCATTAACTCTATATGAAATCATTAGGTTGGTTGAAATAACTTCAAAACTGATAACATTGTTTCAAGATTCAATCTGCCCGACTCTTACAAATATAATTAAAAAGGTCAGTGAACAAGGAATATTCTACTGCACATGTATAGGTGTGGGTGGGTCATCACTACTCTGTATGAATGGGTAGGGAGTGTTTATAGGTAATCAACGCTGTGCTGGGTCAGTGGGTTAATATCAGTGTTGTGTATATATAGGCGAAAGTGTCCATGCTGTATGTGTATGAGTAGGTGAGAGGGTCGATGCTGTATTTGTATGAGTAGATGAGAGGGTCGATGTTGGATGTGTATGAATAGGTCAGAGAATCCATGCTGTATTTGTATGAGTAGGTGAGAGGGCTGATGCTGGATGTGTATGAGTAGATGAGAGGGTCGATGCTGAATGTGTATGAATAGGTGAGAGAATCCATGCTGTATTTGTATGAGTAGGTGAGAGGACTGATGCTGGATGTGTATGAGTAGGTGAGAGGGTCGATGCTGAATGTGTATGAGTAGGTGAAAGGGTCGATGCTGGATGTGTATGAGTAGGTAAGGGCCAATGCTGTATTTGTATGAGTACGTGAGAGAGTTGATGTTGGATGTGTATGAGTAGGTGAGAGGGTCGATGCTGAATGTGTATAAGTAGGTGAGAGGGTCGATGCTGAATGTGTATAAGTAGGTGAGAGGGTCGATGCTGAATGTGTATAAGTAGGTGAGAAGGTCGATGCTGGATGAGTAGGTGAGAGGGTCGATGCTGAATGTGTATAAGTAGATGAGAGGGTCGATGCTGGATGAGTAGGTGAGAGGGTAGATGCTGGATGAGTAGGTGAGAGGGTGGATGCTGGATGAGTAGGTGAGAGGGTAGATGCTGGATGAGTAGGTGAGAGGGTGGATGCTGGATGAGTAGGTGAGAGGGTCAGTACCACTATACTTGTATCTGCATTAAACTCTTTAAACCATTTTAATTTATTTGTAAGTGAAAAAATCTTTTACTAAATCCTAGAAAAACAAAGTTCATACAATTTAGAATGACTCAGTAAAAATTTAACTATCATTACAACATAAATATCGGAAAAGCCTGATAAAAAATGTCTTGACCTAATAAGGTAGTGAATGGGTGTAAGTGTGTAGTATTAAACAATTATTGTTACATAGTTGTCTAATTATGTAACATCTATTAATTTAAATGTGGTCTACAGAGAGGGGTTGGTAGAGGGGTAGGTGTACAAAAACCCTAGTGCAGAAAGTAAAAACTGGCCCCTGCTATTATTAACTTATTTTATTGTATTTTTTAATGAAGTGATATTATTGTTGTTTATAGTGTATGTTAATTACTTTTTACCTTTCTAAAAATATCCTGCTTGAAATAACTTCACACAAACCAAAAATAATATTTTCTGCTACAAAACTGAAGCCTGAAACTAAAGGTAATATTTGTCAGGCTGACAATTCCAAACAGTCTTTATCTTTGAACGTGACAAAAGCTTTGCATGTCACTACACTCCAGTCAACACCCAACAGTCAGATCTTATCTCACCATGTCCCACCTATATATTTCTAGTATATGCCATGTCTATACAACTATATATATAAATATATAGTTGTATAGACTATATATATAAATATATAAATGTCTATGTCTATATATAAATATACAACTAATTATTAAGTTTAAAATTATAATTACTATTATTTTTAATAAAATCCTTCTGTTAACAAATTCTACGCTTTGACATAATTTATTGACATTATTTTTAGAATTAAGTTTGTCATATAACAGGAATGCCTTACGTAATTAAATAAAACAAACTTAGTCTTTTTGCCGATGATGGCTGTTCAAGGAAAGGATCCCATTATCATAGATGAACTCTTTAAACTACTTTAATTTATTTATAAGTGAAAAAGTCTTTTACTAAATCCCAGAAAAACTCAGTTCACACAATTTAAAAAGACTCAGTCAAAATGTAATTATCATTACAACATAAATATTGGAAATCATTTATTACAGATATGCCTGATAAAATATTTGTTGGCCTAATAATTGATCAAAATTTGAAATGGAATAAACATCTGAAATTTATTCTGAACAAAATATCATCCAGCATCTATTCTCTTTGGCAATTGTCAGAGATATGTAATCAAGAAACCTTAAATAAATTTATTTTGCAGTAATACATTCTTATATTATTAGTTATGGAATTAGTGTATATGGTGTAACTTCTAAATTAAATCTTAGCAGGATCCTAAAAACACAAAAAAACTGTAAGAGTTATATTCAATTTAAAATCAAAGGAAAAGATAAAACATTTATTTTCAGAACTGTGGATATTAACAGTATTAAGTCAATACATACCGGAAACAATTACTTACACTGTGCACAATCATGAAATGATCTCCCTTAATCCATACCATACCAGAAATACAATAGTTTTTAGGCACATAATAGATAATTATTTCAAGAGAAAACTTCTTTTATTGGCTTGACATTTTTACATTTTATACCTGATGTAATTAGAAAAATCAAAGAAAAGCCCTTTTTTTAAAAAACATGTCAAAGAATACTTAATCCATCATTCTTTTTATTCATTTGAATAATTTTAAGAGGGCTAAAGCAGGCAATCTGTAGACTTTAATATATTAGATTTAGATTGTTTGTTTATAACATATGTTATGCCTTAATAATAGTGACACTATTCAATCTGTATTGTCATAAATGTATGCAGTAATGAATAAAGTTAAATAATTGAAAGTCAGATTTCAACTGAAAATTTCAAGTGAAAATATCAGCTGTCTCAGAAATTTCATCTCCTTCAATACTGGTGTGGACTCTATCCTCAAGCCATTACAATGTTCTACTACAAGTCCCTTTAGAAAAAGGCCATTTTTAGGTGTTTGTTAATAGTTGCCATACAATTACCCAATATACTAACTATGTAAACAAATTATTAATCTAGAATATTGATGTCATGCTGCATTTGTTGGTAGTGTGCATACTGAATATATGGCACACTAGCATTCCATTCGCAGTCAATTAATCAATGCAGTGAATCCAAGAGAATTGGGCTATTTAATTTTTCCCTAAATGGGTAATCTTGCACTTTGTAGATGTCTCCGAGACTTTGTTAAATAACTGGTAAAAAATAAGTTTATATGTGTAGGGAAGTTGCTCAATAGTTCATGGAAACCTTGTTTTTTTGCTGAAAAATCAGAAACTCCTTTAATTAACAAATAACAATAAAACAACTTTTTTAACAAACTCATTTTTCAATTATTGTGTTTTTTATGCTAAACACGAATACATAATTGGTTTTGATTTAAAATTATTTTTTCAGACCCAAAACAATCTTTTCACCTACCTAACTAAACAAATTATAACGCAATTAGGTATATCTTCAACAAAATTTTATGGTTTGCATTAAAATTTGGTGAAGGCAAATTATATAAACAAATTAATTTTTTGAGGTTAATCATTGATTTTATTGTCATCGCAAACATGGTCGCTACATACATCCCCGCATTAGTGGTTTTCCCTATTATCTTTAGAAATTTTTGTTCTAGACCTAAATCAAGAAACCAAGTAAATTTAAACAAATAAAAAGGCCAGGTTTCATTTGTTTAAATTAAAATTTTATTTCAATAAGTTATAAAACTATTAAACTGGATCCAACTGTATAATAATTGTTATCCTAATTGGAACAAAAAAGTACAGACATTTTTACTATTTCCACTGTGCATCAACTTTACATTTTTACTCTTAAAAACCCTGTTGTTGTATTGCCTTTAGATATTAATAGATGGTTGCCAAAAATTTGTTCTACAAGTTTTATAAATTTCAGAATTTCAAGAAAAGTTATATATGCGTACGTAAATACTGTGATTTAAAATTGATTCGTTTTTTAAAAGATTGAAGTAACTGATCCGTGCTGGGAGAGACAAGGAGACATTGCCGTGTTCGGACAAACTGCCACGCTATTGCCACCATCCACTCAAAAAAAGGCATCTTAAACTAAATCTGTCCATTGATGAAAATAACTTTTTAATATTGCCACAAAGTTTATTTGCTTGAGTACAGGAGTAACCTGGGTAAAGTTCTTCGAAACCCCTTGATATATCATAGCTTAACAGTAGCCGTATGGTTTTGTGAACGTGAGAGGATGAGACCCGTTTCCAACGCAACAACATTACCCTGGTTTTCCTTCCCGATCGCTGTCACTTTATTATAGTATTACAATACAGATAAATTTATAATCACTGTATTGATTTATTCATATGAAAGTATGTGTCATAACTGTTTATTTTATCACGATTACAATATGACCAAACAATTAATTTTCTATCACTAGAAGCCAAGAAAAAGTTGCTTTAAGATATTTATAGGAGCTTTTTTACTTCAAAAGTTAAAATTCTGTAATTTATCACTTATAGAAAACATATCTGGCAACCATATATTAAAATCTGAAGGCGATTACGTGTTTTACTCAATAATGGGTTTTTGGTAGTAAAATGTAAAGTTGATGCACAGTGAAAAATTCCAGTAGACCTGTTTTTTTTTTACCAACTAAGATAAAATTCATGAAAACTTAAATTACAATTCTAAAATCCATATTCTACAATATAAAAATTATACAATAAACACTTTGTGTGGCTGAATTTTTCATGGGTCTCTTAGTTTTCTTGTGAACCCATCAGCCTTCAAACTTGGGTTCATATAATCTCTGCACCCAGATGTCTTCTGATAAGTGAATTTTAAAAAAGTACGTAATTTCATCATCTCAGCTGATTTAACCACTGCTTTCAACGGTCGATAAAAAAATTCAGTTTGTTTTATTTAGGCCTAATATACTGTAAATACTTCTGGCTATTATGATTTATACATGAAACTGCATCAGCGGAACTTGTTCATTCGAATGGTATACGTAGTTCTGCATTTGGAATAGGTATCAGAGTAGATCGTTAACTTTAGTGAGGGCTTGATAAATCAGAAGCCCTACATGATACACCTCTTGGCCCATCAAGAGTAAGAGCAAACGAGTTGCCACGGAATGACAACTATGTTCCAAGAAAATATATATCTGATTCTTACCCACAGGTCATATAAATGTCAACATTTAAGGAGCGTCTAGAAGGGGGGAAAATAGCTCTAAATTTCAAACATTCACTACCACTACTTTGGTTAGGTTGTTTGGTTTGGTTTAGTTATGTTACGTTAGGTATGGTTTTGTTAGGTTAACCTAAGTTATGGTTATGGTAGTGAATTAAAGGAAAAGATCTTAAGTTCATAATAATTAATAAACACTAGAGTGATAGCTCTTTTTCTTAAAGTAGTATGCGTCTACAAATCAATGAAATTGTTACAATTTTGTATTTACAGTACAATTTTTTTAGTTCTCCGTTGAAATGTTTAATTATATCCATTGAAGTTGTTATTGGTTTAATAAAAGATTGAAGATTTTATTTGACCATTGAGTACAGGACAATACAATAGGCTATGTCAAATAATTATGACTAAACTAAATCTAAGCACACCATGCAAGACCACTCAAAAATAAACACATGCACAAATAATAAAAGTGGCACACCTCAGTGAGCTCTACTCTAATGGCTTGGACTATACTTTGATCTCAAATGAGTTAATAATAATAATAAATGTCTTTATTTGTAAACATATGAAATATTCACAAAAGGGCGAATTTAGGGCCACTAGGCCCTTAATTACAATTAACCCTAAATGAAACATAATAAAAAGTAACAAAAGACAAAGAGAAAAAATATTAGTATAAGTTACAACATTAAAACATAAATAATAGGTTCAACAATCTAATGTTATTCTAGTAGCTACTAACAAAACAATATACACAAACAAAAAACCTATTGTAAGTAAATTTAGATTACACAATAGCATACATTAATTTAATTTATGAGTATGGAAAAAAGAAAGATATACATATTTTATTAAAATATAAATGAAAATTAAAAGTGAAATTTAATGATCATGAGTTTCAATTAAACTTTCATACACGCATTCATACAATTCTGTCCATCCAACAACACGTCCCACCTAATCCGCCCCATCAAGATAATAATCTTTCAGTGCAGCTACAAAACCAGCCCGGTCGTAGGAGTTTTTATTAAGAATGGGAAGGGAATTCCAGGTACGGCAAGCGGTGACAATAAATGATTTATTATACGTTACAGTACGATGATTTATTTATTTATTTATTCACGGTTACACCATTTTTATAATTGTAATAACTATTCAAGTAAGTACCAAGTGGCCATACAATAGACAAAACAATAACATTATAAAGGTATCCATAACAATAGACATTAATTTACTTAAAGTCAATAGATCAACAATTAATTCTTGAAAGTTATAAGCAACACAATAACAACTTAGTAACAGTAACAACAATAGCATCTCAATATAATAACAACAATAGATATTTAATTATGTAATATTAACAACAATAGATATTTAATTATATAATACTGACAAAAATAGATATTCAATTATATAACATTAATAACAACGATGATGAGTTTTTGATGCAAATATTTTCCTTAGTGCTGCTTCAGAGTGGAAGAAAAAGTCATAGCCCGATTCAGTCGACACCGCATTACCAATCCTATGGAGCCTTGACAGACAGCTAAAGTATGCATAGGCAGTAGCATGATGCTGACGGGAGAACAGTTCTTATGCGACCGGGTAGTACCAGGGACTCGGAATATAATTCTTGAGAGGAGATCACCGCAATCCATTTGTCCAGCGAGAAGCTTGCGGAGAAAAACTGCGTCAGCCTGCTGTCTCCTAGTTTGAAGAGATCTCAATCCAGTGTAAGATGCAATTTCATCAACAGGAGATGAAAAGTAGTCATAGCCAAGTTTGGTTCCAATGATCCTCAAGAAACGCCTTTGGATCATCTCAAGGTGCTCAATGTTCCCTACTTGGAAAGGGGACCATACCACACAACAATATTCCAATATAGAGCGGACGAGGGTAACATAAAGGAATACCATGGCTTGAATACTAAGGCCATTTCTTGCGGTTCGAATAATAAATCCAAGTGTTTTTGATGCTCGGTTGCAAATGTGGTTGATGTGGTTTTCAGGCTTCAAATCCGAAGAGAAGACAACACCGAGGTCCTTAATTTCTGATTTTCTGGATAAAACAGTGTTACACAGAGAATAATCAAACAGTATGGGGTTAGTAGACCTATGAAAGGTGATCACAGCGCACTTGCTAGCATTTAACTTCATGCTGTTCAAATTACACCATTGTTCAATTCTGTTAAGAGCAAACTGGAGATATTGACAGTCGTCGAGGTTGCTGATTCCGCGGAAAATCTTTATGTCGTCAGCGAATAGTAGACAATCAGCTCCAATGGCATCAACTATATCATTGATGAATATGTTGAACATAAAAGGTCCCAAATGGGAGCCCTGAGGTACACCTGATTTTGCAAGGAAAGGTTCAGATACAGACCCAGCAAACTTCACCACCATTTTCCTATCAGTCAGATAAGAGCCGAACCATTCCAACAGGCTTCCTCCGATACCATAGGCCTTAAGCTTTGAGATCAAGCGAGTGTGACAGACGCTGTCAAAAGCCTTGGCAAAATCAACATATATGCTGTCCACTTGCATTCCTTTTCTAAAGGATGATATAATGTAGTCCTCATACAGAATTAGATTAGTTGAAGTAGACCGTCCAGCAAGGAAGCCATGTTGTGCCTGTGAAAATATGTTCCTGAATGAAAAGGATATCTGGTCAAGCACTAGACATTCAAAAACCCCTCCAATTGCTGGCTGGATAGCAATAGAACGGTAATGACTAACATCTTTAAGATTAGAAGACTTGTGTATTGGAACGATGAAACTGGTCTTCAGCCTATCGGGAAATATCCCTTGTTTGAGTAAATTATTGAACAAGATAGTCAATTGAGGTGCCAACAAAGAGTGACAGTATTTGAGTACGCATGGCGGAATCTCATCAGGCCCAGCCCCCTTATTCGGATCTAACGATTCTAATTTAGAGTCAACGTCTTCTTGTTTCAGGACACAAGATGTTATGTGAAGGGATGTTTCAAAGTTCAGGGGTTGAGGTGGTGTGTCTGATGACGAAAACACGGAGGCAAAAAAAGCAGCAAACAAGTTGCAAATCGATTGAGGAGATGTTTCCTTTTGGCCATTGTATTGGTATTCATCAACACGTTGTCTGTTTGTTCGCATGTTGTTTGCAAATGCCCAAAAACATTTGATGTTCGTGGGGATGGCTAAATTGATGTTGTTAATATAATCTGTATAGCAATTATTGCTAAGAACTTTACATTGATTCCTGACTCGGCAAAACTCATCATAATCGCTTTGTCTGTGATAACACTTGAAAGTCTTGTGAAGAATTTTCTTTCTGGTCACTAAGTGTCTGAGGTCAGGTGTGAACCAACAGGGAAACCTCCTACCCCCAATAGTTTTGGATGGAGTGCAATCAAGCACAGCTTCATGTATGAGTTCCACATAACTGTTGAAGGATTTCACCGGGTCGCCAACATCAAAATGAGTTGTACCAATAGTCCCACTAAGCCTCCTGTAGATGTCAGGCATATTACATTTCCGAAAATCGAGGCTTGAAGGGCGTTCAACATGGTTGTCACAAGCTTGAAAGTCTACTGTGGTACTTAGAGCAGGGTGAATATTCTCCAATGGCAACAGGATGTCAAGTGCCGGCACAACGGTGAGTGGACGGGAACTGAAGATTAGGTCTAGCAGAACTCCACGAGCATTCAATATACTGTTGGATTGAGTAAGATGGTGGGCAGCAGCCATATCAATGATAGATAGTGATGCTCTTGAAGCTCCTATGGGCTCGGTGTCCGCCCAATTTGTTTCCGGGGAGTTAAAATCCCCCAGTAGTATAATATCATTATGTTCGATGTCAGAGTTTACCATTTCATCAACCATATCAGCATATTGAGCATAAATGTCAGCTGATTGCTGTGGAGGTATATAGACCCCGCTGATTAAAAGACTAGAAGGGAGGGTTGCTCTGATTGAGACAAATACAGTTTCAAAGCCAGGAACTGAGGGGATAAGTTCATTTGCTTTGAGAGAAGATTGGATTGCTATAAGGACACCACCTCCCGAGGACTTATGACTAGTGATGGGGGAACGGTCTTTGCGAAATATATTATAATTTGATAGTCCCAACTCTCCATTAGAAATGTCTTCATTGAGGTTGGTTTCGGTAAAAATAAAAATGTCATAAACACAAGTAGCTATCGCCTCACGCAATTCACGCAGCTTTGAGCGCAACCCATTTACATTTTGATAATAAATGGTGAGGCAGTTGCGCCGGCCATGATCTAGTTTTTTGGAGTGATTTTGGGAATGCCATTGCGGTACCTAATTGTAAGATTAGATTCCCCGCCATCTGTTCTTCTCTTAAGCTCATCTCTGAGGTCATTCAGGTACTGTCTTTCAGAAGGTGTTCTGTCACATTCTGTGATGATGAGGAATCCTTAACATTGTCGAGGAAAATCGACTCTCCTGAACACTACTTTCAGACATGAATTCAAATCTGTCACCTAAATATTTAGGCTTATTGATATGGAGAAGTAAGTAAAGTGTGTTAAATATTAATCTCATATCAGCTAATTTTAAAATTGAATTTTGAACATAAAAATGAGTTATATGATCGTATTTACTAAAATTAAAAACAAATTTGATAATGTAATTTTTGGCATTTTTGCAACTTATTAGCCAACGCTACACTCATGTCATTGAAAACGGAACTACAGTAAAAAAGTGTGGAAAAACTAGATCTTAACTAGTATTAGTTTTATGCGTTGAGGTAAGAAATGTTTATTTTGAGTGAATGTCATTTTAGTGAATGCAGAATAGAAAAGACAGTCTTACAAGTGTCAAAAACAGTATCGTTCCAAGTTAGGTTATTGTTAAAAGTGATTCCCAAGTTCTTCGCTTTGTCGTAGTATGGTTCCACTAACTTGTATGTGAGTTATAGTATTAAAGTCAATACATAAGTAAAAACTGGAGTGGGTTATTATAATAGGTTTTGTTTTGTTTAGTTTAAGTCCATGTCTTTCAGCCCAAGTAACCAATCTCTCAATGTCCAAATTAATATTAGTTACATTAAGTTACATTAGTTACATGTAAGTCATTCATATCTGAATGAGCATAAATTTGTAAATCATCAGCATACATGTGATGCCTACAGAATTTAAAAACAAATATATATCTGTTTGTGAGTTACAGTAGGAACAACATAACATATTAATGGTAATTATATAGAACAGGGCCTTGTCCATTTTTTTAAAAATTTTTTCATAGTAGATACATAACTAAGAAAACGGAATATGATCATTTTTTTCAGTGGAAAAATTACGAAACTGAGGAACAGAAATTTTTTATGTATATATAGCAATGTGGGTACACGATTTGTGTGGATTTTTGCCTTGATCACAAATATAGCTGATTTTACAATCGACTCATTATTGAGCACGTTAGCACCTGAATTGTGCCAATTTCAGTAAGGATACATTCTGATAAGGTATGGCTACGTTGGGTATCGTTTTGTAATGTTAGGTATGGTTGTTAAAATACATATACTTACAAACCCAAAACTAACTTAAACTAACCTATCAATACCCAACCTAGCCTTATCCTAACAAAACATAACCTTACTGACACCGATACAATTCCAGTGCTAATATACTTAAAAATAGTTTGATTGCAAAGACCTTATTTTATTCACAAACAGGACAAAATTCGGTACAATTTGAGTATCTACATCAATATACTTAGGGACAAATATATTTTTCTATTTTTCCCCATTTTCGTAATTTTTCCAGCTTTTCCGCTGAAAAAAGATTCCTGATTCTTAGCCATGTACCTATCTAAGAAAAAAATGTGGGCCAAAAATTCGACAAGGCCTCTGTTCTGTATAATTACAAAGAAAAAAATATACCTAGTCACAGTTAGGACTAGGTCTAATAAAATGGATATTTTGTAAGCCAATATTTGACTACATTTAGAAATTTTGACAGGTTTCGATTGTGTACTGGTAGGATATAGAAAAAAATATGAATTTAAGCTTGAAGGACTTAATAATTACTAACAAATTATTTATTGGTTATAAATGTGGACCGTACTTACAATTTGTTTGTTTTTCATTGCAATGAATAGGCCTACTCAAAATTATTGGATAATCAATCCAGCAATATACCTACATATATAAATTACACATTTTTATTTCATTTGAAGGAATCGGCCTGAATAAAGGACACTGCCGATATGAAAAACTCTTGAGTTACATTCTGCAAATAAACATTATACATACAATATAGGTTATTTTTTAATATCAGGACGTTTCCAAATCCAAACTCCAAATCAAATCCCACTAATCCCAAATTATCGTGGGGCCAGAGGCCGTGACCGTCCGTAGACCAACGGTTTTGCCACACTTCACACTTCATACATTAAATTATGGGGGCGAATGGTGAAATTACGGAGAAACCCTTTATTAAACTATCATACACTTTTAAGATTGGTTAATTATATACACAGTCATTTTATCAATATCAATAATCTGTATTGATTTATTTTCACCCTTCGCTTTAGTAAATTAAAATAGAATATTGACACAAAAGTATTTTTTTTTATTTATTATAAAAACTACCTACATATTTTATTTTGCATTAGAGTTACTTCAATAACGATTCTATACCTTTAATGATCTCCCTCATATAACATTTGTACACTGTTTGTGATTAAACATCATGTTACTATTATTCTAAATTCTACTTTAAATGGGTTGACCTCACTTGGCAATAATGAAAGAATACAGGATTGCATTTCTATATCAAATTTATTTATTTAAATATGATTTGAATAATTAAAGTTATTAAATTGTAATCAACAAATACCAGACACAAATTTTACAAATCATTCAACAGTGATATCAAATTTAGTTTTACAGTGAGATAAACTTGACATACCTATTGATTAAGTTAGTTAAATTATAATTATACAGAAATTATATTTTTATAAATTTTAAAAATAATTTAGGACTTTATCAAGCTTAGAGCTTGTTATTATACTTAATATGAAAGAGCTCTTTCTCTAACTTACATAGCTATTCTTCACCAAGCGACGCACCACTCTTCACTATCGAACTGCCCCACGCACACCACATTTCTTCTCACTTCCAACCGTGCCGATCCAACGTGGAGGGTCTCTTATTGGCCAGCCAGGGTGACGAGTCTTAAAGCGTGTTGGCTGCCTTGGAAGTGATACGAACTCCGTGAACTCTGGGGATCGATGAACTGTCATGACCCCATACACATCACCTGATTGGGGATTGCCAATCTGCAGTTGTGGCAAACCGGGAAATGGTGGTTTCGATGGAAGTTCTGGATTCCATCCCCATGCCGAAGATTCGAACTCTGATGGAGGTCATCTCGACAGCAGGAGTTAATTGAGAAGATTTAGAAGTGAAGTTGTTGAAGTTGTATAGGTTTTGAAGGACTGGGTTGAATTATCTGAAAGTTGTATCACTACCAGCTATGGAGAATCTGTAGTGGTCTGGTCGTTTTTATTTATATCTAACCTCATAACCTCAGGACGCCTACTGGATTTTTCTAACGATTCTTGAATTCGACGAGGGAATCTGCCCCTTTTTCTTCATAATTCATCGAATACACGTCTCACGTCTTCTTCCGGTTTGTTTTCTTTCCTAAACGGCCATTTCAGCGTTCGCCCTACACTCACACGCGAATGTCGCGCTCACGTCTTACATTCACGAAGTTGTTACTGAGGTGGATAGTATAAAAAAACCTAACAGGAGCAAGATGTATAATTGTTTTCTCTAATTTAGTTTAATATATACAAATTTACAAACTTACTTCCCTAACATTTAAATTTTGAGTTGAATTTCTAGGTGGTAAGACAAGTGGAATAATTTTAAATTTAATATTCATTATGTGCATTTTATATATTGAAATTAGCCCTATTATTGTTAAAATTGTACTCCAAGACAGCCAAATATAAAGTATTAGTCTTTTATCATCAGTGATGTCTGACCAAAAATTCTTTATGAAAATATGGTTGAATAATGTGGCTTTCTTAAGATTTTTTACTACAGAGGTTGGGGTGGATAGATTCCAATTTGGGATAGTGAATTTTGAAATGTTGTTGAATTCTCTTCTTGGTAATCAAATGGGTATATTTTTTAACTATCCAGATTTGTCCAAGAAAGTGGTATGAGATGATTGGTAGTAACTTCTTTAAAACCTCTCGTATCACAAGGTTTTATACAAATAATTATAGTTTCAAAGGTGTTGATTACTTGACAGTGGCAAGGGAGATTTTTTTCTATGTTCCAAGGGAAATCTTAAGAAGAATCGTTGTTTACTTTAGGTTCTGTACGATAAAAGGTACTTCCTGAAGGTTCACCTTCAGAAAGAGGTTCTATGTATGAACTATAATCTCTTAGCTGTGGATAAATTACTTTTACATCTTCTGGGCATGCATTATTAAAAAACTAATCTTCTAAAGCTGTCTTTAAGTTCAAGTCTTGTGCTCGTTCAAAAAGTGGTTTTATATTTGTCAGTTGTTTACGCACATCACGGGTAGGAGTTTATGGTTGTTCGGTATTTGGACTTTGTACTTAGTAGCCAAAGATATTAACTCCTCCTTTTCTAATTTGTTTATCTACTATTTCAAAGCGTAGAGACATGACCAAGTTCAAGTTTAAATAACAGTAATTTAAATTTCTTTATTTTTAACATTATCATTATAACTACTATGTTTACTTTAATAAATTTTTAAGGTATTCTATTATTATAAGTTTAATGTTTAAAAATAATTAAGAATGTACGAAATTAAATTCAATATAAATAATGAATTCAAACTAATTAAGTTTATACATTAGTTTGATGTGTGTAAAAAAAATTGAATAGGGCCTAATAGTTTTCCTATTTATAATAAATTATAATAAATCTGGATCTTATCTTAGTCCAGAAATGTTACGTGCTAAACAGCCACTACGCCTCCATCATATAACTTTAATGACCTCCCTCAAATAATATTTGTACCTTCGTACACTGGTTGTGATTATAAATTATATTACTATTATTCTAAACTATACTTTTTAATAAGTTGATCTCACTTGGCAATAATGAAAGAATACAGGATCGCGTTTCTGAACCACAATCATTTATTTAAATATAAATTGAGTAATAAAAGTTATTTTAAATTGCAATCAACAAATACAAAACACAAAATTTTCAAATCATTCAACAGTGAAATAAAATTTAGGTTTACAGTGAGATAAGCATGACATATTGATTACGTTATTTAAATTATATATTGTTATGTAGAAATTATATTTTTAGAAATTTTGAAAAGAATTTAGGACTTTATCAAGATTAGAGCTCGTTTTTATACTTAATATGAAAGACTACATAATATGAAAGACTACATAGCGATTCTTCATCAAGCGACGCACCACTTTCACTACCGAACTGCCTCACACACACCATATTTCTTCTCACATCCAACCATGCCGATCCAACGTGGAGGGTCTCCTACAGTGCACTGGGACTGCGCCGCATGGGTCATGTAGAGCACCAGCACTGCGCCGCGACCAAAATTTACTCCCTAAAAATGCACCAGGATTGAGCCGCAGCGGACTTTCTTTTCACGATTCCATTACTGGAAAATGTCCTGTTGTGGTTTTCTCTTCATTTTCACACTATCTTAATGCATGTTCATGAACTATCAATAAAATATTCAAGGCATTTAATGGTGCCAATTTAATGTCTAATAAGTTTGGATTTATGCAAGAGATATTTTCGAATATGACCATATAATATTCTCTGATTTTTTGCGATAGCATAACATTTTGTATTTATTTAAAATCTAAATGTTTTAGGCATGAAAAATAACACTACCTGCCCGCTTCGCTGGTCATAATATTGAGTTTGATTAATATAATCGAAATTTGCAGCAAGCTTTCAGTTTACACTGTATCCAATTTAGAAAAGCTGATGATGATGTATAATCTTCGTCTCTACATCTAGACGAGCTCCAAACTAGAAGAAAGAGGAGCAAACATAATGACAATTTTAATATTTTTTTTATTTTTTTGTTTTTTAGAGAAAACTTCACTCGCTAGTTGACATGGGCCTACAGACCTGTGCGTCAACTTTATTCAACGAGTGAAGTACCGACCGTTGGCTCAGTGGGGATTCGAACCTTGGACCTTGCCCTCCGCAGTCCGAAGCCTTAGCCACTGAGCCACCACGCCGGCTGTTATATATGATAATAACAAATATAGACAAGTAAATTCACAAAAATAACAATATAAATTATTAAATTATAAACAAATTTACAAAAATATACAATTTAATCAGAAAATGTTATAAAAAATTCCAAATAAAATTATTTTAAAAAAAACTATAAAAACATATAGGTTAATTAGAAAATGTAATATACAAAACTATAAATTATAAAGTTAAAATTTACAAAAATATATAATGTAGTTGGAAAGTTCAATAAAAAAAATTCCAAATATAAAAATTCAAAGGATGACAATTATGAAAATACATGAGTCAATTAGAAAACGTAAAAAAATAATTATGAATTTTCAAATTAAGTTAATTTAAACTAGTGTATTTCGAACTACCTTTAGTGAAAGACATCTCAAAAAATTCAAAATGCCTACTTAACCATTTTTAAGTTGTTCAAATTTCTTGTCAATGAATATATGAATATTTAAATATTATAGATTTTTTTTCATTATGCAGGTGACTCGCAACTATGTACACTATTCATGTCAATGTATGTGTCCACCTGAGCCTCCTTGATGAATTCATCGAAGATAAATGTTCAGATTAGGAGATGAATATGATTTCTTGAAGTTATAAATAAATAAATAAGGTCAATATTTTTGAGCGATTTTCAACAAACAAAGCTGATTTACAAAACAACTCAAATCTTATTACAATTATTTAAAATATTAAAAGCTAATTTTAGTTATTCATAATTAAAACATAAGGTTGTGTATACAGTACAGTTATATATGGATATATCAGCTTGTATTATACATAAAATACTTGTATACATTTTTTTATATCTAGTTTCATATACACCCTGGCCTGTTACGCTGGAGGACAATTCATTAAATAATTTGGGACCAAAGTACACAAATCGTTTTCTTTCAAATTCACGGCGAACGCGAGGCATCTCCAAAACTTGATCCTGTCTAGTATTGCGAGATCGAATCTGAGACCTGTTTTTTAGTTTTTTCTCAAATATCCCGGCCTGCCAGTGGTAAATATTGTATAAACTAGGCATGAGGAGCACAGGGTACAGGTATCAGTCACAGTCAGCAAACCCAGTGATCTCGCCTCTATTTTGGTCAAACTTTCTTAGTCCTCATATTTTACACCTCAAATCCATATTTTGCATTCTCTGAAATTTGTCTAAATCCTCTTTGGACACAATGTTGCCATAGACAGGGAGGCAGTAATCGATCACAGAGAGCACACGAGCCTGGACAAGGCGAAGCTTGGTCTCTTTAGAAAACATGTACCTATGTTTGTACAACATTCTTAGTCGACTAAGGGCCCGCTGACAAACAGCACCTACATGACCAGACAAAGTGAGGTCACCACCAAACATGAGGCCCAAGAGCTTTGAGGATTCACACTCGTTTAGTCTGATACCGCTAAGCAACACCTCACCGATAGACTCTGAACCCACATTGGAAGGAATCGACAATACAGAACACTTTTTCTTGTTCAATTTAATCCCATGCCTCTCAGACCAATTATGGACAATGCTTAATTCAGAATTCAAAATGGATACATCTGTGTCAGCTCTTGCGGCATCATATGAAACACAAAGTTAAGCATCATCGGCATATAAATACAAGCGACTATTTTGTAAGCCTGAACCCAAAGTGGCGGCAAAACGAGTGAATTTGCCCGCTGTAGAACACCAGTAACCCTACTCAAAGATGAAGATTAGATGAAATCCATCCCAATTTTAACCTTTCGTCTCCTATTCACCAAATAGGAATGAAACCAAGAAACCACTCCCGGTCGAAAACCATAAAAATGCATGACAGCCAACAACATATTGTGGTCGATTGAATCGAATGCATGTGAAAAATCCAGTATTGCAAGAAGAGATGCTTTCTTTTCTGCCCTTGCTTCAAGCTTCTCATCACAAACTAGTAAAAGCGCAGTATATGAAACTTGAGTTCACAAATCTGAAGAATATAGAGCCCAAATGTAATGAGGGAAATCAGCGTCACTTTCACTGACTTAAAGTTAGTTTAATTTGTTTACATCCTGCCCCTCAGCTTAGTTTACCTGGGATGGCAGCGGCGCAGTACCGGTGCATTCTGGGGTGGGCCTTTTTGGACCCTGTCATTAGGGCTGGCTATACGGCGCAGTCCCGGTGCACCTGTCTCCTATTGGCCAGCCAGAGTGACATGTCTTGAAGCGTGTTGGCCGCCTTGGAAGTGTCACACAAACTCCGTGAACTCTGGGAATCGATAAACTGTCATGACCCAAACACATCGCCTGATTGCCAATCTGCAGTTTTGGATAACTGCGACATTTTGATTTCAATGAAGTTCTGGATTGAACTTACAATTCAATTAAATAATGTCCCATTATTTCCAGTTAAATTAGCAAATTAATTTTCAGTAACTGCATCTCGTTGCAATAGCAAACTTTACTACTATTAGTCAACAGTGATTATTAGTATATTTGATCTAACATTACTATTATTTTTATACTAATCTGTCTGTCATTGACGTAGACTATAAGCCTACTTGGAAATTAGGTTGTAATGAATAAAAAATTAACCTAAAAGGTAAAAGCATGAATGACCGAATAACACAAACGAAAATGTATGCCGAGCTTTTTTCCACAATATAACAGTACAGTGTATTAAATTATAACACAAAGAAATTGAAACAAATATGTTACTATTTGTCACAGATAAATTGATGTTGGCAGCACTGTAATAGTCGGCGAGTCACAAGAAGTCCTCTAAACTTCTTGCCACTGTGATATTGAAGGTGCTTATTTCCATTGAAATAGCACAAGTCATGTAGTGTACATATCATAATTAGTAATGATTATGATGCATGTAGTCAACAGGTACACTACATGACTTTAGCTGTTTTGATGAAAATAAGCGCCTTCAATGTCACAGAGGCAAGAGGTTCAGAGGACTTCTTGTGACTCACCATTATCAGCTGTATAAGTCAACTTCCAATACAGCTGTCTATCCATATTGTTGTAACTTGCTGTTTGTTTTACTAACATATTCTGTTTATTTTAGTTCAAAGTGCTGTAAAGTTATTAGTGACCACAATGGGTTTAATATTAGTTTTTAATAGTATTAGTGCAAATATTAAACATTATTCTGCTGTAATAGGTATAGTATTTGTTATTACTTTAGCATTTTAAACGGTTTTGTGTGGTGTTAGTAAACAATTCCATTTACTAATCTTGAAAAACGATACATTCTGGATATATACTGCATTAGTCATAGGAATTACGTTGGAGAACATTTCTCTTTGGATATACCCGTTGATATATTTGTCTTGCTAAAGTGGCATTCCTATTATTACTGCAGTATAACTCAAGCAAATCTCGTTTTCAAGAATAGTAAATGGCATAGTGTTTAATATTTGCACTAATACTATTAAAAACTAATACTAAACCTATTGTAGTCACAAATAACTTTAAATCATTTTGAACTAAAATAAATAGTAAGAATAAGTTCGTAAAACATTTAGCAAGTTACGACAATATGAATAGAGTTGTTTGAATTGGAAGTTGACATAAACAGCTGATAATGATAACAGAGCTGCCAACATCAATTTGTCTGTGACAAATAGTAACATAATTTCAATTTCTGTATGTTATAATTTAATACACTATGCTGTTAATCATTAATAAAAGAATAGTTGGGCTTAAATTTTCCAAACGTTCGTAGTAATTTTTGGAGATTAAATTAATTTTCTAAATGCAAATTCAAAAAAAGTTGTAATCTAAATGGTAAGCTTCATAAGGAATCTGAAAATTCTTAGCTCTCATATCTAAGCTGTTAAGCAAAATACCGAAAAACTGCTAAGAATAAAAAAAATTGTAAATTACCATTTCCATCTGAAACATTAATTAAGAATACAGTGTTCCTTAAGAAAAAACAAAGTTAACCACCATATTAAAAAATAGCGGCTGTTTTTAAACTAAAAAAATGTATTGTTAATTGTCTCTAAAGACAAGGTAAGATTCCCTATTTAAAGTTTTTGCCAGACTAATGGTTTCCAAGATCCATTAGTCTGTATATTTTTCCAGTTTATGTAATTCTGTAAGTTCTTAATAATTAGTTAAAACTTATCATTCATCCCAACTTAAAGTAACTGAACATTACTGACAAATAAATGGATTTTAATAGAACAACTGCATCGTTATCTTGGTGCATGAATAACTGTATTCTAAATTTCAATTTTTAGAAATGTAAAAACAACAATAATCTATACACTGCTTATAATTAATTGAATATTTAATTAAAATTATAATTTATAAACTATATAAAAATAAACTTTTAATTCTTAACATTTTATTTGTGAACCTTATTTAATATAACAATTAGGTAATTTGTAATTGGCTGTTATAATAATAACTACCCATAGTAAATATAATAATTTATATACTATCACCAATGAAAGTCATTCTATAGCAATTCAACAATTAACTATCTCTTATTATAAAATATTAAGCGTTTATTGAATGGAGGTCTAAGCAACAATCAACTTTTCACAAGCTATTTAAACCCTAAAAATATACATAAATTGTGTGCAAACCTACATCAGGTGTCAAAAACTACTAACCAATCATGTTACTGGGGCTGAAATCGATTACTATCTGACAAACAACAAGTGTACGATTAATCCTGAAAGTGATAAGTACAATTGGTACCGTTTAGTCATATCTCCTAAGTGCTATCCAAGACTTCCACCCCTGTAACACAAATCATCAGACAGTAGAGACGTGAGCTAATGATTCGGCCTGAGGTGGAAACTATCCCCTTCCCCCTTCCAAGTTTATATCAACGTAACTACTACTTGCAACAAGACAATCCATCCTATAGAATGTGCCATAGTCAACTTAAAATTTATATTTTGCTGACTTAAGGGGAGTCAGAAAGCATTAAGTTACCACTTAAACAATGTGAAGCTTATACCTTATTTCTCAGGAATTAAACAAAATACACCTACAATTATTTTTTGTTTTTGAAAAAAATTCTTTTACCTAGCAAGGCTTCTTTTATTTTAAATAAAAATTTTCAAACTTATAACAGTTTTTTATACTCTATTCACAAAATTTTCATCTAATTTTCAATTAGAAACTTTTTCCTTGGGTGAAAATACATTGGTAATGACCCTTGGGTAAAACCAGTGGTAAAGGCCCTGCTTCCCACCCATAAATGTACAGTGGTAATGGTCCTGCCTCCCACCCATAAATGTACAGTGGTAATGGTCCTGCCTCCCACCCATACATGTACAGAGGTAATGGCCCTATCTCCCACCCATACACATACAGTGGTAATGGCCCTGACTTTCACCCAAATTTGTACAGTGGTAATGGCCCTGCTTCCCACCCATAGATGTACAGTGGTAATGGCACCGCCCCCATCCATACAGGGACAATAGAAGTGGCCCTTCCTCCCACCCATCCACGTACAGATGTAATGGCTCTGCTTCCCACCCATACACATACAGTGGTAATGGCCCTGACTTTCACCAAAAGTTGTACAGTGGTAATGGCCCTGCCTCCCTCCCATACATTTACAGTGGGAATGGCCCTGCCCCACCCATACACATACAGAGGTAATGGCCCTACCTCCCACCCATACATGTACAATGGTAATGGCCCTGCCTCCCATCCATACATGTACAGTAGTAATATTTGAATCTATAGTATTTCAGTTTGGTATTCTTATTTTTTGTTATTTTTATAATGTGAAGTGATTTAGTGAATAAGTTATAAAACCCACAAACATAAATATATGTATTATATGAACTGCTTCAGTGTAATTGGTTTTGACTGTATTGAAGCATGTAAATAAATAAATAATGGCCCTGCCTCCAACCCATACATGTACAGTGGTAATGGCCCTGCCTCCCACCCATACATGTACAGTGGTAATGGCCCTACCTCCCACTCATACATGTACAGTGGTAATGGCCCTACCTCCCACTCATACATGTACAGTAGTAATGGCCCTGCCTCCCACCCATACACATACAGAGGTAATGGCCTTACCTCCCACCCATGCATATACAGTGATAATGGCCCTGCCTCCCACACATACATTAAAAGTGGTATGGCCCTGCCTCCCACTCATACACATACAGAAGTAATGGTCCTGCCCCCACCCATACATGTTCAGTGGTAACGGCCCTGCCCCCACCCATACATGTACAGTGGTAACGGCCCTGCCTCCCACCCATATACGTATAGTGGTAATGGTCCTGCCCCACACATACACATACAGAAGTAACGGCCCTGCCTCCCACCCATACATGTGCAGTGGTAATGACCCTGTCTCACACCCAAAGTTGTACAATGGTAATGGCCCTGCCTCCCTCCCATACATGTACAATGGTAATGGCCCTGCCCCACCCATACACATACAGAGGTATTGGTCCTGCCTCCCACCTATAAATGTACAGTGGTAATGGCCCTGCCCCATCCATACACATACAGTGGTAATGGCCCTGTCCCACCCATACACATACAGAGGTAATGGCTCTTCCTCCCATACATGTACAGTGGTAATGGCCCTGCCCCACCCATACACATACAGAGATAATGGCCCTACCTCCCACCCATGCATGTACAATGGTAATGGCCCTGCCTCCCATCCATACATGTACAGTGTAATGGCCCTGCCTCCTACCCATACATGTACAGTGGTAATGACCCTGCCCCACCCATACACATACAGAGGTAATGGTCCTGCCTCCCACCCATACATGTACAGTGGTAATGGCCCTGCCTCCCACCCATACATGTACAGTGGTAATGGCCTTGCCTCCCACCCATACACATACAGAGGTAATGGCTCTGCCCCCACCCATACAGGGACAGTAGTAGTGGCCCTCCCACCCATACACGAATGGTTGGTATTACACGTACGTAAATAACCACGGAATCGTTTATTTACAAATTTGTTATCGTTAGCGCCTTCATCTTTGAAGTGTGAGGCTACACGCAGTACTGCTCTGTACCTATATCATAGACCCAGCGCCGTGCTATCAAAGTTATATACTGACTTATCACCAGTTAGTATGCAGGAAATTGGTTAATAAATAATAATGATTTTCTAATTACTGATATAATTAATCGAAAAATAAAGACTTTATAATTTTGGTATTACATTAACCCTTGTGATGTGTGTTTGTTTAGATATTGATACCGTAGGCTACTTTGTAATATCAGCATTAACTATGTTTTTTAATGAATCGCTGATTTCCTCGATTTATGACCGTCAGATTTGTTCAAATTTGACCTCGATTAAGTAGATTTGTTAAAATGTAATTGTAAATTTAATACTCCTAACAAAACATACCATTTCATTAATGCAACCAGAAAGTTATTATTATGGGTGAACATTTTTAAAAATACAACGTGCTTATCAATGAATATCTTGTGAGGCCATTACAATAATCAAGTTTCCCTTGTTGTTGTAACAATGTTAGCAAGCTTTCAACCGCTAAGTAGGCTTCGATCGGTGATGGTGACACACGCCATGACAAGCGACTTGCCTGCAACGAGAAAAAAATCGATTCGATTAACACAATAATAATAAATAAAATATCGCCAACAAAATGTATTCTTGAAAAAAAGATAATTTCTCGTGGACTAAAATAACCTGCCCCATTTTATTGTTTGTAAATTATTTACTGTACACTCACAACGCATCAATTTAAAAATAATGTTCTTGTTGTATTTTAAAATATTACAACCATACACGGGTGTGTTGAATGTGTTCACTACAGCAGTAAGTCGATGGTTTTGTGGCCATACACGGGTGTTTGTTGAATGTGTTCACTACAGCAGTAAGTCGATGGTTTTGTGGCCATACACGGGTGTGTGTTGAATGTGTTCACTACAGCAGTAAGTCGATGGTTTGGTGGCCATACACGGGTGTTTGTTGAATGTGTTCACTACAGGAGTGAGTCGATAGTTTTTTGGCCATACACGGGTGTTTGTTGAATGTGTTCACTACTGCAGTGAGTCGATGGTTTGGTGGCCATACACGGGTGTTTGTTGAATGTGTTCACTACAGGAGTGAGTCGATGGTTTGGTGGCCATACACGGGTGTTTGTTGAATGTGTTCACTACAGGAGTGAGTCGATGGTTTGGTGGCCATACACGGGTGTTTGTTGAATGTGTTCACTACAGGAGTGAGTCGATGGTTTGGTGGCCATACACGGGTGTGTGTGAATCTGTTCACTACATGAGTAAGTTGATGGTTTGGTGGCCATACACGGGTGTTTGTTGAATGTGTTCACTACAGCAGTGAGTCGATGGTTTTGAAATGAAATGAAATGAAATGAAATGAAATGAAATGAAATGAAATGAAATGAAATGAAATGAAATGAAATGAAATGAAATGAAATGAAATGAAATGAAATGAAATGAAATGAAATGAAATGAAATGAAATGAAATGAAATGAAATGAAATGAAATGAAATGAAATGAAATGAAATGAAATGAAATGAAATGAAATGAAATGAAATGAAATGAAATGAAATGAAATGAAATGAAATGAAATGAAATGAAATGAAATGAAATGAAATGAAATGAAATGAAATGAAATGAAATGAAATGAAATGAAATGAAATGAAATGAAATGAAATGAAATGAAATGAAATGAAATGAAATGAAATGAAATGAAATGAAATGAAATGAAATGAAATGAAATGAAATGAAATGAAATGAAATGAAATGAAATGAAATGAAATGAAATGAAATGAAATGAAATGAAATGAAATGAAATGAAATGAAATGAAATGAAATGAAATGAAATGAAATGAAATGAAATGAAATGAAATGAAATGAAATGAAATGAAATGAAATGAAATGAAATGAAATGAGATGAAATGAAATGAAATGAAAAACGTCTTTATTTAACCAGGCGAAGTTGGGACTAGAAAGTCCCTTCTTCCACTTAACCTGATACAAAAATAATTAAAATTATAACAGTTTTGTTTTTAAATACAGTAATTGCAACTGAATAAAAGTAACAATAACTATTATAATATATATATATATATAAAAAAAAACTATTTTAAAGTAAATAATATTAATAACCACAGTGAAATGATGTATGTAATTACAAGTATAAAATAAATTAACAGACTTAGAAATAAAAATAAGATTATGAAATTCCACTTACACCCTCACACACGCTCTCTTCAACTGGATCACACGCTCATTCACACATTTATTAACTTAATAGTAAATCATAAAACTAAAAGAAAAAAGAAAAAACTTACAAACCACATTCATACGTATCCTCCAGATGCCTGCCAAACACTACCGGCTATCATCGGACCCGCAGGAGAAAGTCTTTTACCTCCGCCCTGAAGCGATAACAGTTATCAATGTTCCTCATACCATCTGGAAGGGAATTCCACAGCCGGCAAGAATTTACGGTAAACGATTTATTAAATATTGAAGTTCTATGAGTAGGAATACAAAGAAGCGAAGCACCCCTGCGTGTTTCCCGGGCACTAACATGAGACAAAAACTTGAAGTTATCATACAGATATTTAGGAGACTTCGTGTGCAATACCTTGTGTAAGAAAGAAATTGTGTGAAATTCATAGAGCCCCTTAATTTTTAGTAAAGAAAGTTGATCATAGAATTGGGTTACATGATCTCTTCTTGAAAGATGAAATATGAATCTGATGCAGTAATTTTGTGCACGTTGAAGTCTCTCAGAAAGCTCGGCAGACATGTCATTAATCACGACGTCACAATAATTAAAGTGAGTGAGAACTAGAGCCCTTACTAGCAACACTTTGACATTCAGTGGTAAGTAAAGTGCAAACCGTTTCAAACTGTGTATGCCTGCAAACACTCTGTTACAAATTTCAGTTACCTGTTCAGCCCATCCCAAGGTCCTAGTAATAGTGAGTCCAAGGTTACGTACTTTGTCGCTGTATTCAAGTGCCTGGTTGTTCAGAATAAGTTTCGGGATGTCATTGAAGTTAAGTTTGTTAAGAAGTTTGCTGTAACCAATTATTATGACTTGGGTTTTATTTTCATTCAGTTTCAATCCATGGCGGAGGGCCCAAGAGCTAATAGCTTGTATATCGGAGTTCATAAGAAATACACATCTGACCAAGTCAGTAATTGAAAAGTGGTGATATATCTGCAAGTCATCTGCGTACAAGTGAAATTTAGAGTTTAAAATTACATTAATTATGTCATTGATATAAAGAGAGAAGAAAAGTGGCCCTAGCACTGTACCCTGAGGTACACCTCTAGTAACAGATCTCAAGTGTGAAGCATCATTACCAGCTTTCACACACTGTCTACGGTCAGATAGATATGACCTCACCCAGTCAACACAACCATCAGAAAATCCACTCCTCTTCAACTTAAGTAAGAGAAGAGGTGAACAACGCAGTCGAAGGCCTTAGAAAAATCAAATAAAGTTAAGAGTGTCAATTGCCTACTGTCCATGGCACGACGAATATCGTCAGTTATTTTTAGAAGTGCAGATGTGGTACTGTGTTGTGGTCTGAATCCAGATTGATAATTGGACAGGATATTGTTACGTTCTATAAATGATGATAGCTGCTCATGTACCACTCTTTCAAGGCACTTGGACAATGCTGGGAGGATATTAATAGGTCTGAAATCAGAAGGTGACAGGGGAGAGGAGCATTTATGAAGTGGGCGTACAATAGCACTTTTCCAAATGTTTGGAAAAGTGGAAAACATGAGAGACCTATTAAAAATCAATGTAATTATTGGGAGTGTGACAGGCAAAGTATCTTTGATAAATTTAATAGGAATATTATCGGACCCGACTGCATTACTTGTAGTTCTCATGACTGCTCTACACACATCAGCCTCCGTTACAGATGAAAAGGAAAACTGCTCCTCAAAATGAGGTAAGGGCAATCTATGAAGTTGGTCGATGTAAGCAGGAACTCCTGACTGGTCCACTGGTATATTTACGAAATAATCATTGATGGTATTGAGATCGATGTTGATAGATTTGTCAACCATGGGTTTACCAAGTCCCATTTCTTTGACTTTGGACCATAATTTTTTAGATGATTGGTGGAGACCAGAAAAGGATCTATAGTAGTACCTAGCTTTTGCATTACGTATTTGTTGTTGAGTACTATTTCTAAGACGTTTATAGGATAGCCAGTCCTCAGGTAACTTTGAGCGTTTCGCTCTTCTAAACGATAGATCTCTTGCTTTTTGAAGGCGTCGAATATCATCAGTAAGCCAAGGAGCAGGCTTCTTTGTAACTCTTTTCGTAATCAAAGGAGCATGCTTGTCATACAAGGTAGTTAAGATGTTATTAAATGCCTGTACCATATTATCAACGTCAGGGGAAAAAAGTACATCGTCCCACTGAGTTACATGCAAATCGAAAAGAAATTCTTCAAAATCTATGGCTTTATAATTTCTATGTTGAATATATTTGGGTTGTGATTTAGGAGGCTGAAGTTTGTAGGCACAGAAGATGAGATCATGCTTAGATAGGCCAGGAGCAGGGAGTTGTCCATGGTGTGCGACATGGGTGAGATCGTTAACGGCAATAATATCCAACCAGGTATCACCAGTCACAGTGTGGTGGGTGGGCTGAAGTGGTAATATTTTCATGTCACAGGAGTCAAACATAGTTGTCAAAAATGTTTTGTTGTAAGTAATTTGACCCACCAAATCGATATTGAAGTCTCCCATGACAATTACATGCCTGTACCGAGCCATAAGGTCGAGAAGAATATGTTCAAAATCAGCTAAGTACCCTTCTACAGGAGTAAGTTGATGGTTTGGTGGCCATACACGGGTGATTGTTGAATGTGTTCACTACTGCAGTGAGTCGATTGTTTTGTGGCCATACACGGGTGTTTGTTGAATGTGTTCACTACTGCAGTGAGTCGATGGTTTGTTTGGTGGCCATACATGGGTGTTTTTTGAATGTGTTCACTACAGCAGTGAGTCGATGGTTTGGTGGCCATAAACGGGTGTTTGTTGAATGCGTTCACTACAGGAGTGAGTCGATGGTTTGGTGGCCATACACGGGTGTGTGTTGAATGTGTTCACTACAGGAGTGAGTCGATGGTTTGGTGGCCATACACGGGTGTGTGTTGAATGTGTTCACTACAGGAGTGAGTCGATGGTTTGGTGGCCATACACGGGTGTTTGTTGAATGTGTTCACTACTGCAGTGAGTCGATGGTTTGTTTGGTGGCCATACACGGGTGTTTGTTGAATGTGTTCACTACAGGAGTGAGTGATGGTTTTGTGGCCATACACGGGTGTGTGTTGAATGTGTTCACTACAGGAGTGAGTCGATGGTTTGGTGGCCATACACGGGTGTTTGTTGAATGTGTTCACTACTGCAGTGAGTCGATGGTTTGTTTGGTGGCCATACACGGGTGTTTGTTGAATGTGTTCACTACAGGAGTGAGTGATGGTTTGGTGGCCATACACGGGTGTGTGTTGAATGTGTTCACTACAGGAGTGAGTCGATGGTTTGGTGGCCATACACGGGTGTGTGTTGAATGTGTTCACTACAGGAGTGAGTCGATGGTTTGGTGGCCATACACGGGTGTATGTTGAACGTGTTTACTACAGCAGTGAGTCGATGGTTTGGTAGCCATACACGGGTGTTTGTTGAATGTGTTCACTACTGCAGTGAGTCGATGGTTTGTTTGGTGGCCATACACGGGTGTTTGTTGAATGTGTTCACTACTGCAGTGAGTAGATGGTTTGTTTGGTGGCCATACACGGGTGTTTGTTGAATGTGTTCACTACTGCAGTGAGTCGATGGTTTGTTTGGTGGCCATACACGGGTGTTTGTTGAATGTGTTCACTACTGCAGTGAGTCGATGGTTTGTTTGGTGGCCATACATGGGTGTTTGTTGAATGTGTTCACTACTGCAGTGAGTCGATGGTTTGTTTGGTGGCCATACACGGGTGTTTGTTGAATGTGTTCACTACTGCAGTGAGTCGATTGTTTGGTGGCCATACACGGGTGTTTGTTGAATGTGTTCACTACTGCAGTGAGTCGATGGTTTGTTTGGTGGCCATACACGGGTGTTTGTTGAATGTGTTCACTACTGCAGTGAGTCGATGGTTTGGTGGCCATACACGGGTGTTTGTTGAATGTGTTCACTACTGCAGTGAGTCGATGGTTTGTTTGGTGGCCATACACGGGTGTTTGTTGAATGTGTTCACTACTGCAGTGAGTCGATGGTTTGTTTGGTGGCCATACACGGGTGTTTGTTGAATGTGTTCACTACAGGAGTGAGTCGATGGTTTGTTTGGTGGCCATACACGGGTGTTTGTTGAATGTGTTCACTACAGGAGTGAGTCGATGGTTTGGTGGCCATACACGGGTGTTTGTTGAATGTGTTCACTACTGCAGTGAGTCGATTGTTTTGTGGCCATACACGGGTGTTTGTTGAATGTGTTCACTACTGCAGTGAGTCGATGGTTTGTTTGGTGGCCATACACGGGTGTTTGTTGAATGTGTTCACTACAGCAGTGAGTCGATGGTTTGGTGGCCATAAACGGGTGTTTGTTGAATGTGTTCACTACAGGAGTGAGTCGATGGTTTGGTGGCCATACACGGGTGTGTGTTGAATGTGTTCACTACAGGAGTGAGTCGATGGTTTGGTGGCCATACACGGGTGTGTGTTGAATGTGTTCACTACAGGAGTGAGTCGATGGTTTGGTGGCCATACACGGGTGTTTGTTGAATGTGTTCACTACTGCAGTGAGTCGATGGTTTGTTTGGTGGCCATACACGGGTGTTTGTTGAATGTGTTCACTACAGGAGTGAGTCGATGGTTTTGTGGCCATACACGGGTGTTTGTTGAATGTGTTCACTACTGCAGTGAGTCGATGGTTTGTTTGGTGGCCATACATGGGTGTTTGTTGAATGTGTTCACTACAGGAGTGAGTCGATGGTTTTGTGGCCATACACGGGTGTTTGTTGAATGTGTTCACTACTGCAGTGAGTCGATTGTTTTGTGGCCATACACGGGTGTTTGTTGAATGTGTTCACTACAGGAGTGAGTCGATGGTTTTGTGGCCATACACGGGTGTTTGTTGAATGTGTTCACTACTGCAGTGAGTCGATTGTTTTGTGGCCATACACGGGTGTTTGTTGAATGTGTTCACTACTGCAGTGAGTCGATGGTTTGTTTGGTGGCCATACACGGGTGTTTGTTGAATGTGTTCACTACAGGAGTGAGTCGATGGTTTTGTGGCCATACACGGGTGTTTGTTGAATGTGTTCACTACTGCAGTGAGTCGATTGTTTTGTGGCCATACACGGGTGTTTGTTGAATGTGTTCACTACTGCAGTGAGTCGATGGTTTGTTTGGTGGCCATACACGGGTGTTTGTTGAATGTGTTCACTACAGCAGTGAGTCGATGGTTTGGTGGCCATACACGGGTGTTTGTTGAATGTGTTCACTACTGCAGTGAGTCGATGGTTTGTTTGGTGGCCATAAACGGGTGTTTGTTGAATGCGTTCACTACAGGAGTGAGTCGATGGTTTGGTGGCCATACACGGGTGTGTGTTGAATGTGTTCACTACAGGAGTGAGTCGATGGTTTTGTGGCCATACACGGGTGTGTGTTGAATGTGTTCACTACTGCAGTGAGTCGATGGTTTGTTTGGTAGCCATACACGGGTGTTTGTTGAATGTGTTCACTACAGGAGTGAGTCGATGGTTTGGTGGCCATACATGGGTGTTTGTTGAATGTGTTCACTACTGCAGTGAGTCGATGGTTTGGTGGCCATACACGGGTGTGTGTTGAATGTGTTCACTACAGGAGTGAGTCGATGGTTTGGTGGCCATACATGGGTGTTTGTTGAATGTGTTCACTACTGCAGTGAGTCGATGGTTTGTTTGGTAGCCATACACGGGTGTTTGTTGAATGTGTTCACTACAGGAGTGAGTCGATGGTTTGGTGGCCATACACGGGTGTTTGTTGAATGTGTTCACTACTGCAGTGAGTCGATGGTTTGGTGGCCATACACGGGTGTTTGTTGAATGTGTTCACTACTGCAGTGAGTCGATGGTTTGGTGGCCATACACGGGTGTGTGTTGAATGTGTTCACTACAGGAGTGAGTCGATGGTTTGGTGGCCATACACGGGTGTTTGTTGAATGTGTTCACTACTGCAGTGAGTCGATGGTTTGTTTGGTAGCCATACACGGGTGTTTGTTGAATGTGTTCACTACAGGAGTGAGTCGATGGTTTGGTGGCCATACACGGGTGTTTGTTGAATGTGTTCACTACTGCAGTGAGTCGATGGTTTGGTGGCCATACACGGGTGTTTGTTGAATGTGTTCACTACTGCAGTGAGTCGATGGTTTGTTTGGTGGCCATACACGGGTGTTTGTTGAATGTGTTCACTACAGGAGTGAGTCGATGGTTTGTTTGGTGGCCATACACGGGTGTTTGTTGAATGTGTTCACTACTGCAGTGAGTCGATGGTTTGTTTGGTGGCCATACACGGGTGTTTGTTGAATGTGTTCACTACAGCAGTAAGTCGATGGTTTGGTGGCCATGACATGTCTCATGACAAAAATAATATTTCTAAAAGCAAATGAGTCATACGTTTTATTAACAAAAATTAATCAACAAATATGTACGTATTTTAAAAGTGCTGTATTTGTTGGACATATTTTTAATTCAATTTTTTAAATAAAAGAACAGTTGCTTGTATCCACAAAAAAGGAAACTGTAAATATTTGAATATATATACCTCTGTATTGTCAAGCAAATAAAGAAATTACAGATACATGTAATGTTTTTACCAGTAAATTTGTTTTTTTCCAAATTGATTACTTGTAACGTTTGATAGTTGATAAAATTATTCACCTTTAGATATACAAATGATATCAGTACAATATTTATATATTAAAACAGTTTATTTTCTGTAGACCAGTAACGATGGTAATGACGGTAGAGATGGTACTACCGTCGGCGCAGAAAATATGTGTACCCGAGTTTGAAGGTCGTTTACTAAGACACTAAGATGCCTACGAAAAGTCCAATTACACCATTGTTTTCATCGTTTAATTGTGCGTAGTAAAATACGAATTAAAAGTTTAAAATAAGTTTAACAGAATAAGTAGAAAAATGTATTCTAGTTGGGACAAAAACATAACCAGACATTTAACTTGTTTTCACTAAGCATCAACATTACAGTTTTATTACTAAAAAACCCGTCAATGTATTTGATCCCTAACCCCCAACAATATGTGGTTGACATGGATGTTTTCTATGAGTTTTGTAATTGTCAGAATTTTAATTCTTCAAAAAAATATCCTGATAATTTTCCTTAAACAACATAATCTTGACTTCTAGAGGTCGTAAAATTAATTACTTAGTCACGTTGTAATCTTTATGACATGTTTTGTTACAATACATCACTTTCATATGCGTAAGTAAATGCAGTGATTTTATATTGATAATTGTAACAAAGCTTGCAGTAATTAGCTTCAAACCTAGTTAAAGTGTCCATGGTTATTGGAAACTAGAGTTGGAATAACAATAAATAGTGCAACAATGTGATAAGTCAAAGTTCAGAACACATAAACTAGGTTTGCTCACATCAGAACAAAAATATTGTCATTTTATGTGGCAAATAATGTTTGACGTACGTGCAACATCACGTAAAGTGATGTTAGAAGGGTGCACAGTGTGATTCTGTTCCCAGCGGTAATTTTTCTACTTTGATCTAAGGGTTCGATCTAGAATTTATCATTACTTCAAAGTTTTATAAAATAAGTTATCAGCAAGATGTTTTCGGAAAGTGAGCTGGTCATGTCAGAGGCACTAATTGTTTGAAAGCCCCAATAACGAGAAGTCAACTTTATTCGGAAAGTGAGTCGGTCATGTCAGAGGCACTAATTGTTTGAAAGCCCCATTAACGAGAAGTCAACTTTATTCGGTAGGTGAGTTGGTCATGTCAGATGCACTAATTGTTTGAAATCCCCAATAACGAGAAGTCAACTTTATTCGGAAGGTGAGTTGGTCATGTCAGATGCACTAATTGTTTGAAAGCCTCAATAACGAGAAGTCAACTTTATTCGGTAGGTGAGTTGGTCATGTCAGAGGCACTAATTGTTTGAAAGCCCCAATAACGAGATGTCAACTTTATTCGGTAGGTGAGTTGGTCATGTCAGAGGCACTAATTGTTTGAAAGCACCAATAACGAGAAGTCAACTTTATTCGGTAGGTGAGTTGGTCATGTCAGGTGCACTAATTGTTTGAAAGCCCCAATAACGAGAAGTCAACTTTATTTGGTAGGTGAGTTGGTCATGTCAGATGCACTAATTGTTTGAAAGCCCCAATAACGAGAAGTCAACTTTATTTGGTAGGTGAGTTGGTCATGTCAGATGCACTAATTGTTTGAAAGCCCCAATAACGAGATGTCAACTTTATTTGGTAGGTGAGTTGGTCATGTCAGATGCACTAATTGTTTGAAAGCCCCAATAACGAGAAGTCAACTTTATTCGGAAGGTGAGTTGGTCATGTCAGATGCACTAATTGTTTGAAAGCCTCAATAACGAGAAGTCAACTTTATTCGGAAGGTGAGTTGGTCATGTCAGATGCACTAATTGTTTGAAAGCCCCAATAACGAGAAGTCAACTTTATTTGGTAGGTGAGTTGGTCATGTCAGATGCACTAATTGTTTGAAAGCCCCAATAACGAGAAGTCAACTTTATTCGGAAGGTGAGTTGGTCATGTCAGAGGCACTAATTGTTTGAAAGCCTCAATAACGAGAAGTCAACTTTATTCGGTGGGTGAGTTGGTCATGTCAGATGCACTAATTGTTTGAAAGCCCCAATAACGAGAAGTCAACTTTATTCGGAAGGTGAGTTGGTCATGTCAGATGCACTAATTGTTTGAAAGCCTCAATAACGAGAAGTCAACTTTATTCGGTAGGTGAGTTGGTCATGTCAGAGGCACTAAATGTTTGAAAGCCCCAATAACGAGATGTCAACTTTATTCGGTAGGTGAGTTGGTCATGTCAGAGGCACTAATTGTTTGAAAGCCCCAATAACGAGAAGTCAACTTTATTCGGAAGGTGAGTTGGTCATGTCAGATGCACTAATTGTTTGAAAGCCTCAATAACGAAAAGTCAACTTTATTCGGTAGGTGAGTTGGTCATGTCAGAGGCACTAATTGTTTGAAAGCCCCAATAACGAGATGTCAACTTTATTCGGTAGGTGAGTTGGTCATGTCAGAGGCACTAATTGTTTGAAAGCCCCAATAACGAGAAGTCAAATTTATTTGGTAGGTGAGTTGGTCATGTCAGAGGCACTAATTGTTTGAAAGCCCCAATAACGAGATGTCAACTTTATTCGGTAGGTGAGTTGGTCATGTCAGATGCACTAATTGTTTGAAAGCCCTAATAATGTGAAGTCAACTTTATTCGGTAGGTGAGTTGGTCATATCAGATGCACTAATTGTTTGAAAGCCCCAATAACGTGAAGTCAACTTTATTCGGAAGGTGAATTAGTCATGTCAGATTCACTAATTGTTTGAAAGCCCCAATAACGAGAAGTCAACTTTATTCGGTAGGTGAGTTGGTCATGTCAGATGTACTAATTGTTTGAAAGCCCCAAATAACGAGAAGTCAAATTTATTCGGAAGGTGAGTTGGTCATGTCAAAGCCACTAATTGTTTGAAAGCCCCAATAACGAGAAGTCAACTTTATTCGGAAGGTGAGTTGGTCATGTCAGATGCACTAATTGTTTGAAAGCCTCAATAACGAGATGTCAACTTTATTCGGTAGGTGAGTTGGTCATGTCAGATGCACTAATTGTTTGAAAGCCCCAATAACGAGATGTCAACTTTATTTGGTAGGTGAGTTGGTCATGTCAGATGCACTAATTGTTTGAAAGCCTCAATAACCAGAAGTCAACTTTATTCGGTAGGTGAGTTGGTCATGTCAGATGCACTAATTGTTTGAAAGCCCCAATAACGAGATGTCAACTTTATTTGGTAGGTGAGTTAGTCATGTCAGATGCACTAATTGTTTGAAAGCCTCAATAACGAGAAGTCAACTTTATTCGGTATGTGAGTTGGTCATGTCAGATGCACTAATTGTTTGAAAGCCCCAATAACGAGATGTCAACTTTATTTGGTAGGTGAGTTGGTCATGTCAGATGCACTAATTGTTTGAAAGCCCCAATAACGAGAAGTCAACTTTATTTGGTAGGTGAGTTGGTCATGTCAGATGCACTAATTGTTTGAAAGCCCCAATAACGAGAAGTCAACTTTATTTGGTAGGTGAGTTGGTCATGTCAGATGCACTAATTGTTTGAAAGCCCCAATAACGAGAAGTCAACTTTATTTGGTAGGTGAGTTGGTCATGTCAGATGCACTAATTGTTTGAAAGCCCCAATAACGAGAAGTCAACTTTATTCGGAAGGTGAGTTGGTCATGTCAGATGCACTAAATGTTTGAAAGCCTCATTAACAAGATGTCAATTTTATTCGGAAGGTGAGTTGGTCATGTCATATGCAGTAATTGTTTAAAAGGCCCAATAACTTTAGGCAGTTAATACAATGTTGGCTGATGGACACAACTGTTCCCCCATTAGTTGGAAAAGGCTAAGATACGAGAGCGAGAGGTTAACTTTCTAAACTTATTTAGTATACACTTCCTAATGAATGTTTGGTACTAAATAAGCATCTGAACCTCGTCTGCGTCACTGCTGAGTGCTATCTGGTTAATGAGTAAATATTATATACTTTTCTTGGATGTAATTCAACATTACTGTCGGCGCAGAAATTATGTGCACCTGAGTTTGAAGGTTGCTTTCTAAAGAACTAAGAGGCCTACGTAAAATATAATTGAACTATTATTTTCCTAGCTTAATTGTACGTTTTGACATATCCATTTAATAATTTTCTTAGAATTTTCATAGTTTTTATCCTAGTTAGAACGAAAAGGTACCGGAATTTGAACTAGTTTGAGTACATAAAATTTATACGGTTATTATTAAAAACCCTGATAATTCGTTGCATTTATATTTTAATACGTGATTGATAGAAATGATCCTATAATTTTTGTATAAATTTTATAATTTTAACTTTTAAAGAAAAAAATTTCTTGTCAATTCCCTGAAACATTGTTTTCTTGGCCTCTACAGGTCGTAAATTTATTTACTTGGTCATTTGTAATTCTCATGACATTTATAGTTAAGATACATAACTTTCATATGTGTAAGTAAATGCAGTGATTTTAAATCGATTTAAATCAATTCAAAATAACTGTAAATTAATAAATTTAAACAGATTTAATTCTGTATAAAATCGCTGCATTTACTTAGGCATATAACAGTGATGTATCGTAATTTTACATGTCATAAGAATTACAACAAGACCAAGTAATCAATTATACAATCTCTAGAAGCCAAGAAAACAATATTTCAGAGAATTTACAAGAAATTTTTTTCTCAAAAAAGTTTAAGTTCTAAAATGTATAAAACTTATACTTATTCTGTTCCAACTAGGATAAAAATTACTAAAACTTTAAATGACTTCTTTAGTTTGAAAACGCATATTACATAAACGAGGAAAACAATGGTTTAATTAGATTTTTCGTAGGCCTCTTGGTCCCTTAGAAAACAACCTTCAAACTCGGGTGCGCATAATTTCTGCGCCGACAGTAATGGTTTTCTAAAAAATATGTAAATCACGTTAAATTACGGCATGTTTAATTATGTTAATCAACTGAATAAAAAACATGTTCAAGAAAAACTCTATATTTAGGGGTCAAATCCTACACATTACTATTGATTGTAACCCAAAAAGTCCGTTTTAATGTTCTAATTTATATAAAAAATAAACTTATTCAATTGTTATGATTATATAATTTTTGATAGCTATAATATAACGTTCACACATTTTATGTAATATTGGACGTTTAAAAGTATAACATGAAGAAAATTGACGAAAATATATCATAACATGAATAATTGAATAGAGACCATTTTGATGAAAAGATTTATTAATAATGCTAATACGCCGAGTGAAATCCGTATTTATGTGGTGTAAGTATAAATTAGTATATTGTGTTATAAGTAGACTTCGTAAAAAATATTCTTTTTTAGTGAGCCTGTTCTAAACTATTCCAACAAGATCAGGATTTTAAATTCCTTATATTTTGATTCTGCTGCTCTACTTAAAAATGTTAGAATTTTTAAAGCTCTTGTGCCTTTCTTCAATTAAGATATGGCTTATTAGGTATATACATATATGGTATAAATGGTTTTATGGTTTATCGGCTTCTTCAAACTTGCCCATGAGCGAGACTCAATCATAGTACGTGTATGGGTGGGCAGGTGGGTCAATACCACTGTACGTGTATGGGTGGGCGTGCGGGTAATACCTCTCTACTTGTATGGGTGGGCGGGTGGGTCAATACCACTGTACGTGTATGGGTGGACGGGTGGGTCAATATCACTGTACGTGTATGGGTGGGCGGGTGGGTCAACAACACTGTACGTGTATGGGCGGGCGGGTGGGTCAATACCACTGTACGTGTATAGGTGGGTGGGTGGGTCAATACCACTGTACGTGTATGGGTGGGCGGGTGGGTCAATACCACTGTACGTGTATGGGTGGACGGGTGGGTCAATACCACTGTACGTGTATGGGTCGGTCAATACCACTGTACGTGTATGGGTGGACGGGTGGGTCAATACCACTGTACGTGTATGGGTGGGCGGGTGGGTCAATACCACTGTACGTGTATGGGTGGACGGCTGGGTCAATACCACTGTACGCGTATGGGTGGACGAGTGGGTCAATACCACTGTACGTGTATGGGTGGACGGGTGGGTCAATACCACTGTACGTGTATGGGTGGACGGGTGGGTCAATACCACTGTACGTGTATTGGTGGGCGGGTGGGTCAACACCACTGTACGTGTATGGGTTGGCGGGTGGGTCAATACCACTGTACGTGTATGGGTGGGTGGGTGGGTCAATATCACTGTACGTGTATGGGTGGGCGGGTGGGTCAATACCACTGTACGTGTATGGGTATGCGGGTGGGTCAATACCACAGTACATGTATAGGTGGGCGGGTGGGTCAATACCACTGTACGTGTATGGGTGGGCGGGTGGGTCAATACCACAGTACATGTATGGATGTCAGGTGGGTCAATACCACTGTACGTGTATGGGTGGGTGGGTGGGTCAATACCACTGTACGTGTATGGGTGGGCGGGTGGGTCAATAATAGGTGTTGTTCTTTACAACTTAAATAGAAACACTGATCCTGTCAATTTCTATCCTCCATGCCGGACACCGCTTATTTAAGGTGGGCCCTATGCCACAATGACACAGGTCAGGTACATATTTGCACCGGGAAAAATACCAGTTCGAGCTGAATTAGAACTGACGATCCTCGGTGTAGTACCACCCCTTAGACCGCTCGTCCGTCTGTACACCGATGGTTTGGTACGTCTTTAACTTGTTGTGACGCAGACAAATGTTGACAGTGGGAAGATTCAGATTAAGTTGAAAACAATGTATGCATTTTAAAATGAAAAATACATAATATTACCTTAACCCTTTGAGCCCCAGATATTGTTCTGTCCGCTCAGTTGTGCGGACAGAAGAGCCGGGCTCTTGACCACATGGTAGTGTAAGCAGAGCTGTACCAAAAACAGCTGTTTTACAGGTTGTTAAAAGTTTAATTAATTTTTAAAACTCCCATGTTAAGCTAAAATAGTTTAATTGCTTAACTAACGACTTTAAAAAGTATTCTATCATGTTTTATGTACAAAGTTCTAAAACTGTTTTGTATTATGAGCAAATCATTTTTATCGGTTTTTAAAAAGATATTTCTTATATAAATTTAAGTTCACACTATCACATAGACGTTCTAATTCCGTTTTATAGTTTAATTTTAATGCATTTTTATTTTTTTAACATAATTCATTTGAGTAGCTCACAATTCAAGTGAAATTAATATTATTAATGTTCCTGTTATTTATTAGCGGTCAATAACAGCGATTTTTTTTATGATGGATCTCTCCAGATAAATCATAAAAATTAAGTATTTAATGTTTTTATTCTGTTTATTTTCATTATAGTAAAATATGACCACATGCCTAGTAAAAGTATCCAGTTTAGGTCAATTAATTTCTATGTAAAACATTTTTATTTTTCGGATATTTTACGTAACAATATAGATATTATGTTTATTCATTTTACTACCCAACTTTGATATTGATTTATTGTACTATTTACTATTTCTAATGGTATTACGTCGAATGACATACTGACGCTTCCAACTCCCTCCACACATGGGTATGATGGTGGACACTCAATGACGGTGATGATTGATGACGGTCCAGTATTATTGACTTGTATTTTTTACAGCTAATCTCTGTGCTCACGTAGTTGCGTCTGCGCCTGCGCCGTCAAATTGTTATTGAAAATTGGTTGGTGAGCTGTAGTTTTTGAGAAACAATTCAAATAAATTTACTCCTCATTTAAATACAGCTTACAAAAAAACAAACAAAAAAACACACATTTATAGAAACAATATCCCACATGAGTCACGTAAGACCTGTGCCTGGGGAGTTCCATCAGATGACAGACCGCTGCTCATATTCTACCATATATAAAATTAACAAAAGAAAGCCTTAAATTCGATGAAACAATAGTAACTTAAAAATTAAAATAATAATAATAATAATGATAGTGAACAATACTGTTACCATACTGTGAACAAATTACAGAGAAAAATACAGAACAAAACAAATAAAAAGTCACAGCTTGTGGTCAGATAATTCTATAAAATACATCTTACCGTTCTTAATTGTGTGAGAAAACGGTTATTGTCAAAATCGTCTGTTACTTTTGAATTTTAACGTTCTATCTTTTATGAATTTGGGTGAAAAACTGTTACTTATTGAAGTTTCATCAAAAATAAAAGTTTTAGCAAGGGGTTTGATATTAGGAAATAGTCTTACACTTAAATGTATTAATATGCAGATAGTTTATATTACTTTTATCAGCTTTATATACAAGGTGTCCCAAAAGTCCCACCCCCTCCTGCAACTTTTGAACGGAATGAAAAAAACCAATATCCTTTGGGGCATAGTTATAAAATGATGATTTTTGCGCTATATGAGAACTTAACTCCTCAACCCAAAATGGGGGGTTGGGGGAAGTCCAAAATTTCAAATACAAACCCCCATCAAGTGACACCTTATTTTAAAGGTCTTTATAAAAGAAGAACAATGCCACAAACTAGAGGTCTCTATCTTAATTCAGTACAAAACTACAGCCTTTCAAAGGTTTAAAGGTTTATTAAAAAGTTGCGTTAAAGAAAAAGATGGTTTTGTTGACTCATGTTCAGACTTATTCTTAACCTAAAATAATTAAACTTAACGTTAAAATTTTACCTCGACCTTTTTCAAAGTCACCATAGCCTACCTTATTCCTGCTTTAATTCTAAAATAGTTTTTTATTGATTTTAAATGTAATTTTTAGTTTAAATTTTGACAGGCTGTAGTTTTGTACTGGATTGAGATAGATACCTCTGGTTTATGGCATTGTTCTTCTTTTATAAAAACCTTTAAAATGATGTGTGACTTAATGGGGTTTGCATTTGAAATGTTGGAGTTGCCCCCCTCCCAACTCCCCATTTTTTGTCGAGGAGTTAAGTTCTCATATAGCGCAAAAATCATCATTAGCCATTACATAACTATCCCCCAAAGGATATTGGTTTTTTTTTTTCATTCTGTTCTAAAGTTCCAGGGGGGTTTTTGGGACACTTGGTATAATAAATTAGAATAGTTTAGTAAATATTAGTAAATATATACATCTATGGAATTTATCATGTAGGATACTCGTTTTTGATCAAAATGTCCTTACAATGAATATTAAGAAAACAAAATGTTTACCCATAGCTCTTCGCAAAGGGTCAGAACCTGCTGCGGAGCTGAGAGTGGTGGTGCACTCTTGCGATGACCCCGCTAAAGAACACTGTGACTGTCAAGTCGTAGAGAGAGTCGACCACTACAAATACCTGTGGAAATGAATAAAACTAAAACACTGAAAATAATGCACGATGTTGTTTGAACAAAATAATGGACTGTAATGAATTGAAATTATTCTAACAATATAGAGAAAAAACATATTGAAATGTACAAACAGCTGATAACTTGATATTTTTGACATTACATTAAAAATTGATATTATTACTATATACATTCTTCCGGCAGGAAATTAGTGATTGTCTTTATCGGTGGGAAGTTTAATGATTTTCACAACTGGTCTTCTAAATATTCCTTTTATAGTTTCCAAGTCCACCGATCTAACTGTATTGTGTTTGTCAGGATAAATTTGGTTAACTATTTCAATTGGGTATTTCATTGGTTGCACATTGTCTTCTTTGATTAAAACTACATCTCCAACTTTGATATTTTCTTGTTTGGTTTTCCATTTTTGCCGTTGTTGAAGGGTGTGCAAATATTCAACATGCCATCTTTTCCAAAAGTCTCTTCTCAGTTTTTGAACTAGTTGCCATCTTTTATTGTAGTTGATTGGGCCGTTTTCTGCACTTTTGTCAGGAAGGGCTGTCAAAGTATCACCAGTAATGAAGTGTCCTGGGGTCAAAATGTCTGTTTCAGATTGGTCACTTGAAAGTCTGCAAATAGGTCTAGAATTGAGTATCGCTTCTATTTGAATCACAAGCGTGTTCAATTCTTCAAACGTCAAGTGATCTCCAAGTACTCGCTTCAAGTGATGTTTGGCTGATTTAACTGCTGATTCCCATAGTCCACCCATGTGAGGGGAGCTTGGAGGGATAAAATGCCAGTTTATTCCTTTTGTGGCAGATTTGTCATGAATTTCATTACTTGAATCTTTGAAAAACTTCTTTAGACTGTTTTCGGCTCCTACAAAGTTTGTGCCATTGTCCGAGTATATGTCTTTCGGTAGGCCTCTCCTTGAAATAAATCTGTTAAGCGCTGCTAAAAAAGCTTCTGTTGATAAGTCTGAAACTAATTCCATATGTACAGCTTTTACGCTCATGCAAATGAATATTGCCAAGTAAGTTTTCCTTAAAGTTTTGCAACGTCCTCCTATTTGTTTCGTCAAGAAAGGACCTGCATAGTCACATCCAGTTTCAAAAAATGGTTTTGTCAGTGTAACTCTCGATGATGGTAGGTTTCCCATTAGAGGACAAATTGGTGTACCATTGAATTTTATACATTTTACACATCTTCTTACAATACTGCGTATTTGATTTCTCACATTACCAACAAGCCAATATTTTTGTCTCACATCATTCGTGATAAATTGAATCCCTGCATGGAAATACTTTTCATGAGTATGAGTTAAATAAGTTTTTACAAATGAGTGATTTGCAGGTAAAATAATTTGATGAGTTTTGTTGTAGTGTAGGTTCGAATTTTGGATCCGGCCACCAACTCTCAAGATTCCATGTTCATCAATAAAAGGATTCAAACTTAAAAGTTTGCTGTTCTTTTTTACTCTTCCTTTATCTTGTAAATTTCTCATATCATCTGGAAAGCTCAATTGTTGAATATGTTTCACAATGCATCTGTGTGCGTCTTCCAGTTCATGCACTGATAAAGGACCTGATATATTACACCTTTTGATGTTTTTTAAGTATCTCATGCAGTAAGCTGTTACTCGAATAGTTTTTGTATAAGAATTAAATTTGAGATACCATTCGTCTTCTTCTTCTTTAGTTGTTAAAGCACATTTAATTGTTCTTGTTTCAGGAATTGTATTTGAATCGAAACAATAATTTTCAAGATCATTCTTGTTGTTCAACGCTTGAGGTTCAGAAAGCCATTGAGGGCCTGACCACCATTTCTGTTCTTTTGTGAGTTTTTCTCCTGAAATTCCTCTTGATGCAATGTCTGCTGGGTTTTCTTCCGATTTAACGTGTTTCCATTGAGAAATGTTTGTTAATGCTTGTATTTGAGATACTCTGCTACTAACGAAGGTTTTCCACTTCATAGGATCTTTAGATATCCAAGCTAAGACTACAGTTGAGTCCGTAAACAGGTATGTATTTTCAATTGGTAGATAAGGTTTGATCTTTGCTACCATCTTCGCTAATAATAGCGCTCCACATAGCTCTAGTCGTGGAATTGTACTCTTCTTTAAGGGGGTGATTTTTGATTTTGCCATGATTAATCTTACTGTTGTTTGTGTTGACGAGACACTTCTCATGTAAAGTACTCCTGCAGATGCTTTCTCCGAAGCATCGCAAAATCCTACTAAATCATGTGTTGCATTTTGTTCAAATGAAATCAGCGGTCTGGGAATGGTGATATTTTTGAAATGTTGAAGTCCGTTTCTATGTTGATGGAAGTCGTTTGCTATTTGCTGAGGAACCTCGTCATCCCAACTCTTGCATTGTGACCAAGTGTCTTGAAGGATTAATTTTGCTTTTGTAACTGCTGGACATAAAAATCCTAAGGGATCATAGAGTTTTGCTACTTCTGATAAAATGATTCTCTTCGTCAATGGTGTAGGTATATTTGTCACATTCAATGAATATAGATATGTATCATGGTGAGGATTCCATTGCATTCCTAAAAGATTAACAGTATTGTCCTTGGACTGAATTGATACTTCAGTTTGAGACTGATCGCTGATAAGCTCTTTTGAATTTGATGACCACTTTCTTAGGTTGAATCCTGATCGACTCATTACATGTTCTAAATCCTGTTTTATTTGCTTAGCATTTTCAATTGTATCTGCGCCTGAGATAAGATCGTCAACATAAAAATCTTCTTTTAAAATTCTACTAATTTCTGGATACTGCTTCTTGACGTCATCTGCTAGTTGATGTAAGCATCTGATTGAGAGGTATGGGGCACAAGCAGTTCCATATGTGACTGTACAGAGATCATAAGATTGAATATGTTCTGAAGGATTTGATCTCCAAAGAATTCTCTGATAACATTGATCTTCTGGTGTTATTAAAATCTGTCTGAAAAACTTCTCAATGTCTGCAGTAAAAACACACTTGTGTAGTCTGAAACGTGTAAGTAAGGATACTATGTCTGATTGTAACTTTGGGCCAATGTACAAATGATCGTTTAAAGAAGTGCCACTTGTAGTTTTAGATGAACCGTCAAACACTACTCTGACTTTAGTTGAAGTACTACTAGGTCTGTATACTGCATGATGTGGTAGGTAATAGTTGTGATTCATCATACTTGTGTCACTGTTTGGGGTAGGTTTCATGTGATTTAACTCAATGTACTCATTTATGAATTGATCATAAGACTGTTTCTTGTTTTTATCTTCCTCAAATGAACTTTCTAAACGTTGGAATCGTTTTAATGCAATATGATATGAGTCACCTAAACTTGTGATAGAGGGTTTGAATGGCAAATGAACACAAAATCTGCCCGATTGATCTTTTGAATGTGTATTTATGAAGTGATCCTCACATATTATGTTTTCATCTGTACTAGCTGGTGAATCCTGTTTGTAACCAACATCCTCAGAATTCCAAAATTTCTCCATTAAAGTATTTAGACCATCATCATGTCTGATAAACAGTGTTTTGACTTTATTTGAAGCTGTTTTGACATCTGCTGATGAGATTTCACCTATCAATAAGAATCCTAGTTTTGTATTGATAGCACAAGGGGTTCCTGGTGGACCTCTGATTACTCCATCTATTAAAAGTGATGAATAGATATCAGCACCAAGAATGATATCGATGCTGCTTGATTGAAAGAAAAATGGATCAGCAAGTTCAAGGTTGTTTATGTGTGTCCAATGATCAAATGATGATGAAGACAATGAGGTGATACTGGTAAGCTTTCTCAATATGAAAGTGTTAACTCTGATTGCTTCTTGTTTTGTGCGCAACAAACAAGTTGTAAGGCCACGTGTGTTACCAACATGAGTATGACCAACACCTTGTACTTGAACATTACATGATTGTATTTTCAAGTTGAGTTTTTGAGCACAATGCTCTGAAATGAAACTTGCCTCACTACCAGGATCAATCAAAGCACGACATTTCTGAAAGTCGCCTTGAAAGTCTTGAATTTCAACGATTGCTGTTGAAAGTAATACTCTTTTTACATTATGAACACCTGTTGATAATATTTTTGGGTTTGCTGCTACACTGTCAGTAGATTGTTGTGCTACTGAAATCGTTGAGTCTTGTTTGTCACTTTTCAACGGTTGTGAAAATGGTGAATCTAAGTTAGTTACTGAATGTGTTGAATTTGACTTCTGTAAATGCAATAAGGTATTATGGGGCTTTGAGCAAATTTTACATTTTGAACCTTTGCAAGCTGAAATAACATGACCAGCTGACAGACAATTGAAACATCTGTGAAGTTGTTTCACCTTTTGGATTCTGTCATTTGTGTTGAGTTTCAAAAACTCATTGCAACTGAATAACTCATGAGAGTTTTGACACATAGGACATGAGACACACTTAACCCGATTTACTTCAGTTGTGTGTAGACCTAGACCTGGTTTCATTGCTGAATTGCTTTGATTAGTCTTGAAGTTAAAACTAGATTTTACTTTATTGACACTGCTAGCATCTAGTGCATGTATGTATTGTTTTAAAAATGTTTCAAACTCTGAGAAAGAAGGGGGTTCAACTGACGTGCTACTTAACTCCCATTTAGTTCTCAAGTCTTGATCAAGTTTGGAAGCTAACATGTAAACTAACAAAATATCCCACTCTTCAGTTTTGTAACCAAGGCTATTTAGAGCTCGAATGTTCACATTTGCTGTATTTAGTAACTGTTTAATGTTTGCTAGTGATGAAGCATTTGGTAATGAAAATAATGCATTTAAATGAGCATTGACTATAAGTTTTTTGTTTGAGTATCTTTCTTTTAAAATATCTAAAGCTACATTGTAGTTAGGTTGTGTCAAGGGCAAGGATGAGATGAGACTGAGTGGTTCTCCCTTTAAACTAGATTTCAGATAGTAAAATTTCTGAATTTCTGCCAAATCATTGTTTTTGTCGATAGTTGAGTTGAAAAGATCAAAAAAAGATGTCCAATTTTCAATTTTACCCTCAAAGGTTGGTAAATTAATTTTGGGCAGTACTACTGTGTCATTTTTCCTACTGAAGCTAAATTCTTTGACTGATTGGTTTGATGGGGTTGAATTCAATTTATTTGAGTTGTTTAAAATGGTGTCGAATTCAGATTTTAGTGAATAGTAATTATCTTCAAACTCAATAAAATTTGTATCTGTATCATCTGAAGCTATGGTATCAATGCTGGATTGTACTTCACAAAATTCCAAGTAGAGTTGTTCGAGTTTTGAGTCTCTTACCTTAATGTCTGAAATTGCTCCATTTTCTACATCAAAATTACTTACAAAATTAACCATCTGTGTAATGGAAGCTTTTAGTCTGCCTCTTTTTGCTATTAGAATTTTCAAATCTTCCATTGTTTATGTTTGGAAATGTGCTGAAATAAATAACTATGAAGTATTGTTTTTATGATTAAAAACAAAACAAAACAAAAAATGATTGCCTTTTTGACTGAAACAAAATAATATCCTTTGCTCTAAGGACCAAATGGAAATGATTAAAACTAAAACACTGAAAATAATGCACGATGTTGTTTGAACAAAATAATGGACTGTAATGAATTGAAATTATTCTAACAATATAGAGAAAAAACATATTGAAATGTACAAACAGCTGATAACTTGATATTTTTGACATTACATTAAAAATTGATATTATTACTATATACAACCTGGGTGTCATTATTGATAACCAGCTACGGTGGGAAAAACATATAGATATGTTAAAGTCTAAACTAAGAAAGTTCATATACGTCTTTAAACAATTAAGTACATTTTTAAAAAATCATGAAATTAAAACTGTATATTTTGCATACGTTCAATCCATTTTAGAATACGGTATTATTTCTTGGGGAGGGGCTTTTAAATCTATAGTAGAACCGTTATCTGTTATCCAAAAATCTATTTTGAAGACAGGCTTCCGTAAGATAAAAATGTTTTCATCCGACTTACTTTTTCAAGAAACAGGTGTTCTCACCATAAGACATATATACATTAAAAATCTTCTAAATTTCATTTTTCTTCATTCCGATTTAATATCTACTCCTATTTCACATAATTACAGAACAAGAAATCTTATTACTTTACTTTGACCGCATTACTTATATGCTAAATTACTTGACTCCATCCAATGGCATCAAACCCTCATAAGTAACTAATATATATTTTAAAATTAAAAACTCATGGTACTCACTTTCTTTATTTGATTAATCTATTTTTATTTTTCACTGTTATAGGAATATGTCTTCTTTTTTAAATGATTTTTTTTTCTAAGTAATAGTCAGTATCTAACGAATTATTATTATTATTTTTTTTTTTTAGTATAGAATATATACTTTTGTTATTTTTATTTTGCAAGTACCTTTCTAAGTTAATCTGTCTGATTAAATTGTAATGTAATGTTCATTTGACTAGTTTTACGCACAGGCATAAAAAGGCCTATGTAAAACTTTCCTTTCCGATATATTAAATTATTGTTAACTTGAAACTTTGTAAACTTAAAAGGGAAATAAATTGATTTTCTTTCTTTCTTTCGTAGAGAAAAAACTCGTATTTTGGTACAATAATATATAAGTACAACTGTACTCACGTTAAAATGAGTAAAATCAATAGATCTTCTGTCACAAAGCCGAATACAACTCCTTTTGCCAATTACATGCTTCCTGAATAGACAAACTGAGTTCGTTCATCCTCAGGGACCATCCTTTCCCGGGGAAAATATCGCAAAGAGCACTCGTTAACGATTGAGCAGGGGTTCTTTTGATGGTCCTTCTAGGACGACTTTGTTTTGTCCTTTAAGTGTCTTCTAGATTGTCGATCAGCTGGGACAGTTACGACTTATCTTTGTTATTTTATACCTTTAGTTAAAAAAAACAAATATTTGATAGTAATTTGTATTTTTACTTCCAGGATATTTTAAATATTATTTTTATGTTTCTGGGTAGACAGCAAGTTAATATGCATTTAGTAGGCCCTCCAACACACACGAATTTTTTTTCTTCCGGTCGGATTATTTAACGACTCCGAAAATAGAAGTTTTGCACACACGGTGTTTAACATTTCCGACGCCAACAGTGACATGATCAAGAAACAGCTGTTTTTAATTCAGCTGATCAACAGTGTTCAGCTGATTAACATAGTATAAAAGAAATACATTGAATTTATTTGATTTATTGAATTTGAAATGTACAGGAAGCTCTTTGGTTGTACAAACACGAAAGTTTACCATTCAATCAAAGAGGAGATGAATTCAGAACCTAACCTAACTAACCTAAGGTATACAACTAAACTTATTTTGACCTAACATAACTTAACCAAATGGTGTTTGCATATGAAAACCTGTAGGAAATTACCGAGTTCATTCTTTTTAATATCATATTCGTTAAAATCATTTCTTAAGTACGTACTTCAAGCCAAGCATTCATCATTGCATTTCTGTAATTAAATTCATTCAATGTTTTATCCCAAAGAACGGGCCATTCTTAAACTAAATTAATAAGCAATTCGTTGTCAATAACAATTATAGAAATCAAAGTACGCCGCAGATCAACAGAACAGAAAACAGCTGACGACAACGCCCAAATGTAGTGGCAGTGGTCCGCCCAGCAACCAACGGCGTTAAAAACACGATCGTTAATTCTTCGGTCCAGTGTGTAACTCCCCATTGTCTCACTGCTGTTACGCTGTTATCGTTAAATAATCCGATCGTTAAAAAACGCCGTGTATGACTCTGGTCTTAGTTAAATAATTGTGTATCTTAGGGTAAAAGTTAAAGGAGGTGTTATTTTACCAGCTAAACTTAGGGCTAAGACACTCTCTAACACCTAACTTGGTGTCTTCCGAACCACGAGAGCGGCAGGGGAAAAACTGTTTAAGGCCATATCGGGATTCGAACCCGGACCAACTGCGTGGTAAGCCCATACCGAGTGTTTTTACTTCCAGGTCATTTTTAAGGCCATATCGGGATTCGAACCCGGACCAACTGCGTGGTAAGCCCATACTGAGTGTTTTTACTTCCCGGTCATTTTAAGTATTATTTTGTATGTTTATGAATAGGTGAAGTGACTGTTTCCAAACAGCAATTAAAATAAAGAGATAATAGTTATTGCTTCAAAGAAATAATTCTGTCAATCTAGACGTTGCTGCCCAGCTGTATCCTACTGTCCTTTCTGTAAACATGAGACACTTTGAATGTCAAACATTGTCAAATCTAATTATTTAGTCTGTATATCATTTACCTTGAGGCATTATGAAACACATTTTAATGCATTTTTTGTTGTTGAAACACATACAACCTGTTAAATTAGCACTAAGGTAATTTAATAGATATATTATGTAAACTAAACAGGTAATATTAAGGTTAATTACTCTGTAATGTTTTTAAATTGTTTTATTAATACTACAACTACATATTTGCTTGATTTGTTATATTATTTGAAATTATTTATAAAGAGAAGTAGAGTAGATTATCGTATATATGTTGGAGATGAAGCTGGGGCTTGAAGCATTGCAAGTCTGATTTTAATATCTGCTATATCTTTAATCAATCGTCTATCACAGTGGTCTATATTCTATAATTTATACTATACTATACTATATACTATAATATATTCTATACTTACATATTAAAATATATCTTATTTGATGCCAATAATTTTTCAATAAGCACAATATAAGCTCAATAAGCACTTTTATATAATGCACTAATGGTTCTTTTAACCAAGCTTAGGTTTTTACATTTAAACTGCTGCCATTTTGTATACGTACAACATTTTGAGGTCAGCTCTGTGGCGTTGTGTTTTCTTAACACAGATCTTCAATTTTATGTGCATTGATATTATGTGGGCTAAGGCCCATTCTATATTTAAAAATTTCTTCTAACTCCTTGTGGGCTGTGACCGTGATGAGATAAAAAAATTGATAGTTGCTTCAAAAGGAGCATTGTTTTGTGTTGGAGTATTGGTTAAAAAATGCCGTTACCAGACTTTTTGAAAAACCTGTTAACATAAGTAAATATGTTTAATAGAGTGAGGCTTGGTTTTACAATCCCCAAAGTTTAACATTTACGAAAAGTATCTCTTTTTCTCATAAAACGTCTATTTAAGTAGATCCTTGTGAGTCGTCAGTTTGTATATAAGTCAATAATATTACTAATATTAAACGTAGTTTCTGGCGTTCCTTGTCACTTTTCGTCAACAAAGTGATATCTTCAGGCATCTATTAAGTAGCTTTTTGAATATTCATATAAAATAGTTATTGTACACAATATGATTAAACTAGTTAAAGAAAGAATATTTGGGAATGTTGGTCCACAAGTCCAAAGGAGTACAAGAAAAAGAAGAATGATAAGTACCGGTGATTTAGTTCTCATTGGAGATGACAACGTCAAGAGAATCAAGTGGCCGCTTGCTTTTGTCATGAAAACAACACCTGGGAAGGATGGAGTTAGCAGAGTGGCAACGCTGAAACCGCCAGGGATGAATTACCCAGACCAATCAGCTGCTCTACCTGTTGGAAGTAAGCTCCAAAGAAACTATGAAAGAAAAATGTTGCATCGACTCAAACTGAAGACATTTCAACCAATCTTATGGAAACCGATTTGGAAGATGAACATAAATCGAATGAACCAGATGTTGAGTTCACGTGAACAAAGAAAACAAGAAGAGGTAGAAAAATTAAGATTCCCATAAAACTGGACTTATGAATCTGGTACTAATATTGTGAATAGCAATGGTTAAACGTTTTGTTTATATATCTGAATTGTTTAAATGATGATTATGTATTTAAATTCTTTGAAATGTTAATAATTTGTTTAACGAAATTCCAAGGTTATTATGAATGGGATAATATTTTATACTTTTGTTACAGTACACAGTAACCAAACTTGTTTACTTTTTAAATATTTTTAAATTAGATTAAAAACAGCTGTTGTTAGAATAAGACTTTATATTATTTTCCTTTAATAGCATGTTATAAATATGGAGTAACATGAAGTGTTCAATATTGTTTTGATGTTATTTTTTTAAGTGATTTGTGAGTAAATGTTACAAATACAGTAATTGAAGTATGGTTTTGTAAAATATATTGGGTTTTGAATACTCCAGCTTATAACATAGTTTATGACTAGTTTAATCATATTGTGTGTAATAAGTATTTTATATTATTATTCAAAAAGCGACTTAATAGATGCCTGAAGATGTCACTGTGTTGACAAACGCGTCGCAAATTCAACAGCGACAAGGAACGCCAGAAGCTACGTTTAATAGTCGACGTTTCAGTAGTAGGAAATTAACTCCAATAATAATATCGTAATATTATTAATAATTGTTAATAATATTAATAATAATTATTCGTAATATTAATTAATAAATAACTCTTAAGAACTATAGTTATGTCTTATCACACAGAATGTCATAGTTTAAAATAAAGCAGAGTTATTCTGATTTATAAGTATGATATGTTGTGAATATCTGCCCTAATTTTCGTTCAACTACAAAATTCCAACGGTACACTCCAAAAGGTGAGTTTCTGATGGTTCCTCGGATGATAATCCAAATTACTCATGTATACATAGCAACATAAACAACGCTCAATAGGTTTATAAAGTATACCCCAAATCTCAACATAAAAAGATACACAAAAACACCCAGAAAGACTCACAATCTCAATAGGCTGCATCAAAATTATGTTAGTCATACCATGAAAGCTTAAAATAAATTCAAATATGGATATTGAATTTCCATTGTTTATTTATACAAACACAACTAAAACCGACTGATCAAAATTATTAAATATATAAACAAATCATAGTGTATGTCTAAAGAAGAGTATTTAGACAATATTGATTTCATTTTCAAGCTCTTATTATTATCATCTAAGAGAAGTAAAATTATTGATGTCCCGGAAGAGAATAAAGTTGTAATTTGTTTATTCTCATGAGTTATTCTCATGTAAATTGTTATAACTCATGAGTTAATTACTGTTTTTTTGTGTATTATGCGCTAATAAACACATAGGTTTAATATAATAATTCGAATTCATGTTATGTTTGTTTCTAAAAAAAAATTTAGAACAACATTGAATTTCGAATTATTTCAGGAAAGGTATAAATAATAAAATTTAGAACTTGTAAAAAAGGTTTGGCAAAGTTTATTTATATAAGTCCCAAAACATCATGTAATCAATACATCCGTTGTGATGGTTGGGTACGTGGCATCAGAGAAGGTTCTGGAACAGACGAAAAATAATTAACATTCAATATTTTTGAATGTATTTCTTGTTGATAACAACTGCCTGAAGTTACTGGATTATCCGTGGTCAGAAATGTAAAGCATGTAAAATAATTGTAAAGCACTGTACATATATGTAGTGAAGGATATACAATTTATAATTGAGGAAAATCTAAGATGATTAATATTGTATACAGGGGTGAAGTAAATGAGGTATATGGGTAAGTATATAATGGGGTAAATATAAAATGTATTAGTTTTTAGATTATTTGCTTACAATTCTTGAGCCGATTGATGTCTAAAAATAGTTTTGGATATTGTACAAAAAATTTTCCATTAGTATGATCAAAATGTTACTTGCTCTTTACCATAAAATGCCGTTTTCACTGCATATTTTATCAGAAGTTTCTCAAAATATTCTTTCCAATAAGTTTATGAATACGTTTGTCCCATTTACCGAGCGATAAAATAACATTGAATGTGGTTTTTCAAACTTGAGAGCTTTTCAGGCGTATAATTTCATTGCGAACTTTAGTCGAGTTGAGGAATATAATATATTACCTTGTGAGTTTAAACGCTGGTTTCAGAGTTGGGGAACCAAGCGGCGCAGGACTCGGCCACTACTTCGCAGAGAGAGGACAGAGCCTTGCTTGCTCCAGCTGCCTGTTCGTACTCTGAAACTGGAAGACCCTTGGTAAATACATGGTTATACATGTATATGACAAGTAGTTTTCTGTAGGATATATTCGATGATGCAAACCTCATAAAAGTATATCGAGTCCAATGTTTTCTCAATTCGTAAGGAATAACAATTTACGACTTTTTAATATTTCCCTAGAATTTTTTTTCCAGTATCCATACTTCACAAAAATATATATATCTATAACATTTTGATAAGAATTGTGATTCTACGCTACTATTGTTGAAAAGCCGTGTTAGGAGTTTTGGATCAGTTTGTTCACAAACATTTAAGTAGCATACATCGACATAGCACCTAACGCAGCCGGATATTTTTCTGCAACCGGATATACATAAGAAAAACCGGAATATCTTATACAAAAATTTCTATTTATTGAGATCCTATATATTTAATATTCATAAATCAAAAGTTATCTATGTCATTACACTCGTTTTTATTGTAATTCTTGTTTACAAATGAATTTTCGTACAATTTAAATTATGAGAGGTAGTTTTTTTGTAGGAATATATTATTTTTGGTAACTAGAGAATTAAAATGAAAATAAATTGAAATTCAGGGACAATTAGTGGAATTTTTCTGTTGATTATGTTGAAAGTTTTATAATCTTTCATAAAAGTTAGTCTAAAAAACTCTCTCAATATTTTTCAATTTTAAAATAAACATGATATGAAGTTACCTGCTTGGTTAGCGCGTTTTCCGAAGATGCTTCCGTTGAAGGGGGGCTTCCTGTACGTGGCGTCGGCCACGGTCAGGAACATGAGGGCTGCTACGGCCAAGGCAATAACGACGACTACTCGGGACATCATGGTAGCTGGTGTTGTTAGGATAGTCACAAGATGTCTAGAACAGAGAAGTGTACAATGTAAGTGGAGATCACCGACACCGAAGTGAATATCAAAGACGTTTAAATTGATTACTTTGACTAGGAATTTAGAAAAAGTAAATCAAAGAATATCATTGGCAACAATATTGATTACGTGATTCACATGAACTACGAACTCAGTCGACAAAATCCCCTAAAGTTCGTGTCTGTTAGTATCTGGAGGTGTCATAGGTTTAGAGAGATTAGCTGCAAAGTCTCCTGCGTGAATCGGTAGCCTGTATTTTGTGTGCCATTAAATGTCATTGTACTGACACAAATATGCCATTAATTACAATTAAGGTGCTTTTCATACATGATCTTAAGTGCCTTATGGAGATTGAAATAAAAGGGACCGCATTTTGTATAAAGCCCACTGAACTCTCGTAGTGCAAACAACCAGGACACTTTATCCCAAATGCTTCTTTAGATATAAAGTGGCCCATAATAAGCGTCATACACCCATTTAATGCTGTGTTTATTAATTTATGTGTAATTTATTGGGTTAAAGAAATTTTTACCCAGATATCTTTAAACACGCGATATTTAAAAACAGTTGGGTTTTTGTAACTATGGAAGTATTTTTATTAGCAGTTCTAACATTAAACAAAATTGTTACATTTAAAAAATAAATGTTTAAAATCATTCAGTACATTGTAGGCAGAAACAGAGCAAATTGCCAGATTATAATCCAGTGAAGCTCGGCTGGATATGGCAGTTATGCATTATCGGATGGGACAGCTCAGGGCGGTGTTTCAAAGGTAACTCACACACGTGCAGAGCGACGAGCTCTTTGTCGCAAATCTCATTTCTTTAAACACCGACAATCCACGCTCTCTCTCTCTCTCTCTCTGTTTTGTTTTAACGAGTTAACTGTTAGTGTGAAGGGATTAATAAATTATATAAATATAATTTATTGTAAGTAAAAAATTATATAGTTGTTTAGTTGAGAAAAACAATCTCTCTGTAACACATTAATATTATTTGACTTGTTCAGCAATACAGTAAGTGACAGCATATGTTTTATGCATCTGATAGTTTTCGTCGTTAAATTGATAATAAAACAAACCAACAAACGATTTCAAGCCTTCTCAGATATTAAAGCAAATTAAAATAAATAACGAAAAGAATTGGAAATGTTTGGTTTTATCCACAGCCACATACATTGCGTCACTTTCTTTACAATTTATTTACTGAACAAATATTTTGAAAAAGTTTCTGACATTTTTTAAAGTGTACAGTTTTTAAAATATTTTTACTGTTACGAATTAGAGTATTTTAATACAAATATATTTAATTATATTGTATATTTATAAGTATATTGGATTGATTTATAAGTATTTATTTATAATAAATTGTATATTTCATATATTTAAATAAAATATACACATCGAAAGAATTTCGGCCCAACAACCGATGCACCTTCATTGATAAACCATAAAATATAGTTTGTGGACTGTACAGATTTATGAAGTAAATGTAAATTAAGGTTTCAACAACAGTGCATTAGTGACCATAATTTGGTAAAAAATTGTTTATTATAGATAATTTTTAGCTGGATTTTATTTTTTCTGAATAGAAAAAAATAAGTATGCGTTTAAGAATATTAATTTTTGCATGTAAGTAATTAAGTGCAAATGTAAACAAATATACTGGCTAACTATAAATTACATAAGTATTTTAAAAGCCTTGAAAAAAGTACGTTTGTAAATAAACGTTCTTCTTTACACTTTGGTTGGTATTTGAAAAATATAAAGCAATTTTAAAATTATTTTAAATGTTGATCAACAAACAAAACATCCTTAGTAAAAGGTGATTTCTGTATAGTGGAATTTTTTTTAATTGAAAAGGTATTACTACTGTTTAGGTAAAAAGTACAAGAAGATGATCGTGTGTGCTACCATGTTGTGATGTACTCACCTGAAGTGCCGAGGAAGCGTGTACAGTCGGGGCGCAGCGCCTCCCTTATATACCAGCCTCTAGCCTCGCCACAGGGGGGTAACTAGATCTGCCTCCCACAATTACAAAACTCCCAAAGGTCTCCAACTTTGTTTCCGTGAAATAACACTTTTAGCAACCTGTTGATCAGGTTCGTGAGGACTCCATCTCCTTCAATTCACAAAGGCCCGAGTCAATTACGCACCACTTCGGTGCGTAATAATGTACACAACAGAATTATCAAAAATTGTAATATTTTTATTCGAATCAACAAAAATTATTTGCTGAACAGAATCGGAGATTACAAAAGTAGCTGTTTGAAAGTTACTTCTTAGAATAAGATTGTTCATGAATGGTAGACCATATTTGGAGATTTTTAATTCTTAAATTGTTTAATTAAGGAAACAAACTCTGCGTTTCGACAGGTATGACAGACTCATGTGAATTTTATGTGTTACCTTAGCTTATATTTAAAACTAGTTTTTTTCATCATATTTCATATTTCTTTTGTGTTTCATATTGTGTTTTATATTATGTATAATTGGGTCATATGTGATAGTTTTTTCTTAACAGTCGACTGTAGTTTTTAAGCATGCAGTTTGTTAGTGTTTTCTTGAATTAGTATGGGTTAAGAGAAAAACTAGTTTTAAATGTAGGCTAAGGTAACACCTGAACACGACAGAAGTCTGTCATACCTGTCGCAACGTTGTGTTTGTTTCTTTAAACAATTAAAGCATTTGAAATCTCCAAATATTGTCTACCATTGATTAAAAATATGTCATAAATATATGAAATACAATATCTAATAACAAATAACGACTCCCGTTAAAGTGAATATGTGCACAAATTTACGACACTCGTTCTCCTGCACATTCATAAGAAACGTGATTGTAGGGTGAGTGGGTGGGTTTCTGTAATGAGTGTTCTACACATAAAATTTAAAAAAAAACTGCTAGCGTGACAAATGATAAGAAAATAGTACCTATTTGTTCCCAGATACTGTCCTTTCTTTCTGAATTAGTGTTTTATTGAGGGTAATATTTAAAAAAAACGTGGTTTACAATTTAATACAGTATTTGTTTCTCTTTATGTCTAGAACATTCCAAAATGCGTTAGGTAGGATCCGATTATGATAGAATTCAATACAGGAACTCGATTTTGATTGACTTTTCTGGTATTCAAAAACATTTTAGTGCCCTGATTTCCTCCAGCAACAAGATCAATTGTTCACACAATTTTAAATTCTTACATTCTTACATATGAAACGCCGACACAACGTTGTTGGTATTTTAAGGCGAATATGAATGGTTATATGAGTGTAGGATGAGTGTGGATGAGTGTAGTCTGGTTACTACCTGAGTTCAACTGTTCCTCAGAAAGGGCAATTTATTTATAGCCCAACAGCCAGGGCAACTAAGGGACCTACAGTTTTACGTGGAATCCGAACCACGTAGTGCTGGTCTGATTTTCAGCTAATTGACAAGCCTGATACTCAGTTATCTCCCCCACACAACATCCGCACAATGATTACCACCCAACATGGACACCCCAGACTTCTCTAGTAGTGTCCACGCCGATAGCAACCACTGAGTGGACGCCATGTCGGTATTAAGAGGACCGAGCATCCAACCTATCGCCTACAATCTCCCAAACACTTTGTCCCCATGTAGCTGGGTTACAGCACTGCGCCACCAGTGCCGACTGTAGTTATTATTAGAATATGTTTTGTTACGGTCTCATAATTTCTGAAACAGTCTAATTTTGTTGTTTTTCATGATAAATCCGTCTTAAATTGGACCGTTGATAAAATATATTGGTTTAAGGCTATTTTATATGTTCACTGAAATATTCACTGATTTATCATGCTTGTCAGCTATAAGTAATTGCCTTAATCATAAATGTAAAAATTGTAAAATTTTTAAGAAAAAAGACGTTTTTAGGACCCTTAGACCACTTGATCAATTTTTTTTCATAATTCAATCAATGAAATCAATTTCAATTTGAAACATAATTCCTCGTTTAAAGTAACTTTTCTTAGGTTATGTTTTAATGTAAATGCTGTAGATGAGCATATAAACACAACTCAAACAATTATTAGTAAAAAAAAAGATGTTCCAACATTAATAATATGGAAAGATTTTCTGATATTATCAGTAAGTAAATGTTTCCAATGTTATTAATGAGGGATTATGTTCCCACCTTACATAATAGGGAAATATGTGCGCATGCGCAGACGAAATGTCAAGAATCACAGATATTGTATCAACTTTGATGCAGGGTGGACCTTAGCTGATTAATAGCGGAAAGAAAATAGATACTAACTCAGTTTCTCCGTCGCGTAAGATCCAAGACACCCAAAGGGTTACCAGTGGATCCACAGGATGCTGTGATATAATAATAGTTCAAATCAAATCAATATATTCATTGCAGTATACAAATACATTGCATGCAAACGTCATCATTTTATATTTATAAAGTTTGGTCACACTCACCCCACAAAATTCTCTTTCAAACATACAATGAAGGTCACTCAAACATCCCACACTCACTCTTGCCAATCATTCCCACTTTCAGAAACGGTGTCAGTCACCGATTATAAGGTCTCCCAATTATTCGCCAAGAGTTAAGCGCCAAGAGTGACCAGCGGCTGTAGAAAGTCTACTACCCCAGTGGCGAGGCGTTTGGTCATCCACAAGTTCACCGATAACGAAGCAAAATTGTTGAATCTGAAAACTACTCTGCATTTTCAATGTAAACAAAAAAATATATCTAAGAAATGTCAAACCACCCATAGTTTGTCGAAAGAATAACGCAAAATAGATAAAACTGAGTGATAGATTTTCTGTCGTTATCGCATCTATTTCAGTAGAGTTTTCTCCCATCACATCCCATGTCAAGACCGTCGAGACCTAATACGTTATGAGAGCCAACTCATCACTGCATCTGGCGAATAGGTTTTGCCGTCTGCATTCACCATTAGTAGTAAGCGACTTTCAATCTTATTTATTTTACCTAAACTAATGCAATGCTTGTTTCATTTTAGTCCTTTAGCGTTAGCGATGTGTCAAATAGAGAAAATTCTGAATTTGATTTACATACATTTTAGTAAAATTATCGTTAATAATTATCGTTCGTGTGTATATAATTATCAAAAATTAATAAGTTGTACTAATAACTGAGATAAATAACTGCAGTAATTAAGAATATGTAGCGTATGGTTTGTTGTCAGCCTCCATTTATTGATTTAAAAAAGCAGTAATATATATATTTGGAACAAGATCCAAAAGTCATATTATATATTAAAATAAATAATAAAATGACCTCCTGTCACAAAACTAAATCCAATCCATCAAGCCATTTAAGACCAGCATCACTGATTCTATTCATGCTAGCTAAACCCTCTGTAAAAGAGTGCAGGGGGCACTCTAACTATGTGATTAATTGTTTTGATAGACTCTCCTCAGTCACATAACTGATCTACTGTCAAACCCCATTTATAATTCAAGTAGTCACATCTGACCACGCCAGTTCGGAACCGATTCAACAATGTCTACTCCCTACAAGGGAAGTTAATCCCACCTACAGATATTGACAGATCGTTAATAAGGAACTTATTTCGTCCATCAAAACTGTTCCACGCTATGGCCCAGCTAGTATTGGACGGGAAATTTGATCTGCTCAACTGGAAAGCAGTATGTAGAGGTGGGTTTTCGAGAGTTTAAGCTCCGTTCTCACGTGGGAGATCCTGTGTAATGGGTAGGTGCAGGGCATTCAAGATCTTATTGAACTCCTGACGTCTTACCTCTGGAGGAGCTATATTGCACAGCACCGGGAGCCAAGGAAGTGGAGTTGACATGAGAGTGCCACTAATAGTTCATATGACCATATTAAGTTGGACATAAATCGCTTTAGCGTGGACACTATTTATCCATACGGGAGCACTGTATTCAGCAGCTTAATAGACAAAGCAGTTGTACGCAGGACGTGTGTGTTTGCTCTCCAAGTTGTACGCAGGACGTATGTGTTGGCTCTCCAAGTTGTACGCAGGACGTGTATGTTGGCTCTCCAAGTTGTACGCAGGACGTGTGTGTTGGCTCTCCAAGTTGTTATGGTAATATGATGTAATACATTTGCCCTGGTTTTGATTTTAGCTGCTGTTTTTTGAAGATGGCTTTTAAACATCAGTGATCGATCTAACGTTACTCCCAGATACTGTGGATTATCATTATGATGGAGTTTTATACCATTTAGAAAGATGTTCAATGGATTATATTGTTTGCTCCCACAGCAAATTTTTAAAGCTGTACGTACCTCCTGGGTAGTTCTAAACAAGCAACAAATCTGGTAGCTGGACTGTCCCAATTTTGTGATCTACCAGCTATGAAAGCTACTAGTTTATGTCAACCATTTACAACAAACAGCTGAAAGAAATCCTTTATTGAATTTGTATTTTACATATAAAAAAGTTATACTTTTATTTTAACATGCAGTATACAATAAAACACCTATATTAAATATTGAGCATCGATAAGTTGTGTACAAAACTCGCATAGCTCTGCCTCTGACAGGAAACGATCAGTGCCTCTGGAATCTGAGTAGGTTACAAGCCTACTCACATACCTGTCTCACTCCCAGTTCAAAGTATAAACATCTTTTGAGCTAAGTCTGACATGTTTTCTAGTAGATACATTCATTAACTCTACTCTGCCATTTTAGTTACCAGTTCAGTGTAGTTCGTAAGAATTATGTAGTTTTTTAATAAGCATAATACGTGTTGGTACAGATACAGTACAAGTGAACGTCACACAACACAAATATATCCCTCTATTTAAGAATTATGTGTATTAATAATTTAAGAATTATTAATATTCATGCTTGTTTGAATACCATAATTTTATACCACAGCACAACATTGGTCGGAGAATTTAAGATATGCTTATTAATACTTGAATTTAATTTCTTTTTTGCAATGCTATGTTGTTATAGTTTATATAAAGGCTACATCAAAACTATGCACAGTAAAGATTAAATGATGGTATTCTTCAGAAAATACCATATAGAGCTTATTGTATGATGATACTAAAACACTATACAAAGTACAATTCTTATTAAGTGGTTTATTACTGGTTCTTTAACTTAAGATTTGCATAAAAGAACTAAAATTCTTGGGACTGATCGTAAAAGAGAACAGCATTAGAATGGCAAATTTAGTAAGAGAGATAAGAAACTAGTTCAGTTATCAGAGATTGCTTATAAAAATCTTTAAACTATTTGTTCAAGTAACGTGCATTGCTCTTGCAATAAATTAGCAGAAAAAGATCCGAAGACATCAATAAATTTAGTTTGTTAGCTGGAGTTTTGTAAATGCAAGAGATAGAAAACATTTACAACTTTTAGAACATTTTCTTTTTAGAAAATACAAAAGAAAATTTATATCTAAACATTTAACACTGTGCTGGGTGGCTTTCAACATATCAATTTACAGGTCATAAACGTGAGTAACTTTCAGAATTACAGTTATTTTATTTCTCTTATTATATCTGCAATAGTTTAAAGATGTTTCTTATATGTAACAGATGTTCAAAGTACAAGCCGTTGTTTACATGACACGTTGTTTTCTGTTGTTGGATTCTGTTGTTGAGAGTTGGAAAAGTTACTTTAAACAAGGAATTATGTTTCAAATAGAAATTGATTTCATTGATTGAATTATGAAAAAAAATTGATCAAGTGGTCTAAGGGTCCTAAAAACGTTTTTTTTCTTAAAAATTTTACAATTTTTACATTTATGATTAAGGTAATTACTTATAGCTGACAAGCATGATAAATCAGTGAATATTTCAGTGAACATATAAAATAGCCTTAAACCAATATATTCTATCAACGGTCCAATTTAAGACGGATTTATCATGAAAAACAACAAAATTAGACTGTTTCAGAAATTATAAGACCGTAACAAAACATATTATAATAATTTAAAATGTGTGAACAATTGATCTTGTCGCTGGAGGAAATCAGGGAACTAAAATGTTTTTGAATACCAGAAAAGTTAATCGAAATCGAGTTCCTGTATTGAATTCTATCATAATCGGATCCTACCTGACACATTTTGGAATGTTCTAGACATAAAGAGAAACAAATACTGTATTAAATTGTAAACCACGTTTTTTTTAAATATTACCCTCAATAAACACTAATTCAGAAAGAAAGGACAGTATATGGGAACAAATAGGTACTATTTTCTTATCATTTGTCACGCTAGCAGTTTTTTTTTAAATTTTATGTGTAGAACACTCATTACAGAAACCCACCCACTCACTCTACAATCACGTTTCTTATGAACGTGCAGGAGAACGAGTGTCGTAAATTTGTGCAAATATTCACTTTAACGGGCGCCTTTATTTCTTATCAGTGAAAATCAATACAATATTTATGACATATTTTGTAACAATAGTAGACAATATTTGGAGATTTCAAGTGCTTTAATTGTTTAAGGAAACAAACAAAATGTTGTGACAGTATTCAGGTGTTACCTTAGGCTACATTTAAAACTAGTTTTTTCCTTCACCCATACTAATAGAAAACATATTCTCTGGCATCATACCATTTGAAATTTTTGGAAATGTGGCATTTTTATATTTTCTAAAAACATTTCAAAATGTTTAGGGGACGAACAGTTACAAAAAATATGATTATGCATGGTACCATTTGAACGTTCTTGTTATGAATTATTTACCTTTGGTGGCTAATTAATTTTTTGGTGTAGGTTCTAATCATAAAAAATTGTTTCATGAAAAAAACGCTATTTTCAACACAATTTAATCCACCATTTTTATAAGAAAGTAAACAATCAAAAGTTTTCTTCCCAGTAATATTTTATGTCCAATCATGTTTTAACCTCTAAAATCACGTAAAAAATTATTTATGTTAACATTTAAAATTTTTATATTCAAACTTGGTACCCTTCACTTTTGGGAACACCTTGTAATTTAAAAGGTTTCAAAATAATTTTTAAAAATTCATTGGCGTTGATTTAGTGGGAAATACGTTGAACCTAGCTTTTGCAATAGATTGTTTGACCACCGAACATTTGAGACAGGTGGTGTGAAACACCCTGAATATCCAAAGGTAAAGAGGGAGAGGCGTTGACTTCCCATGCTGTCTACTGTTAAACAAGTCGTAAGATCACCCACTGCTTAAAATACAAAGGGAAAGGAAATAATCCACAGACAACTAAAAAATTATAACTATTTAATGACAAACTTACAAGACTTATATAAAAATATGATATATTTGTTTATCACAATCACATATCATATCTTGAAATGTTTTGTATTAAACAAGTAAAAGTAGTTTTTTTTAATTAATGACAAGTTCTTCTAATGAAATTATCCTAAATGTATAATTTAAGATTGTGCAAATTGTTCTTACTGTAATTATTATTACAAGAATGGGTCAGAAAATAGAAATACTCTACAGATATTTGCAGACAAATATGGAGCCAAACAATAGAATTTAATTTATAGTTTATTAGTTAGTATTTTCACATTCATTGGAGTAAAATGTGACTACTTTAAAACCATTATATTCATTAGTCATAACAATTGTTTGTTTTGTTATGTATATTAACTTTTATTTCATTTTTAAGTGTATTGCAGTCTAGTCATGATTAACGTTGAATAAGTATTTATTATTAATTATGTAACCAGCATGATTCATTGATGAATTATCAATCTAAAAACACAAAATTTGATGTCTATCCCCACAAAACAATGCTATTTAAAAAGATTTTAAAGTAAGTGATATATTCTCCCTCAATAAAAAACAAACGGAACAAAGTATAAACAATTACTTTATCAAAAATAAGTAGATGAACAATTGTTTGGGGGGGGGGGGTTGTTGACAATGTTACGTAACGTAATTGTTGAGGGAGGTTTACTATTACTGTTACAAGTTCGTTAAACGAGGGGGAATGGGGGTTTGAAAACTCCAATTTTAGTGTTATGTAATTTAAGGACAGCCGCTAAGGAAGTGATGAATGCTAATCCTGAAGGGAAAGGCCTGCTGAGGAGACCAAAGTTGAGACGGTATGACCAAATTTAAAGAGACTTGACTAATTTTAATTTTGAGGTAGTTAGGTTCTCAGGACTGAAAACTAAGCAGGATGGAAGAATGGCGTCTATGAGGCAACTAACTATCTGAGAATTGCACACTCCTTAGTATGTATCAAGAAGTTTATTGCCATCGATCTATCATACAAGAAATAGGCATAGGACAAATTGGAACACAAAACATATTTAAAAATATTCAAAATATTTGTAGTAAGAATTATTAAAACAGTAGACGAAAATGCTAAACGAGTTAAAAGTAGTTTAAATTATTAATATGTAATTTTATAGGCTGATTTAGTAATTAATCAGTGATAAATATGGATTATTTTTCCGAAAATAGACGTTTTCATTTTTGATTAATTACTTTAAACTTTAAGTCTATTACAGTGTTTTCATTAAATAAAAAAAAATTATTTCAACTAAACGTCTGGAAACATTAAAAAAAAAAAAATCAGTAGTGTTGTTACAGTAAATGACAATTGATAAAAGATGGACATAAAACTAATATGAAAAGGTGAAATAAAATATTAATTAATGGTTGCAAATGTCAATGGTTGGCTATCTGATACTAGGTACAAAAACGTCAGTTAATTGTAGGCAATTAAAAATGTCATTAGTGTTGGACTAAGGAGATCAAATATGAATTAACCTTAAGAGTGCTAATTGATCTTCTTGAACTGCTGACATTTGTACACTCGTTTGTCAGTTTTTTAACCGTTAAGCGTAAAAATAAATATCAATTAGAGTTTTTCATAGTTACTTAGCATACAAATTAACATTCTGCGTTTTAACACATTGATAATTATTCTGTGAGAGAAACAAGTGTTCTTTAGTTCTCACTTTCTTAAATTAATCCAAAAATAAATAATTCAAATAATTTAACGATCCTAAATCTAAATAATGCAACCATGATCATAATAGCACATGTGCTTACTTTTCTGTTATCACAATGGTGATTCACTTACAAGAAGGTTCCTTGAATCTAAAAATAACAATGCCTGTTGACATGGCAAACATTACATTAATCTTACGAAACATTAAATCATACAAAATGTACATTTTTTAGAGTTACTTTATGAAAAACATAATAAATAAAGTTTTCATGAGCTTATGTACAGACGGAGGTAGCTTAAGGTACAGGCTCTCAAGTCTATACCATAGCTTTGTCTATCCAAGGAACAAATTTTTGAATGTTTGTGTAAACTCCGGGCAGGTGCTCCCTTCCACAGCCAATACCCCAAGAGACCAATCCGATAAGGACCTTTCTGCCATCCATGGTCGTAGTTAGAGGTCCACCTGAGTCTCCCTGAACAAGGAGAAAACATTAGTCAGCTAAAATATATAGAATATTAAAAGAGTCCTTACTTACTTACTTACTTATCCGGTCCCGTTCCAGTCAATCCTGGGTCTGGGTTGTCACCAAGCCTCTCCATCTTCTCCTGTCCCTCCACATCTCCTCTCTCACCACTTCCCCCCACACACTCCCTCTCTTTTCCACGTCTGTCCTCACTCCATCCAGCCATCTTCTTCGTGGTCTTCCTCTGGGCCTCCTTCCCTCCATTTCCCATTCCTCCATCTTCCTCGGCAACCTCTCTACACTCATCCTTTTTACGTGACCATACCACCTCAACCTTGCTTGTTCCACTCTTTCTCTTATACTCTCCTCCACTACATCCTTCCTTATCTCACTATTCCTAATTCTATCTCTTCGAGTTCTTCCCTTTATTGCTCTCAAGAACCTCATTTCCCCTGCCTGTACTCTACTCCACTCCCTTTCTGACATCCGCCATGTCTCTGCCGCATAAGTAATTATAGGCCTATAGTAATTCTTGAACATCATTACCTTGGCCCTCCTTGGTACCTCTTTGTCCCATACTAGGTGTTTCACCGTCCGGAAGAATCCCGCTCCCATTCCTAATCTGGCATTTATTTCCTGTTCCATTCTTCCATCACTTGACACCATCGTTCCAAGGTATTTGAAATCATCTACCTTTTTTAGTATACTTCCATCTACCAATATATCTTCTTCCAAAACTGTGTCCCTTCCTACTACCATTACTTCACTTTTTTCCTTGCTTATCCTCAGCCCTCTCTCCCTCATCTTCCTACTCCACTTGTCCAGTTGTTCTTGTATCTCCTCCCTGTTTTCTCCCCACATCAGAATATCGTCAGCAAACATCATTATCTTCATCTCTTCATTTGTCTCCTCTTTAATTTCTCTCATCATTATCTCCATAACTACATTAAAAAGAATCGGAGACAGAACACTCCCCTGTTTCAGCCCTTTCTTTACCTTGAACCATTCCAATAAAACCAATTGATTCCAATTGAACCAATAAAAGAGTCCTATATTGCATTAATTGCACTAATTGGATAAAACTGAATACTTTCAGAGACACTTAAAAACAATTATGTACCTACATTGTTAAATATATTGATTTTATTAACATTATCATTTACTTTATAAACTAGTAGGCCTATATTTAATTAGTATCACTAATCCAAAATATATTGTATTGATTTAAAATGCCATGAAAGTAAAAGGAGATATAAAAAGATTATTTGTCGTAAATCCTGTAATATATAAACAATTTTTATGCATTACTAAACCACTCATCGGATCGCCACGAAACTTTGAGAAGTTGTAGAGTTCACTCCTGGAAGGTTTCTGGTATGGTTTCATTCACTTCCAACTCAATGGCTCCACCCCAGTGGCCTTTCAGTAATAACTTTATTTATTTGACACCATCAGCTGTTAGATGAAAACAAACAAAATCTTTTGAACTCTTTTGAAATAGACTATATGATGCTTATTTAAATTTAAAATAAACTAAAACATTATTGTTTATATGTTAATCCCGTAGCAAGGCACAGATAAATAGCTACTTACGTTATAAAATATGAATGCAATAATGGTACTTTAAATTAAAAACAAACATCATTATACTTTTATATTAAAAGTCTCAGATGAGTATATTTTTTGTTTGGACATAACCAATGGTTTAATATACACTTAGGTTGTTCATCCAATGCTACATTTTATGTATCAGCTGTTTATTAAGTATCAGCTGTTTTGAGATCCAGAATGGTGTGCTAATGTAATGTAATGTGCCATGTAAATGTATTGCACTTTAATCCAACTGTAGTGGTAGACCTCACCAACTAATCAAATTACAGGCACAAATATTATTGTTAGATATTTGATATATTACATCTGTAACTAAGACTTATAACTATAAATTCCATTAGAACAACCTTTTTCAGTCATTGTAAGGTATTGTAACAGTGTGGTGCCAAATAACTCTTCTAGAATATTTATCGTGCTTCAAGAACATGTACTGCGGTAATGACCCACACACCCCCTTACATGTACAGAGTTGATGTTTCACCCACCCATCTATATATGTATGGTGGTAATGACAAGTAGTATAATGTTATGTAATGGCCATAGCTAAGGGGCTAAGACGGTGGATTACCATGCAACCGAGCCGGATGTGATTTCCGATGTAACCATTACAGTTTTTGCCCTGTACCACTCGAGTAGTTCAGAAGTGACATTAAATTGGTGGTCTTGGTGGTCCCCAGGTTAGAGACGGTTACTTAGCCTTAACTTCATCTGGTAAAAATACATAGGCCTACTTTAACATTTTACAATTACGGACACTAAACACGTGAAGACGTGAGATACACGCTTGAGACCTAAAGGGAGTATCCAGTTAAATGAGGAGTACAGGTCAAGCTATTCACTGTTTTTAAAATCTAACAATTGATTGCTGCATAGTGTCTGTCTGGTTAAACATAGCTGCTCATTTAAATTTACATATTAAAAAGGGATTAGCCTTTTAAATTTCAATACATCTCAATTAGTTATGATGAAGAGATTGATCCAGTCTGATTTTGAATGTACCTCATTTGAAATTAAGGAGGCCACCATATTGTAGTGGACTGACATAGCTAGCAGCATTTTCCTCATTAATTAAAATCTGCAATATGACATGTCATTGGATGGAGAATTGAAATTTTTGACTTAGCCATGCAACACCTGTTTTTGGTGTAGGGTGAAATACTCATACACCTCTAAAGATACTAATTATAGTAATGTCATGATTCCCTAAAGGATAATTGTGTTTTTGTTTAGGTTAAAAAAGTTAAGATATCGTGTGGCATTTTTAGGACACTCTGTACATTGTATATTCATCTGAAGCTTTTAATTTAATATTTTCATAAAAAAGTCAATCTGTTCCAAGAGTTTATTTCGTAATTTAGAACAAGAGATATAAATATAAAAGAACTAATAGAACTAATTTAAAAAATTGAAAAACACAAAAATTGAAATGAAAAATAACATTTGAATAGAAAAAAAGTAAAAAATTAAAAACAGTTTTCCAAATAAAGATGCAGTTTTAATAGATTTATAGTATTTATGTTTTAAAATGTTGCCAGCTGAACAACTACAGCTTATGACGGAAGAGGCCCCTCCCACAACCCACCCAACCACGTGACACAGTAGAATTCTGTCAGACGTCCTGAGAACTTTCTAGGAGCAACATCACCTCCAAAAACCCTCTTCCTACTTTACACTGAGGTACGGTTATGATTATGTCTACATGTGGAGTCCTCAAGACACATTTGTATGAACTTTCCCACAAATATCACCATCTTAGTTTCATTTGTACCAAATTCTGTATTTATTTACCAAATTCTAAAATGTTGTTTCCATCTAAAAACTAAGTTTTCCTTCAGATAAAAAATATTGTTTATTTTTCATTTAAAGATTATGATATTGATTTAGAATAGTTAATTCTAAAATAAGTGTTTGCTAATAGTTAATTAGCAAAATGTTGCAGCAATGAACTGATTTATTTCTCCTTATGATAAAATTTTGAGTTCCAATCATTTTCATTTTAGCTGTTCATGATAATTTTGAATGGGTGTCTCTAAATGATGCATAATAACCAATGGCATGTTCATAACATATTTAGAGGGCTAGCTCTAAACTAGAATCCATACAAAGACACGATTTAACGTAAGCATATCATTCCTTTATTGAGGGCTTACAAGTTATAACCAATAAAAATTCAATTTTTAAAAAATTTCAGACATCCCCTGTTATACCTACTTTTTAAAGGAAATCGTTCATTTTTTTAGGTACAAGAAAGCTGTCCCATCCAATCATCCTATTGAAGTAAATAAGCTACAGTCGTCAAAAGCAAAATTATCTTTACATAGTCTTCCTTGATAATTATGAAAAAATAAAACAAAATTTAAAAATTACTTTCCTAAAGAAGCTTTTTTGTTTAGAAAAAGAAGTTAAACAAGCCATGACACATGATTCAGTATAGCTCCATTGGTCAGTGACACATTTGAGTTTTTAAACTCTTATGTTAAATAAACATGATAAACTCTATATTTTTTATTTCTTTTATGATTTACATGCTAAATAACATACAAATGGCTTGATATTTCATTAGCTTTGCTCACGGATCTCTATACAACAATTGGATTGCTCACTCCGTGTTGAGTAAACAACCAGAAGCAGAGCATTGTCTGAGCCAAATGTAAGTGATTCTTGCCGGCTGAGAGCCTATCGACTCCAAAGTATTATAAGTGCACGCTCTCACTTTATCATCTTTTCCATTTATGTGACAGTCAAAATGATTGCAAATGCATTTCATGTTGTACTAGATAATAAGGTGATTATGATATGGACTATTTTATTTTTGGAATGACCTGTATAGATATTTTGAGTAATTTGCAAGGCATCCAGTACTGATTAAATAACAGATAAATTATCATTCTTTAAATTGTAAAAATTCTTAACGAATTCAATGTAGAATGGAACAAATAATTCACTGTATTCTAAGATTCCATTCACATAAAATTCAGTATTATTTTATTCTAGGAACTCAAGAATATCTGCAAACACCGAGCTTACTTAATGTTTTCATTTTCAGATTCTTACATGTATGTGTGTGTGTTTATCAGTAGCTGTAACTCCTCTTGTACTGAGGTAAAATTAACATTCTTTAACATGTTACACCAAAAATAGAGATTAGATAGAGTTAGAATACAGTTTATGATAAATAACTCTCGCAGGAAATAGTTTTGTTTTATCTAAACATATTATGAAGTCATTTAATGGTATAATGAGTCGGTGGGCGAGTGGTCTAAAGTGCCAGAACTTAGAAGTGTGGGTTAGAGATACTGCTGGTTTAAATCCGGCCTAGACAGGAAGATTTATAAGTATTATTCACCTCGTAGTGTACTGGTTCGCCCCCTTACTTCGTCCGAGTAAGTTCCTCACACAGATAAATAGTCTATGGGTAATGGGCAGAGTAAGGTTAAGGAGAAAAGGAGATCGGCCTCTCCTTAAAAAATGAAACTGATCTATTCTTCTTCCGTTTCCGTTACAAAGATAGAAAATAGTAAATAAATTTCTTTAATCTTATATATTATGCTTTAAAACTAATTAAGATACTGTGCAACCCTAAACTTTCAAACGAACAAGGCACCATCTATGCTGTTAATATGTTTTAATAGTGTAGAGTAGTACTCTGAGGAGAGTAAATTGAATCACTCTGAGCATCCTAAAGTGTTGCATTTATATTATATATTGCCTAAACCGCCAAATACAACGATTTTAACTAAATTTATTAAAATTTAAAGTTTTTATGAACAACTATTTCCAAACCGTAAAAGTTAGCTAAAATGTTTGAAATATGATAGTACACAAAAATAGATATATTACAGCTCATAAATATGAACAATAGATTAATTGCTCAGTATAATAAATGAATTTAATAACTGTATTGTTCCAAAATGTCTTTAAAATACCCTATAATTTTAAAACGTAAAATTAAGTCATAAATAGTAGTTTACTTTGATATTAAAAGACAGTTAAAAATCATGGTTAACTATGCAATTGTTGTACACTTTTCTTTCATTCTCAACTGGTTACAAGTATATTATATGCCCGATTATATGATAATGTAATAAAATTAATATAAGTTTGAGATAAAAATCATAAACACATATATAAGTTTCAGAAAATTATAAGGTTATAATCTTAACAGCCATTTGAAGCAGTCTATAAGAATAGCACACAACTCTATAATAGTCATGGATCTATGGCAGTAAATTGATATAGATAATCTTAGATCTACAGGAGAGCTGGTGGCCAAGCGGTTTAAGGCATCAGGAATTTGAATCTGCGTTATAGAAGGTGCAAGTTCTAATCCTGGCCTGGAATTGAAGTTTTTATCAGTAATGTTCACCTTCTACTGTACTGGTTTTGCCCCGTTACTTTGTCTGAATTAGTTCCCAGTATTATCTATAGGAAAATAGGGATCTATAGGGAATCTATCCACATCCAAATAGAATGGACTGAGTTTAATTGAAAAGAAAATTGGACACACCTTAAAAATAAAAGTTATATAAAGATAATAATAATTTTCAAAAATAAATTTACCTGACAGCTGTCTCTCCCTCCTTCTTTGAAACCCGCACAGAGGAATACATCGTGAATAGTTTCCCGACGGCCAGCTGCTCTGAACCACCTCTGACATCGGTCGTTGGGAATCACCTCGACATCTACCTCTTGGAGTACTGTCGGCACTGTTGATACACCTAAGAATCGTCAAACATAGCTGTTAGTGGAGTAATTTAACATGAATTGCTTGTCTTTATACAAAAAATCTGCTTCTTTAGTCAAAGTTTGCACATAACTTCTGTATTAGTATATGCTACAGTATAACCACATTAATTGATGTGTCATAAAAATTTAAAAAAAATTATATACAGGTACTCTACACTTTGTCCCTAAACCTGATTGCATTTTTTTTTTTTGTAAGCCTACCCATTACACTCCCCCATTTTTTCTTTGCTAAGAATTAGGGTTCTGAGTAATTTGATGGCAACTTGAGTTGAACTTGAAAAAATAAGTTTTCCATAACGTTCTCTGTCATTTTGACTTTTAGGAAAGCAGTTTCTATAAATTGTAACTTTTCCAAACCAAAAAGTATATTTAGTTTCAGGAGAGGAACATCTTTATTTGATCTCCAACTTGAGTGTTCTTAGCACCATAATTATTGCAATTTATAAAATTTTAGTTTTTATCGCTAGATAAATAAAATCTTTCATTTAAAAAACCAAAGAGTTCTCTTTGTTTTTAAAGTGACCAGATATTGCTACTAATAATTCAATTTTTTTGCATCCTAAAAATTAAATATGCAAATTTTGTGAAGTTTACTTTGAAGATAAGTAAAAAAGTGTTCCAATACTATTCATTGGTTTGAGTTCAAGGCTCACAAATAGGCTAAATAAAAAAAAATGTATGCAAGTCCCTTAGATTTTGTGTAAGTAATTGAATAAGTAAATAAGGATAGCTCTATAAATAACTGAACTAAATGTTTGTAATCTATTATTACCAATGTATACTGTATTAATGCAAAAATTAATATATTGAATACTAATTAAACCATAATTTCAAAATCTCAGAAATACTATAGGGACCTGTATCTAATAATTTGTTTTTAATTGAATGTTGTAGCCCAGATGCATTGAATTTATGTTAGAATTGGGTATGCTTGTAAACTGGCCTTGTTAAGCAACGATAGTAAAGGCTAGGAAAGGTCGATTGATTTTCATGGTATTGTACTAATCCAGAAGGTTATCTATTAAAATTTTGAAAATATTATAAAACAATACAAACTGATTATTAAGCCTCAAAATGTATATGCATGTTCACCTTAACAATTCCAATTTCTTTAGTAGTGGCCTTTTTGTTCATAAGTTTCCAGTAAACATTGTTGAGCTATGAAGACATGCTTAAACCTGATTCCCAGAAACAATTTCATATTAGAGAACCAATTTTATGAATACTAAACAACTTTATAAGTTTCAGTAAAATCATTTAGTTTTTAAAAAGTTTAAAATCATTTAGGTTTACAAATTTGAAAGCATTGGATATATCAGACAAGACCAGCTTTCAATTGTTGTAAAAAGCCTCTTCAACAACAACAAATACAAAACAACAACTTAAAAACAAAAATAAATAAAGCTAACCTAACCTAACCTAAACTAACCCATAGTTAATTTGTTCTATGTTTTCATTTTCCTGAATCCGAAATTTCTAGTGCCTTCAATTGTTATTTCTAAAAAAAATTACTATTCCAAAATTTATTATTTCATAAAAAAAAGTATGATTACTTTGAAATGACATTTAACAATAATTTGAGCTCTCTTTGTTGAGTGTTTAAAAAACATTATTTTTTCCAAATGCTTTATTTTGATTGGACTGTTGCTGAACTGTCTCAGTTATGACAGTTATACTGCAGTAATAAATGTGCTAATATTTTGTGGTTATATTGGAATTTCATACTTCTGCAATTCCTTATTTTTTAGAATGTCTTTATCATCATTTGTCAATTTAAATTATCACTGGAAACGTCAACAAAATTGTTATGATACAGTTATTTGTGTATTATATTTTAATTCAAAACAAATATTGAAAAAGCATGTAGTACCAATGCCACTGTACGTGTATGGGTGGGCGGGTGGGTTAATACCATTGTACGTGTATGGGTGGGCGGATGGGTCAATGCCATTGAACGTGTATGGGTGGGAGGGTGGGTCAATGCCACTGTACGTGAACGGGTGGGTCAATGCCATTGTACGTGTATGGGTGGGCGGGTGGGTCAATGCCACTGTACGTGTATGTGAGGGCGGGTGGGTCAATGCCACTGTACGTGTATGGGCAAGCGGGTGGGCCCATCAAATTAAAGACATTCTTCTCTTCAATCTAATTGTGTGATCAGATTTTGGAAAAAAGCAATTTCCATGGGCGACTGTTCCAGAAATTGAAAATATTGCTCCAAATACCAAAAAATGTGTCATACTGTATTTAAACAACCAAGTTGGTTATTCAAGGAAAGGATTTTTTCCCAAATCCTACTGTCGGCATATCAATTATGTGTACCCGAATTTTAAGATTATATATAAATAAAGGTTAAGATAACAATAAATAAAGTAATATCTTAACTTTAATTTTAAAAGATTAAAAAAAATTACCTGATATAGTAAAAACTCGTCAAACTAGTTGAAGGTAAAGTAAATAAAGTCGTGGGGCAGTTTTTTAAGAGTTAAATTGCAAATATTTATGATTTAAAAAAGTGTTCTGCTGTCTAAAGCAGGTTGTAATATTATTTTGTGCCCTCTTATTGTATTGTAATGAACCTTGTTAAAGCACAAATTTATTTGGTTTCCTACAACTGGAACTGAGCCCTACCGAGGGTGAGAGACAGTACACCAACTCAGGAGAGGAAAGAAACAACTGACGGTAGGCACAGAAATTATGTGTACCCAAGTTTGAAGGGTGTTTACTAAGAAACTAAGAGATCTATGAACAATTTAATAACACCATTGTTTTTCTCATTTAATTGTACCTTGTGACATATGCACTTTAAAAGTTTATTATCGTTAGTTTTAATAATTTTGTCCTAGTTAAAAGAAAAAAGTACCAGAATTTTAACTAGTTTTCACTGTACATCAACTTTATACTTTTATTAATCAAAAACTTGTTGATTATCTGATTATTAATTTTTTACACTGTGGTTAACAAGTGTTTTCTACAAGTTTTACAAATTTGAGAATTTTATCTTTCTAAGAAAAAAATGTTCATGTCAATTTATTGAAACAACGTTTTCTTGGCTTCTAGAGGTCATAGATTAATTACTTAGACACTTTGTAATCCTCATAATCCTACGGTACAGTCCTTTCTATATGTGTAAATAAATGCAGTGATTTTAAATTTATTTAAATCAATATAAAATCACTACATTTACTCACACACATAAAAGTAATGTATCGTAAGTATACACGTCATAAGGATTACAACTTGATAAAGAAATGATCACTAGAAGCCTAGAAAATTTTGTTTCAAGAAATTGATAACACTTTTTTCTTGTAAAGTTAAAATTCTGAAATTTAGAAAACATTCCTGTTAACACATATCAAAATATGATTGCAATACACCAACAGGTTTTTTATTAATAAAAGTGTAAAGCTGATGCAAAGTTAAAACTAGTTAAAATTACGGTACTTTTTCCTATAACTAGGATAAAACTATTAAAACTTACATTAAAATTTTAAAATGTACATGTCGTAAAATACAATTTAACAAGAAAAACAATGGTATGATTGGATTTTTCACAGGCCTCTTAGTTTCTCAGTAAACAACCTTCAAACTCTGGTGCACATAATTTTGCACTGACAGTTGTTCTATTGATAATTTTTATTTTGAAATATATTTATATGGATTTTGCAAGTCTAATGTTGCTTGAAAACTAACCGTGCCTGGTGCGTCCCCAGCCTGCTACAGTAGCTGTCTTCCCAACCAGCTTCACTGCGGTGTCAGGCAAACACACAGGTATTATATGCTGTTTGAACATCACTGGCCGATCCAACTTTACCAGCGCCACATCATTTCTGAAATCTGTGGGGCTGTACTGAGGGTGGACCTAAACAACATGCCATTATGTACATACGGAATATTCTCAGCAGGTGCAGTAGCCAAAAAAGTATTATTTTGGTTTTATATTTATGTTACAATTTTATAAAACCATTAGGACTCACCACGTAAAACACCCCTACATGCTTCGTGTACCAACCCCATCCCTCGCTACACTCCTATCAACTAGCTTATGAAAGTCTACTATTTTTCTTCACATTGCACGTTTACATTGCTTTAAATTATCTCTTATGTCAAGTTGAACTGACCTAAGCTCTCTCGTTTGTATGGAGAACGGCAAAGAACGCTCTGATTGGCTAGTAGCAGGATGGTTTTGTCTACATTATTTTAGCTATTTGAGAGAAAATATTTTAATTTTGTTCACAAAGATACAAATAATTAGAAGAAATATAAATTACCACTTACCAATGAAGTTGGTGCATGTAGTATATTCGAAAAAGTTGAAAAGTTAATTTTTCAAACAAATTTTCTAAGTTTGGACACATATAAGTCAACCACCAATAATGTAGCACAATTTTCACTAATGTACAAAAGTTGCAGAATCTTAACAGGAATAAAAATATATATACACAATAGTAGATAAACCAAAGGTAAAATTGAAAAATGTCAAAAAAAGGAACTATATACAAAATTTTTTGGGGGTCGTGTCATGTCAAGTCAGTAATGTCACTGTTGTCACTTATATTTCCGTCATCTAATTCATCTAAAACACCCCGAATAGCACTACTACGTGATAATTCACTCATTTTTGAATAAAATCAGTGCAAAACACGCACACTAACACATTGTTTTGTCGATCAACAAAGAACACAAACAAACTGGATTGGAGAGATGACTTTAGCAACACATGCATCAATCCTTTCTTAGTACACATTTAGAGCCTATAAAGAATATTTGTGCCACGTATCAATTCCCAAAATCTTATAGTTTTTGAGAAGCTGTGTGTCATCAGTTACTCATTTTATAAACAAAAATTAGAAAAGACAGAAAAAGTGAAACAAAACTTCAATTTTTTTGACGGGTCTAATCCTGATTTGCTACCAGCAACCATATTTCAGGTTCACAGAGAAATTCGCTTTGTCAGTTGCAAAGCCCAATACTACTCACTACATAGTGAAGAGGGTAGGGGACATTTATATATGAAGGAAACGATGCCTTTACTAGCCCAGGTCAATAGTGAACTCTATTTCTTGATTCTCTAAACAACACAGGTGTTGGTGCAGGTTGCAGTTTGAGGTAAAATTAAGGTTTTTAAATCAGTAGTTAAACCAGCTGATTATTATTTACTATAGTTAATTTACACTATCTAGTTAGAATAACACAGCAATAAGTGGATTTTGACTATTAATCAATTTTTTACTCATGTGTCACTGACATGTAATTTACGCTGCATGAAGAAAACTAGCACAAAAGACTAATGCATGGATGCTCAAGTAGCATGAAGACTTTTTAGACACAATTGATTTAGGAATTATATTTTATTGTCATAATTTAAACTAAAAACTTAATAAACAACATATTTTTTAGCATGCATTACCAACAAAAATGCACAAAAATAGTTTTGTTTCCAGAAAATTGATTTCAAAACTTTTAAAGGGAAAATGAAATATATGACTAATATTTGTCAAAAGTAATCAGGAGCTGGTGATTGATTTAGTTTATGTAGATTATGCTTTAGTATTTTGCTAGCCAATGAGAATATACCCATATTTCTGAGCAAACTAGAAAGTAAAAATGGAATTTTTAAGTATAATTTATTTTTCTTTAACTCAATAAATTATTTTCGGTAACTCAATAAATTTCTGATTACAATGGACTAGTCAATAATGTGTTACAGAATCAAACATTTTTACTTTTAATAAAAAATTTAAAAGACATTTATAAATATATTTAAAGAGATAACATTTTGTCTTCAGTATAGCTGCTTTTTACCAAAATACATCCTATATGCCTGTTTTAATAATGAAAATATCATAAATAACCTCCACACCACAACGCAGTGACAACTGATGATTCTGTAAATTGCACATATATGTAAAACTAAAAAATTGAGGTTATGGTTCTTGCACTGGTGTTAAACCAACATGTTTAATAAAGTTTACAATATATTTGAATATTTTCATGGATTATTAACTAACAATTAAATTAAGATTTTTATCCTAGTACAAAGATGTTGTTTTGGAGATTGGTAACGGATCTTGGGAACATATTTACATATGACAACCCTGATTCTGGTATGTCAACTTAATAACATACCGTACCGTATCAAATGGGCTAAAAAAGTTGCACTAGGAATGTTTCACATAAATATACTTTTTTGAGTTACTCTTACTAAAAAATTGAATGGCTGCCATTTTTTAACGGATAAATGAATTAAATCAAATTTGTTTTTGTAAATAGGCTTTTACATTGTTAAAAATTGCAAAGTTTTAACTGTATAGAAAATATAATATTTACTAAACATAATGTACGAAGGCATATATGGCAAACAAAGGATTTTAGGATATTTTAAACATTTTTTATATATTTTAACTGATAACATCGTCTCCTGAGTTATGTACAAATGTTACAGAAACTCATGTATTAAGTTGGTAAGATGCAAATAAGTAAAACTCATCTATTTTATCACAATAAATGTTATATCTTCAACCAGCATGCGTTCAATAAAACTTTGAGTTTTCAATCTCTTTAATTAAACCTGCACAAATGTTTCATTTGTTTATATTGTATAAAATACATAAATGATAAATATTCAATTTTTCAGTTAGTATTAGTATGGTTATATAATCTGGACTTATGAAATCTTAATGAAAGGAATGGAGGTATCTTACAACCATTGTCTAAATGATACAATACAGGTAAAAATATCTTACGGATGGGTTTTAAGTCTCACCTCCTTCCGTTCAACATTGAACTCTTCATGATGGAGTTTTTCAGATTGATCTCTAACGTCCCACTCTCCAAGACGAACTTTCAGATTTGAGTTCGTAGTCCTAAAAAAAATTCAAAACATTCAGATTTTCATAGACTAGAACTTCTAAAAATAGATGTTAATATTCTATGCATTGGCAGCGCCATGCTTTCTAGATCGTTTAACTGGTCGGTTATTGGCATAAATAATCTTTTCCAGTTGAATGTGAACAATAAATGAATTCTGTGAATAGTAATTTGTAAAATGTTTATTTATATAAATATTAAAATATGTCATAGACAAAACTGAAATCGAGGCATGATGTAGTGAGTCACAGCCAGCACTAAATAACCATTATGAAGAGTTCTTAACAAGGTATCTTCCTGGTCATAACACAGAGAAAAAAGAAACAGAGGTCGCTTTCTTATGGCCACAGCGAACACCTCAGTGGCCATTTTATAGAGATTACAATAATTTATGTACATCTTCATTTATCTGTAACAATAATTAGTTTTCTTCTTCTTGTGGATTTGGGGGGGAATAGGGGGGGGGACTGACAAGGTGCTGGCCCTGCCATCGATGACATACTGGATAAATAACTACTCAACACATATGTAGCGACTACTAGATGTGACCTCTGTTTATTTATTCTCTGTGTCACAACTACCTCTGGATTAGTAAATATACAGTAAAAACAAATGACTTACAGTGTGACAAAGTGCACAACTGATGCCTATTTAGCAGAGTTCTATTTGATAACATGTTATCTCTAGTTACTAAAAGAACACTAACCCACCCACCTGCCCATCCTCCCACACACCAAAAAATATATGATTGTATTTATGACTTTGGGATCAAAAGGAAGATGGATGGACTGCCACTAGCAGCCTAGACTTAATTTTTGGAGTTATCGTGCTACTGGTAAATGGAAATTCGTAAATGTCAGAATAATGTATTTGTGTATTTTTTATACACCTGTCTGTGTGTAGATGGGTGGATGGGCTAATAAAACTGTACGTGTAACCAATTTTTTCATGATCCCTTCTATAAGGATTGCTTCAGAAAAAATTATATCATATTCAATAACTGTAGGTTTAAAGTTAAAGTCACCACTTAGTGTTTGTTATAGTTTAAAAAATCTGTTCATGTAATGGAAGGGAATCTCTGTAACGTAAATAAATTGACTTTAAAAAAATTTGTGTTTTTCCTAGTACCTAGGGTCTGATCACCTACCAGTATCCAGCGGGTACTCCTTTTAAAAGGAGCTTACCTCCAGATAGCTTCATTGAGTCATCTTGACTATTGGTTAAAAAATAATGGTGTCATGACTTACGTTGCGACACAGTGGGCAGCGGTCACCACCCAGCGATTGTTCAGCAGAGCTCCTCCACAAGATAGTTTTTTGGTTAAAAACCCTGTCTTGATTATTGCTGCCTAGAACATATAGCTGGTTTATACACATTATGTACACTTGTTGATGGTAAAATTAACATAGTTATATCACATTATATTTAACTATACACAGCTGTGATCTTTTCAAAATACACACCGACCGATTAAATATTTCCCTAATTATTTAAAGATCATATCCAATTAATTACTTATAGTATAGATTGTGGAATAGCTGCAGTAAGCCAACTTATTGAACACAAATTAGTCTTAATAAATGTTTTCTTTGTATATTTTGAAGTTTCCTAACCTCAAATTAAATACCGGTATTACTTAATTTTCAAGCATATTAACATGAAATGAACTCTAAACAGTTGAAGACATGTCTTCTGATGTGTACATTATAATATAAATGAAAGACCAATGTTCAAACAATGTAAATACCTTGAATTTGCAGATGTAGGTTTTAAAATATTTTATTTCTTTTTCATTTCCAAAATGATTTTTTAGTTGACAAAAGCCTTAACACTCTCCAAAACTTTTAATAAAACATACAACATTGTTGCGCCTAGTTTTAAAAATGTTGTCGTCTCCTCATATTATTTAAATGTAGAAGTAATCGGTTTCATGATAGTGAGTATAACTATCTAAAGATCAGAGATTTACTATTTTTCAACAATATATTTGTTAAATATAAAATTGATAGATTCTCCTCTCAAAACATGATACTTTAGTGATGTTACCTATTTCACATTAGTGATATTGAAAGTATTGAATTAATTTAGTATAGTTAATTAATAAACACCGCTGCCAATGAGCGCAACTGTATTTATAATATTATTTTCTTTATTGTTTAGTTAAATTGTAATAAAGTTGGGCAACCAACAACAAACATTTATAGTTTGTTGGGACCGCATGTTGTATTATTTAAATAAAGTACTTTGAATTTGAACCCTGGAGCAGGTTCAAGGTTACAAATACAGATCTGGGGGTGGTCTGTTTCATGACTTAGAGAAACTTTTTTTTATGACTATCTCTTTTACACTCCAATCCAAGAGCGAACAATTTTGAGTCTAAATCATATCTGTGCTACTCATTGTTATTTATTTGGGTTTTTCAGATAAGCTCTAATGTAAAAATATATTTTCTTTTCTTTCATTGTGAATTTGTTTATTGCTTTGTAAGTTTTTCAGTCATTAATTATTTATATGTGTTTATATGTGTTTAATGTAAACAGGGAGGCAAAGACAGTATGAATGAGGTTCTTTAGATGAGGAACGATGATGCAGCTTCCAGTGAAAAAGGCATTTTAAAATAAGCTCCTCTCCCAAAAAAAATCTAAGGGGAATTGAAAGTAAAGACAATGGATTAAAAGATTTGGTTACAACGGCAGGTGCTCCCACACATCTAGGCCACCCGTCTAGGTTATCAAGTAGGTGGGTCAACATAAGCTTGGGTGTAGGTCTATAATATATTGCAAAATGTAATATTCACCTACATTTGAAAAAAGTTCTATAATCACTTGTTGTTATATATTTTGATACTTTTAATAATTGTTTTATACATTTTATTTAATGTACTATTGTATATCTGGGGTTTTTAATTATTTTAATCATATGTCTGCGTTTTCAGGATGTAAATATGATTTGCATGTTGTAACATGAACTTTATGTAAATATACGTTGAATTTGTGTTAAAGATACAAATTAGGTACATGCCTTACACTACAAAATTAGGATTAAGGAAAACATGTTTTTGAACATTTGATTTTGCATAACCAAAGTGTAAAAAATCCAAAATGATAAGTAATAAAATTATACAGTATTATATTTTATTATTGAATTGACATCAATGTAAGAATGCTATGTTGAAAGGATTTTATTTTCTTTCTTTAAGTCATAATTAAAAATGACTGTGCTAGAAGAAACAGATGAAAATACCTTTCATGTTGTAAAAGGGGCATCACCACCGCAGAGATAATCACAAAATATTCTAATGATAAAAATAAATAAAAATTTAAATATTGGTTAGATTTGCTGCACAGTAAACAACAGTGTGTACAGCACAAAACAATTTGTTCTTTTCCAATGGGGCTATTACACCGACAGACAATAAAAATAAATAAATAAAAAAATAAAAATAAATAGACAACGAGAATGACAGAAGCTTGCTGACTGGGCTGAAATGAATAATCTTTTTTTGATCCATGATGCTAAAGATTCAGCCACTTTTTATTCAGCTCATTGGTGTCAAGGTTATTCCGGTGCCAAAAACAGGGAGGCATCACCAGGCTTGATAATAAATATACCAGAACATAGAAAGGAATCAGCTGACATTTACACTGTTTTTAATGCTACTGAAAACTCCAATACAGCTTATCTTATACAAAGTCAGCCCTCCACCCTTCTGACAAACATGTGCTTTACAAGATGAATGAAATAAAAGAGCCAACTGGCACCACTGGAAGTCTCCAAAAATGTCATGGAGGAAGAGATAAACAAGGCCATTTCTGCTATACCAGCAGTGAAAGCAGCAGGTCTGGACGGTATCTTTCAAGAATTTGTGTTGCATGCTGGTATTAAAGTCAAACAATGGCTACAAACAGTCTACAATAAGATTCTAGTTACAGGCAATTAGCCAAAAGCATTTAAGCAATCAAGTGTCGTACCTGTTCTGAAACCTGACATAGATACCGATCGAGTGGAAAGTTATTACCCAATATCTTTTCACAGTATTTGTTAAAAGTTGCTATAAAGACTGTTATACAACATTTATCGAGAATATGTTTAAAAGAAGTTGAAAACTTGTACAGCCTTGGTTGATATTACAGCATGTCATGACACAGTATGGAGCAAAGGTTTCTTGTTTAAGTTCAGCATCTTCATCTGCCTCTTTCTTTTGCAACTTTTGGAGTCAATGTTTAGTGCCAGACTAATAAAAGTTTATCTCAGTCGTGAGGAAAGCTCTTTTAGACAGTTGAAGGATGGTCTGCCACAGTGGTCTGTTCTTGCTCCAATTTTGTTCAACATGTATACTGCTGACATTCCAATCACAATGTCTAGAAAATCTATTTATGCAGATGATATTACTTTAGCTTAACAACACGAGACTTCACAACTACTGAAGAAACACTCACAAGTGACCTTGCAGCCCTCGAAGAATATTTTAGAACCAGGAAGCTAAATCCTAACCCATCAAAAACCGAAGGGGCTTGCTTTCACCAAAGTAACTGACTAGAATTGTAATAAAGATAGATTATTGGATCAAAATATAACTTTACAATTAACATAATTATACTATTCTGCGTTCCTGTATTATTTGTTATAATTACAGTAACCATCCATGTAACAGTTTACCACAAAATGTTTCTCTAACATATAATTTTACTTAAGTTTCAAAATTCTTAAAATGAGAAAATAATACTTTCATTAAAAAATATAGAACCTGCCACGGATGAGTGCCGAAGTTAGAGTTGTGTCCGCCTACAATCCGATGACTTCTCGTGTACAGCTCACCACAACCTGAAATCAAAGTAATTGACATTTTTGCTAGAAAAATAATTTATTTGAAATAACTCTAGGGCATTTATTTACAAAAGAACTTTACTAGTAGGTTAGTTTGTTATCTCATTAAATTTGATTTCGAGCTTTAATTTAGTTCATTCCGTTAAGAGTGAGAACATTTTTGTCACTTGATCTATATTAGAACCTATTCATTATTATTAATTTAAATAAATTTTTTTTTAAATTTGCAAGCATAATAAATAAGTTCATGCCAAATATATACATAATTAATCTATAGAAATTTTTTTAGTAAGGGTTGAAAGTTTCCAAACATATGTATAATTAGAGAAATTATTAAATGTTAAAGTAGAAATTTATGTTTGTGCAAATTATTTTAATATGTTAAATTTATTAGATTTTTTTCGAAATTTTTGGTTCTAAATGAAATTAGAAACCTCTACAAAACTTGGCTCATCAAATCTTTTTTATCTTTAGTTTAAAGAAGTTTAGTTGAATAAATATGTGGAGAGTTTGTATCTTAAAGATTACCACATTAAGTGATGATTGAAACATAAGATTTTATTAACCCGTTCAGAACCATTTCGAGTACACAGAGTAAGGGCTTTCAGCTCTACAATTTACTTATAGGGTGTCTAACGATGAAAGAACAAAGGTAAAATGGTGATTGTTCTTTCTCTAACTCCAGGAGTATGTTCTTGAACTGTTTTTATGTCTATGCACCTTCATGTACCCACCTGCTTAGAAACACGTATAATTAATTCATATTACTTATATACATAAACCTTCTCCGCAGTATTTTATTAGTTAAGTTCTAAATATCTTTAAATATAAAATATTTCATATTGTAGTGTGATATAAATACGAAAAGATTCAGGACGTTGGTACTGAAAAGCTTAAAAAATCTTGACAGTAGCGAAGTTGGAGCTTGTGTGTATTTGTTGACAAATAAGTACCATTTTGCACCTTGTCTCAGTTGTAAAGTAGAACATAACATAATTAAAGAAGTTTTTCATTATTAAATGCTTGAACTACAATGTTGGTTTTGTTTGTAATTCGAGTTATATATGTCCTTCTTTACTCACAGCATATGTTGTATTACAAGATCGATATTTTATATTTCCTGTTAACATAGAAGATTTTAGTGCAGACAAGAAGAAAGTGAAAGAAATACAAATTATCTACAATACACCTTGTTGTGCTATGGAAAAATGTTTGTGTATTAATTTTACATGCACTTCACCATACTTTGCTTTCATTTTGAATTTGTTAATTTTACTTGGGGATTCACCAAGTGAACGAATAAAAAATATGTGTTATATACATATTCATATATTTTTGTTAAAAATTCAATTGTTGGATTAGAAAACAAATAAAAGGATTAGATTAAGTGTTAGATTTTACACAATTTGTGCATTATAAAGGGAACCGATTTGAATATGTAGACCTATGATGGGTGTACATGACGTTTACTGTCTGGAGTCTGATTGGGCTTTTAAATATGCTACTTATAGCCCAGAAGCCAGACTTTTGAAGCAACCATGAGTTTGTTGCGGAATCTGAACCATATAGTAGGTGCAAGATTTACTATCAAGCGGCCTACACACATTGAGATTTTTCTTGAGACATGTCTCAAGTTTTAGATCTCATCTGATAAGTATTTTATCACGAGTACTCTACAATCACAGACATAATCTCATTGAAATATCAGTTACACAGAATGCAGGTAAGTTATATTCTCTTGAATATGAACATATCTGAGGAAGATAATTAGCTACGGCAATTAAAATAAAACGCAAAACCTTTTTTGCGTTCATATTAATATTTAAATTAATAAAAACACAGCAATTTTATGATTATGGTAACCAATTAAATCACAAAAAATTTTAGTACAACCAAGATGACAAATAAAATATACAGTTAGAATAACACTATAACTGAGTGAAGTAAAAGTCAACGGTACCACAAGGAAAACTGATTGGACGGACAGAGACAGTGTAGCAAAACATCGGCATTGACTCGAGACAAAATTTCACACATTGAGACAAATGCCCAAGTGGAGACTGTCTCAGAGATGCGGTCTCACAAAATCCACAGCTTGCGGAATACTGGTACTGAGACGACGAGACCAGGATGTCCTTCTACACACAGTGAGATTTGTCGCTGAGATCTCTCTCGAGTCAATCCTTCACACGTTGATATAAATGTCTCAGGATGTGGTCTCACAAAATCCACGGCTTGCAGGATACGAAACTGTGATAACGAGACCAGAATACAGAATGCAGATGACAGATGGTGAAATTTGTCGCTGAGATCTGTCTTGAGACAAATCTCACTGTGTGTAGGACACTTTACATTGATAGGCTTGAATCTCTGATCTTGCACTTATCTCTCAGTTGGCTGCTCTATATTTTTAAGGGACAAACACTAAAATAACAAAAATATATGAAGAGAAATAACTGAACTATTTTTTGTAACTGTGTTTAAGCCTTAAAAGGCAGCTTGCATAATAAAGCGTGTTCAAGCTGTGATAGTTTTTCTGTAAGGGCCACTACCACTTTCACAATCCAGTTACCAACATAAGAAATTGAATGACTGTACTTTCTATCACTTCCTTGGACTTCTTGATGTTCGTGATGTAAAACCTATACCTTTTGTTTATTTTAATTAATCAATTTGGTATTATGTAAATACATTCAACACTAACAAATTTTACAGTTTCATTTTTCATGTTTTTTATGTATGGTACCAATTAACTTCTCATGGAATTTTATCATAATATTTATGATAATATTCACTGCATATTTATTTGAATTACGATTAATTTGAGCAAATGCTGTTTTTTAGCAAACATATATATTTTAATAATTTACATTAATTAATAATGCAATTCAAAAGGGAAGACACATCAGCTGATTCTTTTCTTTTAGTTTTCAGTTTTGAGATCAAACCAAAACTTGTTGTCTTTGACATTAGGTTAAAACCACAATTATAGTATATAAACCACGTTAATATATGGATTAGCTAAACTTACAATGTTGGCCAATACATATATTACTAACGCTGGTGTTTATAAATATATGTAAAACTATAGTTCCAAATTGTCTAAGGTTATCAAATTTTTTTTTTTTTAATCACCTTGTAATTTCCTAGATTCTGGAAATAAAGATTTCTACCTGTCCATTTTTTAATAATAAAACGAGAACAATTTTAATATTACTCTTTTTCAGTTCTTTACACCTTCTCTGTCATTTAAGTAGGTCTTTAAGCAATGCCTTTTTTTTACTAGAATAGTATATTTCATAACAAGAGTGGAAAGTGGGGTTTTGCATGTTCGAGACCATATGTTTGAAGTGCGAGACTTGTCGAGCACTTCAAATGGTCGAGAACATACAAAACACTTTCACTCGAGTTTTGAACGATACTTTTCACTACACTACGGAATAAAAACTCATTTTTGGAATGTTAACTGTTTATTAAATTAGAAACATGTTTTAAAAACAGGTGTTGTTGACTGTGGAAAATTTTCGGTTGTAAACAATGTTACTTTCGGTAGTAAACAATAGACAGCTGTTGAAAATATGATGTTTTGCAGGTTGTAAACACATAACGAAAACAGCTGAACTCATAGTAGTGTAGTGAAAAAATCTTTTCAGATGAGAAACGACTTCTTTTAAACAAGGGCAAAACATAAAAGATTATTACAAGCAGATCTGAAAACACTATATACTATTTAAATTATAGTTTTGCGCCCCCTGTTAAATTTCGTAGCTTACATGTTGAAAATAAGCTAAATCGGACTTCTCATAATGAGAATGTTTCTCAAGTTCTTGAGATATCTTATTTATTATGTTCCAAAGAAGTATTTTTGTTTATCCCGATTTTCTTGGGATACAGTAGCAAAGTAGATAAAATATTAATTCAATAAAACGAAGGAAGCTCTACCAAATAAAACGAAGGAAGCTCTACCAAATAAAACGAAGGAAGCTCTACCAAATAAAACGAAGGAAGCTCTACCAAATAAAACGAAGGAAGCTCTACCAAATAAAACGAAGGAAGCTCTACCAAATAAAACGAAGGAAGCTCTACCAAATCTTACCGAGTTTAACTATTCTGAACAATGCAAACGACTTTTTGTTTCATAAGAGATTCTCCCCACATAAATCTGTAAGTCCTTGATGTAATTTTATATGTTTTATAGATTGCAAGTTTGCTCACATGTAATACTGATATGGTATGAAACTTATTGTAATCTCCAAGCTGCCAGTAGCTCATAATACTAATAATTGTCCAGTACAAGTAAAACGTCATACAATACAACATTTATTACAATATAAGCACAAAATGCACAAATATATTACAATACAAGTACAAAATGCACAAATGTTACGGTCATTATGCATAAAAGTACCGTAATATTTATGCATTTTGTGCTTATATCGTAATAAATTTTGTGTTGTGTGACGTTTTACTTGTACTGTATATGTATCAACACGTATTATGCTAATTAAAAACTATTAATAATTGTCTTAACTCATGCTAACAATTAGTTCAGTTATGTTGTTGGGATTTATTAATTATTAAATATACTTTCTTACGATCTAAATATTAATTTGAAGAAAATTCAATACAGGTTCTACCTTTTGAGGCCCTAATTTTTTTATTTTTTTTGAGATTTATTTGTTAATTTAGGTGCCTAGTAAATGTTAGCCTGTGTACAAATTGCAGTTGTGATGCTCGTATAAATTTCCTATAAAGAATACGTTCATATAAAATATTACGCATAAGAATATATTTGTACACTGTAAGTATCTTTAATGAAATAAACCATATTGTACTCGTATTCTATTCATTTAGCTAGACTAAGTATAAAAGTGACAGTTTTTCTTGTAACGTATTATATACTCTTCAATCTCTAATAAATAAATAACCTAACAAAATATTAAAAAATAATTTACTCTGGCTAGTACTGAGTTCCTGTTACACAATCAATAAATGTTACATTTATTGATTGTGTATTATAAAAGTGACAGTTAATTTTCTAGTACAAAGTTTTATATTAACGTATCTTGTCTAAAACTCAGTTTGTTATTTGACTAAATTAATTATGTTATTTTTTTCTGTGTTGTAGCCTATACTAATTTTTATATTTATTATAACTAATAAAACCTTAATCTAGATATTCTTTAGTGCCTGTTCTGACTTTGTGATTTTTAATAATTAATTTATTTGGCAATAATAATTACTACTATTGAGGGTAGTATTGTTAAAATTTTCAAATTACATATATTATTGTCTTGAAATACAGTCAACCCTCGATTTAACAGACTTCAAATTTAACGGACAGCTTACAGTGTATTGCTGTATCTAAATTTTTATAAACTATGGAAGTAAGGAATTTTTATTTAAAAATAATGTAATTTATAAAACTTGTAGGTTAATCACTTTTATACAATATGTATTTGTATATTTTATTAATCTTTCAATTAAAAATTAGCTGGCAGCATCACAGTTACTTTTGATTGAGGTGTGGCAATCTTATAACAGCTTGGAGCGAACATTCGAATTTAACAGACAATCGACTTTAAGGTGGTGCAATCGGTTTTCAATGAGTTAGTCATTTTCAAATTTTATAATAAAAATTAGTTAATATCAGTATATTAACTAATTTTGATTATAATTAGTTATAATTAGATTGTAAAGTTCCCTCCCTTGAGACAGGAAAACTTATAAAAAATGTGTTAACCACTACATTAGAACTTGTGGCCTTTTGAAGTTGTGAATTTAGCTGATTTTAAATCAGCGTTAAGACTAAACCGTTTGAAGTACAAGTTCAATGTTTTATAACTACATTTTTTATATATAACTGAAGGGATTAAAATGTTTTTCATTTTAAAAAAATATTAAAATATTTATAATTTTAAAGGTGAAAAAATATCCTTTTTTACCTTTAAAATTAACTATTACTAATTATTTAATTAATAATAATTACTATTAAAATTAATTAAATTAAAATTATGAATATTTGTACATTTTAAAAAAATTAAAAACATTTTAATCCCTTCAGTTATTTGTAAAATACATAGTTATAAAAAATTTAATTTGTACTTTGAACGGTTTTGTCTTAACGCTGATTTAAAATCAGCTAGATTTACTTCTTCAAATGACCACAAGTTCTAGTGTAGTGGTTAAAAAAATGGTTTATATATTTTTCTTGTCTCAAATGAAGGTACATTAACTAATTTTGACTACAAAATTGGGAATTAATTATGTTTATATCATCCAAAACACACGGTAACACTTGTTAGTAAAAAACGTTATCAACATTCTAAGATCAAAGGATGTTACTGAATTTACTGACTTTTGGTGCATAAAAGAAATTGTGTTCTTAACACGATCATCAAATGTTACCAACAAATTTAGGGGTGTTTTGTAGAATGTTGCTATCAAACAATTGTATTAACGCGTGTTGGTAATGCCGGTGTAAAAGCAGCTTTACAGGCTCATTCCATCATTGACATTCATTAGACTCTTAATGGTTTCTTTCACCCTCCTGAGATACACATGATTCTTTGGAGTCTTTCTCACACACCCTATGTATACAATGTTGGGAGGTTCCCCTGTCCACCTCATCACACATCCGCTCACTTCTATACACAAGAGTCATGTTGAACTAGGCAATGGGGTGGCCGAATGGTCAAAGACGTCAGGACTTTGAGCTTGGATTAGAGATAGCGCTGGTTTGAATCCAGCCTAAACTGAAAGATTTATCAGTAATGTCCACCTTGTACTGTACTAGTTCACCCCCTTAATCTGTCTGATTAAATACCTCGCACAGATCTACGAGGAATGGGCAGAGTAGGGTTAAGCAGATTGCCCTCTCCTTAAAAAAAAGAAAAAAAAACAGATTGTCTGTAGTTGGTAATTTAAGAAATGGCAGATATGATAACCAAAATCCTCAAACATAGAGTAAGCTAAGAAGGAGATTGGGCTCTCCTTTAAAAAAAGATAAATAAATAGTATGTCCCACCCCCAACCGTGGTATCGCCTCGCCTCTCCTACCAGCTCAGTGTGTGAATACAAACCACTATAGTTGTGGCCCACCCACTCACTGTATAAACACAAGTATTGGTGCACAGAGCTCGCTAGTATTTAATACGGTATGAGTGTTTCAATTATAATGGCCCAGTATAATGTGTACGCTAATAACTTCAAAAATAAGGTTTCATGGTTTTGTGATTACTTATTGTTAATTATTAATACAATTTTATGAAAGTAAATAAATAAACATAATTTTTGTATTCTGGAATATGTAGCTTCAGTTGACAGGTATATGATAAGACACATAAACTAACATGCAAAGTTTAAGTAAGCTAAACGGGTCATCTTAAGAAACCTGAAATATTGGACATAACATGAGTAAAATTAAGCTTTATAAAAAGGAAGACAAAATTATTAAAACAAAACAGAATTATATTGACGAGAACTCACTTATTGGATTTATTATATATAGTGGTAGAAATGATATTCACATTTTCCAATAAAAATGTATAACATTCTATTGGAAATTTCAATATTATTTCTACAATTATATAAAGCAGAATTATTAAACTACAGATAAAAAAGACAATACAAATCTGTGTAAATCAACTGTGAATAAAAATTATCAGAATACATTATTAGTTCTAAAACACAGACTTATAAATAATGAGTTGTCCTCTTGACCTTTTACTTAGACTAAAAGGCATTGCATCATTTTATTATTGACAGGAGGCTTTCAATAATCAAGGATTTATTTAAAAGGAGACATTATTCTTCTGGAGTCTAATTTCTGTCGTATTTGTACAGGTTATAGGAAATCTCCGAGTTTCACATTTCCTTTAATAAGTTGAATAGCGTAACCACTGCCTTACATATCTTACTGTTTCTTCTAGTTTTCATCTCACCTGAAGACGAACAGGTTCAGAAATAATCACAACAAAGAGTTTTCTTATTCAAAATAACATATGTCTGTAAGAACCTCACAATCTTTGCAAAGCCCTTCATAGTCAACAACTCAATAAAAGTTTTTCCTGCACTTTTAACTGGTATTTAATAGAAAGTAACCATAAATTGAATTTTAATTATAACTTGCTGGCACACGAAACATTGCAGTGGTTAGGATAGGTTCAACAGAGATGCTATCAGAGTGAATTGCAATGCAGAATGCAGGTGTGAAAGTGGTGTGGATGAAGGTGTCTTGGCAAGCCCAACAGCTGTGTGAAGAGAAAGCCTTAGTGCATTGCTAGAAGGTTAAGGTGCCCCAAGATTTTATTTAGTTAGTTTGTTACCCCGGAATCCAGCCTCATGTATTAGGTTAGGACGAGATGGAGGAGGGGCCCAGAACGACGGGGCAGGTCTGAAGGGAGGGGGTTCGGGGGGTTGGTAATAGGTAAAGGGGGGTCTGGTGGGAATATTGTTGATGTAATACTGCAGGTTCTGGGACTCAGCGCCCTGATGATGACCGCCAACCTCTTGTTGATGCTGCATCAGGAAATTCAGAGCTGTGGAGCAAGTGATCAGTTACATTCGGGTATATTAGAAAATTTCCTGGCTTAACTCAACGCCGGCATTTAGCAAATCTTAGTTAGTTGTGTTAAGTGGAGAGTTGAAGTTTAGGTCAACATGTAATAAACATTCGACTGACACATTTACAACAAGCCATGCTCCCCAGTGAACATGCCACACACAATTATTGCTCTAACAGCAGTGAACATGGCAACTAATAAATACTTTCAAAGATTCTCTGACATCTGTAAACATAATACAGTGATATCAGCCCCAGATTGATGTTTTTAATGTTAAAATTAATGGACCAAACATGTTATAAGAATCAAATGAAAATATTTTACAATATCAAGAGTCTTGAAAGTTGGCTGGTTAGATCAAATATCTGATTGTAGAGATGGTACAGCGTTGAATAATCGTCAGTTTAGATACATTAAGGTAGTTGAGAACATTTTTAAAAGTAATGTCTTTATTTCTGGCCTAATAAGTCGGTTGCAAGGAGAACATATCTCAACCATGGATGATGTGATAAAATGTTAGCTTATAATAAAACTACAATTAATTAACAATTTTTGCTACATTTTAATGTATTGTGTTGGGAAGAATTGGTCTGAACAGCAATATTTAACAACATGGCTTCACTTATTTTCACATAAATAAATAAATCCTGTCCACAACTACCCTTTGTAGGTCTGGACATGCTGGACGGCTTTTTATTTATTGCTATTTTCATTAATAAATTATTATTTTCACATGGTGAGTTTTACGTAGTAATATACTCTTTTTTATATTATTAATCAAAAGATGACACTTAAAACTCTTTATGTTTAGATACGAGCAACAAATTAAACAAACATGTGCTAGTGAACATTCTATAGATCATTTTCATTAAAAAATATATATATAGGATTACCAGGGAATTATATTTAAATTCCTACACCCTAATACAGGGTGTTTCTTTTAAAACACAACCCATGTTTCTTTTAACACAATTTGAACTGGGTTGAATTTCAATACACTAATTTACATACAATTAACAATACATAGTTAATACAATGGGTTCATGATACTGTTCGAAAGTATCTTGACATAAAACAAAACCGGTGCACTGATATTGAGCACCAACCCTTAATCCCCAAAAAGGTTCGCCATTATTGCGCACTTGACCCAAGCAGGTATCTGAGTCCTCAGCGTCTACTGTAATAGCTCTGGAATTTGTCACTTATGCCTTTCATACAATCCACACAGGTTCAATTTTAGAACATTAATGTCTTACCCCAACTTCAAACTCTTCCTTGGCTTGTTGCGGGATGACTTATAGAGACCGTATTCTGTTTTGGCCGTTTGTATTTTCACCCCTCTCTGTTTACACTACAATAACGAGCATGAGCATGAGCTTGCACAATACTTTCTGTTGAAAACAGGACAAATATTCGTCTGCATACTCTTAGTTATAATAATAAAGTACATTGTTTGGGGTTAATAGATAAAATATTTTAATTTGTCTTTTAAAATTACTGTAGTGTATAGTTTATTTAAATATGATGACATTTTGTCATGGGTCAACAGATAATCCTTATTGAGTGAAATTTGGTACTGTGATTTTATATCAGTGAATTATTTTGGTTTCAAAATAAAAAAAAAAATAAAGTTTGCTTTCCTTAATATATTTTTGACTTTTCCAACCTCAACTTAATGACTTTGCACGAAACCCAAATAAAGTGAACAACAATGTAACAATGTAAATCAGCTGATAGCTATGGAAGAAGAAGAACCAGAGCTACCAACCTATCAATTGTAACTAACTTAAACCTTCATTTTCTTTACTTGTAAATAGGATTGCGTTTTAAAAGAAACACCCTGTACTTTATATAAATTGTTGAACAAATTATATACAGTAATCCTATTTCACAAATTATTCTGAGTCGATGGTTCGTGCCCTATTTGGGCCGACCTTCAGTTCCGATAGTACAGTTGGAAGAGAGTTGACAGTCAGAGAATGACATTGTGCAAGGAGACCGCGCAGGTAATACGTTCCCGCCGGTAGACACAGTGAAAGTGCACTGCCCAAACAATGGTCTCTCGCGCCACGCACCGTACACAACGCTATTGTCCTCATCTATTACTTCTGTTGACGAATGTTAGGAACAGTTCTTCTAAAACAATATCCTAATATATAATAAGTGAAACCGTTTTTTTGTCAACGCAACTCCTCCCTTATTTCTTGTCCAATTTTAACGTTTTAGGAGTCAAACAATTTGCCTCTGTTTGTAGTTGTACAATAAGGTCTTAATTGTTCAATATTTTAATTTTTAAGGGCACGGGAAGTCCTCAAAGTACGTTTTTCGACCATAAGAATAACATGGCGAGAGATCTAAATTGCCATAGTCAAAAAGTAACAGCTGTTGAAATGTAAATAATGATGTTTATGAAATGTTAACAGCTGTTGAAATGTAAATAGTTATGTTTATAATACTGGAAAGGTTTACAGATCTTTCTTAATGTAAAGAGTAAGTTTTATTGATTCAGTTAAAGTTTTGTTTGATCTATAAATATGAAACAGCGACTTCACGTCTGTCTGTGTGTATATAATCAGCTGTTTAATAAAATGAATGAAATGAAAACTTTTGAACTAGGCTAAGTAATACAACACCTGTTTATATTGAGACGCAAATCAAGTACAGTGAGTGAGCTACTGTAAATCAATGTAAATAATATAATTTACTCGATACAGTTTAACTAATAATATTTGTAGACAAAAGTCACAGGCTGAGGCCGAAGGCCAAGGTATCATGAGCGCAATGAGTGACGGGGTTGGCACGGGAAGGATGCACGGGTATTTCCTAGTTATATTGAAAATATGTATTTCTTACATCATATCTCTTTACGATAGATACCTGTATCATATCTCTGATAGATATATAGATACAGCTGTTTTAACATTTAATTACTTCTAAGAAATGAAGTAAAATAATTCCCTAAGAATTCTCTTTCATATGTGGACAAATCATCTTTAATTTAATCGAAACATTCTCCGATTTGACGTGCGAAAATTGTTTACTCACTCCAAAAATGGGGTTGTTTGGAGTAAGTAAAATGTTTGAATAGGTATCCCTAGCGGGTAACACTTCATTTTAAAGGCTCATTTAAAAAAAAGAAGAAGAATGGCACAAACTTAATGTCTTTAATGTTACTCTATGAAATTTGGAAATGTTTCCCAAAACACCCTAATTTACGTTACATTTAAAGTTATTTTAAGGCAGATAAACATTAACTCGTCAGTTATTTTGAGAACTTTTGACACCAAATTTGATAGAGTTCCTCTAGATTGTGTCATTCTTTTTTTTCTTTTAATACTTTAAAATAAGATGTCACTTACTATGGTTATATATTTAATAATGTTGACTTACCCCAAAATACCCCATTTTTGGAAGGGGGGTCTACATTTGTTATACATAAAAAAAAACCCCTTCAGTTGGTCGCGTAAATGAAGTAAATCACTTTATCTGTATATTTATATCTTTTCAACTCATTGTTACGAATCAACTCCTGGTAAACCTCACCATGCGATGACGTCAGGACAGGGGAATAACATTTTTCTACGCATGTCAATGTACTTTCTAACATTAGCTACTTAAATCATACAAATACAGTAATGGTGTTACATCATTTCTAAAGGTTCCTGTTGTAAAGTACAACTAAAGCTCACAACTGTCTAAAGTGCGTGAATGTACTGTACTACCACTATCAAAAAATATACAATATTTCTACTACTGTTATAGGGTAGATATTTACTGCATACGGACTATGTTTGTTGAAATTTCCCTAGCTCTAGGACAGGTAAGTTTTCTTTGACACAAATAACAGTTACCACGTGTGACGTGCTACCTTTTGGCAAAGAATTGCCTTTTTATCAACATTTTATCTAGCAAGTATTTACTACGTTTTTACCGGCGCCTTTTCGTGATCATAAAACTAACAATTGTCAACGTTCTTTGTTTAGTCTATTGTTGACGAGGGATTGAAAAATTATAATGGCCGTCTAATTTAGTCTTGTAAATTTCAACAAGGAATCTTTCAGTATTCGACTGCCCAAAACCTTAAGTATGGTAAAAGAATTACCTATTGTCGGCGCAGAAATATATACCTGAGTTTTTCGACTGCCCAAAACCTTAAGTATGGTAAAAAAATTACCTATTGTCGGCGCAGAAATATATACCTGAGTTTGAAGGCGTTTTAATAAGAAACGTAAGAAAAAGTAAGAGGCCTGTGAAAAATCAAAGCACACCATTGTTTTCTTAGTTAAATTTTACGTTATGTCAAATGCTTTATCAATGATTTTTATAAATTGAGAATTTTAACTTTTGAAAAAAAATGTTTTATCAATTTTCTGAAACTTGACTCGTAAAGGTCGTAAAATTAATTACTTGGTCACGTTGTAATCCTTATGAAATTTATGGTTATGACACATGACTTTTCTACGCGTAAGTAAATGTAGTGGTCTTAAACTGATTAAAATCAATGATTGTGTCGTAACTATAAATTGTATAAGATACTCGTTATCAAGTAATTAATTATACGCCCTCCAGAAGTCGGTTATTTCAAGAAATGTATAAGAACTTTTTCTTAAAAAGTTAAAATTCTAAAATTTATAACTCATAGAAAATATTGCTGTCAACCACATGTTAAAATATAAATTCGATACATTCACGGGTTGTTTTGCAGCTGACGCACAGTGAAAATTAGTTAAAATCCCGGTACTTTTTTGTTCCAACTAGGATAAAAATTACTAAAACTTATGATAAAATTTAAAAGTAAATATGTCATAACGTAACATTAAACGAGTAAAACAACTGGCTTTTTCATTGGCCTCTTAGTTTCTGAGTAAACGATCTTCAAACTCGGATACACAAACTTTCTGCTTTTAGTGGCCTCAGACTAAGTGAAAAGTCTAAATTTTTATTCATTTTTATTTTTAATCGTCATTTCATGTGACATGCTTTTCTTTGTTTCTGGATTTGCTTTTATCTGAAGAAAGACAAGATTAAAAGTGATGTCCTTAGTCACTCTGACAAGTTAGGTAAAATCCCAACTGTTACAATGAAATGACCAAAGTTTTCATTCTATATATATGATAACATACAGTAATGTGTATTTATTGCAAGTGTTGTTGCAGTATTTTATTTTTTAAATTGTTAGATTTCTCTAACTAAGATAAACTTTAAACACATTTTATAACTAATAATAGTAATTTGAAGCTATTATTTATTTTAAACAAATATTCGGATTACCAATATTGTTGTTTTGTAAGTTGACTATTTGTTTAGTTTATAAGTTGAATATGAAACGCCAAAGGAAAAATGGACTAACACTATCTTTTTCTGACAATGGATGGGTCTTTTGGGGAATTTGCGCATTAGTTTAGCAATGATCAATCGTCAAACGAAGTAGAAAGTTTACATGTATATACAGTATAAAAGGTAAAGCCTTGGCGCACTCACTCATTCCACTAATTCTCCAACTTCCTATGTATGCAGAGAGCTGAAATTTTGTACACTATTTCGTTAGGTCTTAAATAGGCCAACTAAAGTACTTTCATCTTGATAAAATAATCCTAAAGGGTAGAAACCACCCCTAAAATATTGTTCCATAAAGAGTTGACGACAAACTCCATTGAGTTGATTTTGGTCAATTAATAACAGCTGTTTTGTAAATAAATAAACATGTTTATTTTGAATGTTTGACATTATACTATTGATTCATTTTTAATCTGAATTTAATCTTCAGCTGACAAACAAAAACAAATAAAATGAACACGTTTGAAATAGTCTAAATAATACAATTGAGTATTTATACTAATAAATAGGTAGCAAAGCAAGTAGTGTGAGATACTGTAAATAAATTTAATATTGTGGTTTTATGTTAAACAGTTAATTTACTATTATTTGTAGTCAAAAGTCACATGCCGAGGCCGAAGTGTATCGAGCGCAACGAGCACCTGGTTTGGCAAGCGAAGCGAACAGGTGTGTTCCTTAGTTTATATATAAAGCATATAAATAAGAAAGTAACACGTCCACTTATATTCATTTAATCCTAACCTAACCAAACATAACCTAACAACCAATAATGAAAGTGCTGATAACTTAACCTAAATACCAGAAGAAATCGAATAATAATTAAAGTGATAACTGTTAGTATTCATGTAGGTCAAAACCAAATGTGGTAAATAAGTTCCAAATTCTTATGCCACGGTAAAGAGATGTTCTGTATGAAAACATTGTTTATTGTTTTAATAGCTTTATTATCTTCAATTTCGAACAAAGCCATCTTGACTTTAAAATCTTGCTAAAGAAGACATTTTATTTTATCTGGCTTAGTAGCCTAGAAGACAAGCCTAGTTATTGTAGCCTCAACTTTAAAACCTCTGTAAAATAATGGGTTTTTATGAAATTAACTAATAAAAGATCATTAGTATAATATTCTTCCAATACAAGTGAACGTCACAAAACACGAATTTAGTACAAAATATGTAATAAAGTACAACTTCGATGGATATTTTGTACCTCTGTTCTTACAATGGAAGATGGGAACCGTACACGTCGTAGTGTGTCAGTGAGTCAGGATCTTTGCTATTCCTAACGATAATTGAAATAAAATCTAGAATTGAATTCCATGGAACGCTCAACTGGGTGCCTGGATGAACGCCCTTTGGTTTGCAAATAAAGCATGAGTACGTACTTCATATACCAAAAAATTTGTATACCAAAACGAATACAATTTTTCCAGGTAGAAAATTTAATTCTGTACAAGTAAATATTACCAAAACAAGGTATAAAACTGTATAATTATAACCTGGGCCTACCTGACGGTTCCACACGGTGTCGTGTCAATAACTAATTTTAAAAATAAGCAACATTTCTAAGAAGTCGAGAAAACATATGGGAGAGTTCAAAGATCTACCAAATGATTGATATTTTTTTAATTTTCTACTTAATAAAAATAGGTTAGGCTCTTTCTGTAATTAAAATACGTTTTTTTAACTGTGATATTTTGCATATGTGTAACTACCGTTTGAGAATGAAGGAGATAAGCAAGTCTTAGGTAAACGCTATATTTTATAATTTTTATCGGGCTTTTATATTTATATTACAAGTTATGAAAATGCTATCTAAATTAATTAAAAGATAACCCTAGACTATAAATACAATAAGTAAATGTACATTAACAAAACTGCAGAAGCTAGAAATTACAAACAGTTGAAACTTTTAACGTATATTAAAAATAATTACAAAAGTGAAATTGGCCCATATATTTAGTAACTTTCATACTGTTTATTAATAAATACAGTTCAAGTAAACGTCACACAACACAAATTTATTACAATATAAGCACAAAATGACCAAATATATTACAATACAAGTACAAAATGCACAAATATTATGGTATATAAAGTATTAAGTACTAAGACGGCAAATTCAATAATTATTTTTTTAAGACGGCAAAAATATATAATTCAAATCAATTAATATAGTGAAAAGTGCGAGCCTATAAAGTATCCCAGTAAAAAGGCCGGATTTAAGTTGTGACAAACAAATTATTTCCACACTAATTTATCAAATAGACATTTCTGTACAGTTGAAGTACATTTCTTCCACTTACTTATAAAACACTATGTATTTTAGAACTGAAGTGGGCTATGTATTTTATAGGCCCACCTTCATTTTAACTCCTGCAGTGATAAGGTGGCAGACGCCAACTATTTTGAGTTTTCTATCACCTTTACAAACCGTACTCTTGCGGGTTAATAACACTGTTCCTGTTGGAGTCTGGACTGGTCTGGGACTATTTTCGTTTAGGACATTTGAAGTCACTTAAATGCACCAGTAGGCCACAGACCTTTCAAGACCTCACAAAGGAAACTCGTGCTGCTAACGAAGTTCACTTGCAGGAGCATGTGAAGATGGTAGAAAACGTTGTCAAAATAGCGTTTGTCATCTTATTAGGGGTTAGGCTGCAGATGAGCACTTATTAGATATAGAATTTCATAAATAAGAGGAATAACCATGCCGAGGACATGACCATAATCAGTAAATGTATGGTCGAGAAGGTGCCCAGCGAGGTTACGCTAAATTAATAAATTTACATGTAATTTATTAATTTAGCGTGAAAATAAATATTATTTTCACAATTTTAATCAGACGTTCTTAATTATACATCCCATATTTAGAACACCTTGGCACGTTTTTATAGATGTAGCAATATAATGTTAAAAAAAGAACTTGTAAGACGAGTATAACCAGAACATAATGAGGGAAATTACTGACTTGCATTTTCAATAACAGCCAAGCTGGGGTCGTTGTGGGTATGCAGCTTGTCTCTGGACACGCAGCAGCTCCAGATCATGCCTCCGCTGCAGAGGTCCAGCGGTCGACCGCCGTCCAGGACGCAGGAGATACTCAGGCCACAGTCGAACTTGTTCTGATTGTACCAGCAGGTCTGTGGTATCACTGTAACACATACATGGACATATAGAGTACACACTAGTACACACATTATTGAGTACGATTGTTCGTCATTAGCACTTTTGACGCAATTTATAAGTTTAACCAATTTATAAGGGAGCTTAATTAGTTGAAAGTCCGTTGATATTCGTAGTCGTCAATATCTGTATAAAACGCAATAACATCGATACAAAACACAATAACATCGATACAAAACACAACAACATCGATACAAAACACAATCGTCAATCTAGGTAACATTTATAAGTAATGTCAAGGAGACAACAAGGAGGCTAGAGAATGATCGCTATTTTCAATTCTGATAGTTGAATTGAAGGGAGAGCCGGTCAAGACTTAGTACATAAGTCAGATATAGCTCTGGTTCGAAGCCTGGGCCTTGACTGTACATTTTTATCAGTACTGATTGAATTCTAACGGTCAATTGATTGAACGGTCTGATTAGGATACAGACCGTTCTAATCAGTCTGTATTCTAATCACACCATTCAATCAATTGACCGTTAGAATTCAATCAGTACTGATAAAAATGTATAGTCAAGGCCCAGAATTCGAACCAGAGCTATCTCTGACTAACATTGTGATTAGAAACTAAGATGCCTATGAACAATCTCTTTTTTTTTTAACGCCAATCTCCTTTTTAACCTTACTCTACCCATTCCCTATAGATAATTGTGAGGAGAACTTATTCAGAAAGAGTAAGAGGGCGAACCAGTACAGTAAACTGTGAATATTACTGATAAATCTTCCAGTCCAGGCCGGATTCGAACCAGTGCTATCTCTAACCCAAGCTCAAAGACCTGACGCCTTAGACCGCTCGGCCACCGGCTCGTCCAATCACACCGTTGTTTTCCTAGTTTAATTTTATGTTATGACATATGTACTTTTATTGTACTATACTGGTTCCCCGCCCTCACTCTGTCTAATAAGTTCTCCTCACAATAATCTATAGGGAATGGGTAGAGTAAGGTTAAAAAGGGGATCAGCCTCTCATTTAAAAATCCAATCATTACACGATGGCAAAGCCCTTGCATTGACTAGAACTTCATAATATGACTCATTAGTAATCTACGTTTGACTAACCAATCATAGAGGACTATGCCACCAAACTGGAGACTGTTTGTGATGGAAGAGAAATTATCAGTAAAATACTTTTTAACATCTTATTTTATTAAGTTTTTCCGAGGCAGGAGTTTCCCAATAAGGAAAGTAAATTAAGTCAGTAAATTAAAAATTCAAGCTTATTTATTAACTTAATATATAATTGGACGTCCCATTATTGTTACAATACGTAATAACTAATCCAATTATAAGTGGCTAAAATTAAGAACTACAAAAAAATAAACTGAGTTATTTTTAAGGCTTAATTTAAATCACAATATACAAATTTCCTTCCGGGAAATATTAAATTGGATCTAATTTTAAAAAAAGAACCATGAAAATTGCAAGAATAAACAACGGAAATGGATAAATGAGTGTTTATCTACAGAAATCAAAACAAAATTTCATAACAACCCCCCGGCATAGTTCTAAAAGGTGTTTTTATTTCTTTTGATGTTCCTTTAGTAAAGGGTGTGTTTACCTTTAGTATAAATGTAAACGATTAAGTGCTGAGTTTTAGGGTCTAAAATTGCCCAAGTTCCTTACGAGTCTCATTCACAAATTATTTATTTTATATATAATGATAATACGCCCACTTTTGGTGTATAAATTATGTGTAACTAAGTGGCCTACGAAAAATCCAATCTCATCATTATTTTCCTGGTTTAATGTTATTAGTTTTAGTAATTTTTATTCAAATTGGAACGAAAAAGTATCGGAATTTTAACTAGTTTTAACTGTGAATCAACTTTACACTTGTATTACACAAAAAGCCGATAATGTATGGTACTTATATTAATGCATGGTTGACAAGAATGTTTTATATGATTTTATAACCTTCAGAATTTTAACTTTACGTGAAAAAAAGTTCTGACCAATGAATTTGGCTTCCTGAGGTCGCAAAATTAATTACTTGGTCATGTTGTAATCCTTATGAAATCTATGGTTACACTACATTACTTTCATATGCGTAAGTAAAAATGTAGTGATTTTAAATTGATTTAAATCACTTTAAATGGATTAATATAAAGTTATTTTAAATTAATGAATTTAAAATCACAGAATTTACTTACGCATATTGTAATGTAGTGTAACCATATATTTCATAAGGATTACAATATGACCAAGTATCAGCATTTTACGACCTCTAGGAGCCAAATTTCAGGATATTAATAAGAAAATTTTTCTTAAAAATTTAAAATTCTCAATTTCTAAAACTTAGAAAGAACATTTTCTATCTACCAAGTACTAAAATATAAAATGTGACAAATTAACGCGTTTATAGTAATAAAAGTATAAATTTAATGCACAGTGAAAACAAGTTAAAATTGTTTTATTGATTACGTCATAACTGTACAACAGTGGTGTAATTTTCATAGGCCTCTTAGTTTCATAGTAAACAACCTTCAAACTGGGTTAGGCTTGGTTAGGTTCTTAGCAAACAACCTTCAAACTGGGTTAGGCTTGGTTAGTTTCTTAGCAAACAACCTTCGAACTGGGTTAGGCTTGGTTAGGTTCTTAGCAAACAACCTTCAAACTGGGTTAGGCTTGGTTAGTTTCTTAGCAAACAACCTTCAAACTGGGTTAGGCTTGGTTAATTTCTTAGCAAACAACCTTCAAACTGGGTTAGGCTTGGTTAATTTCTTAGCAAACAACCTTCAAACTGGGTTAGGCTTGGTTAGTTTCTTAGCAAACAACCTTCAAACTGGGTTAGGCTTGGTTAGTTTCTTAGCAAACAACCTTCAAACTGGGTTAGGCTTGGTTAGGTTCTTAGCAAACAACCTTCAAACTGGGTTAGGCTTGGTTAGTTTCTTAGCAAACAACCTTCAAACTGGGTTAGGCTTGGTTAGTTTCTTAGCAAACAACCTTCAAACTGGGTTAGGCTTGGTTAGTTTCTTAGCAAACAACCTTCAAACTGGGTTAGGCTTGGTTAATTTCTTAGCAAACAACCTTCAAACTGGGTTAGGCTTGGTTAGTTTCTTAGCAAACAACCTTCGAACTGGGTTAGGCTTGGTTAGGTTCTTAGCAAACAACCTTCAAACTGGGTTAGGCTTGGTTAGTTTCTTAGCAAACAACCTTCAAACTGGGTTAGGCTTGGTTAGTTTCTTAGCAAACAACCTTCAAACTGGGTTAGGCTTGGTTAATTTCTTAGCAAACAACCTTCAAACTGGGTTAGGCTTAGTTAGTTTCTTAGCAAACAACCTTCAAACTGGGTTAGGCTTGGTTAGTTTCTTAGCAAACAACCTTCAAACTGGGTTAGGCTTGGTTAATTTCTTAGCAAACAACCTTCAAACTGGGTTAGGCTTAGTTAGTTTCTTAGCAAACAACCTTCAAACTGGGTTAGGCTTGGTTAGTTTCTTAGCAAACAACCTTCAAACTGGGTTAGGCTTGGTTAGTTTCTTAGCAAACAACCTTCAAACTGGGTTAGGTTTGGTTAGTTTCTTAGCAAACAACCTTCAAACTGGGTTAGGCTTGGTTAGTTTCTTAGCAAACAACCTTCAAACTGGGTTAGGCTTGGTTAGTTTCTTAGCAAACAACCTTCAAACTGGGTTAGGTTTGGTTAGTTTTTTAGTAAACAACCTTCAAACTGGGTTAGGCTTGTTTAGTTTCTTAGCAAACAACCTTCAAACTGTAGTGTACTATATTAATGTTCTGTAGTGCATTTAAAGTATCTAATTGTTAAAACTCAGAAGTGCAAGATACCAAATATTGTATAGCGAAATTATCTAAAATAATTGTTGTACTGAATATCACACTACAATGACATATCAAATGAAGGGATTTTTAATTACTTTATTGAAACTCTAATCTATACCGTCCTAGTTTATTGTTCAAATGTAGTTAGTACGTGTTCAAATAAATTTGTATTTATTGTATAAATAACTTAATCGACTGAATTCTAACCAAACATCTATAACAAATATTTAATATACAGAAAAAGATGTTCTTGATTTTTATTTTACACTCTTTCTGCTCTGTTCATATTGTTAGAGTCGAACATAACAAAATTATTCTGTAGTGATGATACAATTTGACAGAGAACTCTGTTCAAATAAATTTTCTCTGTCAAAAAGTATGAATTATCAAATTGTGAATTTTGCGTTTCTCAAGTATAATTAGCATTCAATAATATTTCATCAGCTGTTTGACGATATACTGGCTTGAAAAATGACAAAAAAGACTGAAAAAACTGTTTGCCAGCGCTTCTCCACTTTAGCAAGAACAAAATGCAAACGATAATTAAGTTATAACGAAGAGGTTACGGCCGTCAGTACTGCAGTCTTTTTGATAAAATTAAACTATAGTTTTACGACAATATGATAATATTTGACATCGACTCCCCTACAATTCTTTTATTTATTACAGAGTTTGAACAACCATATTTTGATAATAAATAAATTCTTATTCCCTCGTTGGTGTGGCATCTCAGTGGTTTGGCATTAGGCCAATATTAACAAAGTTCAAAGTCCAAGGTTCGAATCCTTCACTCATTTGACAGATGGTAACCTACTTAAATCGTTGTATAAAGTTCACGCACAGGCCTACACATGTGAACTGTAAAGTGAAGTTTTTGAAAATAATTTTAAAACTTCATAAGAAAACTGATCATTGCAACCCTGAATTGAAATCCACACATTCGTAACCTTGCTCTGGGATCCTGGATTACGTTGGATTGTCAATTTATACTGACCAAAACGACGAATCTGTAATATAACAGATTTTGTAATCAATATTGATTTTGTTGTTTCAAGATCTCGCTGGCCAATATTATTTGTTTGTTATATTTTATGAATATACTTTGTATTGTACTGCAGTGTGCTTTTAATTTAAAATTATATAACCTTTTTGTAACATTTTAGTAATTAAAAAAAATATGTAACATTTTGGCTTTGAGTTTTTTTCTTTCTATTTTTTTCATAAACAAAGTGTGTATGAGGTAATATTAATTTGATGGTATTTATACGCCTGTATACGTTCAAGCGAATGTGTATATTTGTTTTTATTATAAATTCAAGGTTTTATACCTATACGTGAATATGTATATAAGTAAAAATTTGTGTGTAAGTGTATATTTTTGTACATGTACTCTTTGGCTTTTGAATGGCATGTCTTTATTTCATGTATGCTTTATCAGCCTGGCATAAACTACTGTCTTGTAATTTAGTATTTTAATCTATACAGTAAACATGCCATTACGCCATTGTTAAAGATTCATTAAATTATGTATTAATAATTTGGTATCTGTATTTTTAAGCAAATAAATTTAATGGAATGTAAATCAGGCCCAGAGACATTTACTCGCCTACCAGTCCATTCTGACGTCACATTGTACCAGAGGTAACTACAGTACAGTATCACACCTGACTTGGCTGCTTTTACTCGGGGGTGTGCTCGGGAGGGATATCTAAAAACTAGAAAGATGTTCTGGTATGAAAGACAAGGTGAAAAAATATAAGGAAACGCTTTCACAACTGTTGTATGACTTCACTTGTAAAAGTGAAATCTTGTACATCATCATGGTTACGAAGAACGCACTTTTAGCGACATTTCACCTTTTCTGGGGGACGGCCCACAAGAAGTTGAACCAAAATCTTTAACGTAAGCCTAGAGTGAGTTTGGTATCAAATTAAATGTCTATTTAAAAGAAATTAATTGCCGCAAAACGCTCTTTGAAAGGTTTATCCTCTCCAGAGAATCGGTCATTTGAATGTCAAAGTAACTTATTTGAACAATATTATTTCTCCGCTATTTAACAGTTTCCCGTAAATTATTCTGATCAAAACTTTATTTTATACTTTATGGAACACAATTATTAAAAAAATTAAATTATAAAATTATCTGTGGAAAAAATAAGTTGCTGTGAATGCGTTTCCATATTTCTTCCACCTTGTACACTGTACAGTAATAACTTATACAGTTTTTACGGCACACTTACAAAAGACAATTCGCTTAATTTAATACAAATAAAATTATAGAATGAAATATTTGGAAAACTTGAAAATAAAAACATGGTGCGTGTGGAATAATTTAAATTGGGTAAAAATGTTAAAATCTTGCAATTATTTTAATTAAATGTTATTACACATTTCATGTTAAAAACGTGATATTTTTATGAAAGTTTCTAGTTTTATGCTTTTCAGTCGTGTGAGTATATTTTGATTCTGCAGAAGAGTGCTGATAGTTTGACAACCCACTTGGTTATTTTAATTCAGTATTGCATGTTTATTTAATTTTTGGATATTTTTTTCTGCTTCTGAGGCAGTGAAGCTTCAATGATCAAAATCTGATAGTATATATTCGAATTTAGGAGAATAAATATTTAGTTGAATACTTCGTGCCTAGACAGTGAGTCACGGCATTAAGTTTAATATTATATTAAATAACTCAGTTCAAATAAACCACTAATATAACCCAATTTAGAAAACAAGAATTTGCGAAAATGAAAACTGCTTGCATAAGATTTTTCTATCACTTTGTTCTGATCAATTTTATTATCACTTTGTTTACGGAAAATTTTCCCCTGAAAAATTGAGGGTATCTTTTTAAATATCCATCGGGAAATATGTTGGAAATGTTACTGATCAAACTGTTTACAAAAACCCCCCGTGGTCAGTAGGATGGAAGTAGAATTGTACTTTTTGAAGTTAATTAGTAAATTTCTCGCCACACGCTAGGTCCCAAGTGAGCTATTGTTATCATATGTATTCAAGATTGTATTCATATATATTATTCGCAGTTTTATGAAATTCGTTCTTAAATCAGTAAATGGTTTATTTCGAAAGATAATGAAATGTTTAAAAAACCATTTTTCAACCTCTATATAACAGAATGTTTCTTGAGTTATTCACTACTCTGGTTTGGCAAAATCAATCAGTGTCCGTAATTCTCCAAACGTCGACCTACCCAATAGAAGTAACTTTGATATTTCCCACCCATATTGTCATTGGACAGAATCTGCACTATAACTAACGCTTATAACACTTATAACTAACACTTATAACTAACGTTTACTATGTCCCAGTTTCAAAGCTCGCACCGCGCATGGTTGAGATGGTCGTGCGGTACAGGCACAGAGAAAAAAAAACATATCGCTTTCTTATGGCCGAAGCGAACGCCTATTTTAAGTGGCAGTTTTATATAGATTTCAACTAATATACATATTTATAAATGAACAGTAATAATTACTATGTTTATTCTTGAGGATTAAGGTGGAATTAGAGAGGGACTGATAGGGTGCGGCCCCTGCCATTACATGGCAATCAGGAGAAATAACTGCTCGGCACACATTTAGCACGCTATTGGATGCGACCTCTCTATCGTTCTTCTCTGTGGTTCAGGGCAGCAACAAAACCTCAATCACTCGCTCGCAACAACCTGTTGTCCAGTAGACGGATTAACCTTTTGGTTACGATAGTCTGGAGATATACTGTTTTATTATAAAACAAGCAGGACATCAACAGACTCCAAGACTATTGGTGAATTATACAAAGAAGAACGGAATAGGTCCCAACAGCTGATCCTCGTAAACAACTCGTATATTCCGAACATTGAGGTGAATTGCGGTGTTAAGAGTCTGCAGAGGCTGTCGGCCATGTTGTTTTTGGTTACAATAGTCTGGAGATATACTGTTTTATTATAAAACAAGCAGGACATCAACAGACTCCAAGACTATTGGTGAATTATACAAAGAAGAACGGAATAGGTCCCAACAGCTGATCCTCGTAAACAACTCGTATATTCCGAACATTGAGGTGAATTGCGGTGTTAAAAGTCTGCAGAGGCTGTCGGCCAGGTTGGTTTCAATCCCATAAGAACAATGTTATTTTCGAGCCGGGCATACGATCACGCGTATCCAAATTAAATAGTTATTTTTAAACGGATTTTTTCCAAACAAATTGCATTTGATCAAGAATGAAATTGTGCGTTGAAATTGCTTTGCGAATTCCTAATTAGTTTTATAGAAAAATTACAAAAAATGTTTATTTAGAAGTTTTTATTTTCACTATTTTTCAAAACTAGGCGTTTTTATTCAAAATATCAAAAGCAAGCCTAATGCGCAATGTGACGTTTAAAATGACACCTCATATACAACTTTTGAACAATAAATATCGAAAAATATGGATTAGCAAAAAGATTTGCTCTTATGGGATTAAAACCAACATGGCCAACAGCCTCAGTATACTCTTGAAGGGTTATGGGGCAATTCTCTGATAGTAAAAAATGTATCTTCAAACCGCTAAAATGTTGTTTAGTCAACTGTCTTTAAATATTCAAGTCTCTGATCGGTACTTACAATGGATTCCAGTTTTGGACTCCTTGTACAGTCAAGAAGGTGAGAAATAACTACGTGTTCAGGTTCCAGCATTTAAGAAATTTTCAGTTCTTAAAGGACTATTTTCAAGAAATTAAATCCTTTTTAAAGGAATATTTTACTTCACAAAAACCATATCCATGTTGAATTACAATATAACAACAAGTAATGAGGTGTTTCAGAAATTTTGAAAATAAAAGTTATTTGTTTTTGTATAAAAATATCTCTAAACAATGGTAGGGAGCCCCCATAAGGTTATTTGTGCCCTCCTAACCATTCAAGTGACGTGACCAGAACGTACGACAGACGACTAGATGGGGAAACAAGTCCCATCATCCGAATAAAGATGCAATGATGCCGATTTCTCTGCTTCCTAATTGTACAGTTCAAGGGAATTTCTTCCCTAAACGATCAGCTTTTAAAACATGGGCAGGAAAACTTTTGTATGTATTTTGGAATACAATATTCATAAATATAAAAGCCAAAATCCATTGACTCACTGCTTGACTTATCACAGTGCTTTAGAAACTAGGGTCATGAAACGTTTCACAAATATTCTTCACATGCTGTAGTAGATGCGCACCGAGTAAGGATTTTTTTAAATTTCTCTCAAAGAGCTGGACGGGAAGTAATAAATATCACGATACGGGCCAGTCACAGCTTTTGTAACACCATACGAATGAGGGAGCTCAGGACAGTGAAACTTTATTAGATGTTATTTTTTAACCATGTAGCATGCAAATTTGAAGAAAATATGAAGGTTATGAATTTCTGAACGAATTTTGAATTACTTTAGTACAGTAAATTTCTCTGTCTCGAAGTTTTAAGTTTTACTTTTAAGTTTGAAACGGTTTTCCTTTACTTTAATGCATTTTCAAGTGGTTAGTAACGTTTAAGTCTGTCTATTTGGGATATAGAGAGGTTGTCCCAGTGGAATTCCTAGTATGTTTTTGTTTTTGGGCGTGCTCGAGTTGCGACTTTCATGACCTGGTCCATAAAGGCATGCTCGAGTGACCAGTGCCCAAGAGGGCCATACAACTAGTGCGACCTGCAGCAAAATTACTAAACTTCTCAAAGCTCTAATAATCAATATTCATGTTTAAAATAACTTTTTATGTCGTTAATTAAATACAAATAATAAATAAATATAAAATAATTGACAGTGTTTGAAATGTACCTTCGAATCAATTTCGAACAATTAATATTGCAAAAGTGACATTACTAGCTGTTCTATCATTTATTTGACGACGAATTCAAATAATTAGGCTTATAATTGTCATATATTTATAAGCCTAATATCTTTTTAGGAAACAAGTGCCTATGTTTGTATAACATTCTTAGTCGACTAAGGGCCCGCTGACAAACAGTACTTACATGAATAAGGTGAAGTGGAAATTGGAACAAAATAGTGAATACTCAACAACTTGTCGTCTTGGTTGTTCAGTTAGCTAAAGTGTCGATAGTTGCATCAACCATAGTCACTCAACATTGCAGTGTTGAAAGTTGATTCGGATCTCAATAAAAAACAACTGTCCGTAGGACGGGTCGAAGGATCCGTCAAGATGTAGAGATTTGTAAAGAATGTGGAAGTATATCTTGAGTCTGAGGGTTGGGCGAAGCTGACTTACTCTTTTTTGTTTAGTAATTTGTGTCTATGAAATAAGTGGCCATAAAAATTATGTGTACAGTACGTGGAGTGGGTACGTGTGGTAGTTGAGTGAACGAGCGTGTGACGTCTTTTTTAGTAATTTTTTGAAAATAAAACTAAAATAGCATATAAATAAACATTAAAAGAATTACAAGACAGTCGAAAAACAAGTTTATCATTCATATCCAGTGAAGTTAGTTAACTTTAAAAAATCCTTTGAACTAGCTGTCATAAATCACACACTACCGAGTTACTTGGCAATGTTCATATAATTTCTTATATTTATGATGAATAGAGCTTTAATTCTGTCTTGTAGTGGGGTATAGATGGTTCATTTAGAAACTTGGAGGTTGTCTAGAAGTTTTAGTCTTCAAAGCTACTGTGCCTTGATCAACGTAAGCGTTATCTAAAACGTTTAACACAATATGATAAATATTGCAAATGTCTGAAAACTCTCTGTATGTGTAATAGCATTTCTCATAAAATACTTTAAACTATAAAATAAAAACTGAACTTACTTTTACCGAGCATCTCCATGAGATTGTTGTGGAATCCTCTGTTGTCGTCGGCAGTCTTGTTCGCTCGCACCTTCTCTTGAAGAACTTCCATGAGGATCATCTCCTGCTGGAGACTGTTGGACATGACATTGACAGGGTACCGTCTATTCCAACCGTCGTCAACCCATGGTCCAGGAGAGGGGGCTGCTTGGTTTTCCCACTCATAACGTGGTCTCGACACAACTCCATCATAATCCAAGTACCTCCCCTGGCCTACCACCTTTTCAACTTCACGAGATTCTTTGGTTTCATTTTCAGTCTTTTCTTGTTGCTGTTTCAAATGTATGAAATGAGAAGATATTTTTGAGGAATTTTTTTGATTGCGATTAGCCAATTTTTCTTTTCCTTTGATATCACTGGGATCTATGGTCTTTACTCTTTCAAAAGTAATATGATTCCTGGGAGCCCTTTCTGGGTCTAGGTCAGCATCATTGTCAGAGTATTGAGATTGTTTGGGATATGGCTTGACCACCTCGAATACTCTGGGACTGCCTTTGGTGACGTACGACGCTACCTCTCCTGCGAACCGCACTGCCAGGACACTGTTCCAAGTGAACATCCACAGGGGGAGGAGATGGGTACGCAGCCGCATGATGTGGAAGGAGGTCACCGGATAGTCATCTTTACTCTCGGAATCTATTCAGCTACCTTATCCTGAAACAAACAGTCAACTTAATCTTACACTGTCAATTTAAAATTATAAGACTATAATATTATCATAAATAAAGTATGTATAACATAAAGTCTAACAAATAAATACACATAAAATGTTTTCACAACACTACTTATGACTAATTACAAAATGAAATAAATTAACAGTTGGGCAGTCCGTTGGGAGGGAGAATCGACCTGTTTACAGTGGTGAGTTCATGGATTCTACTCTCTATGTACATGTTTTTTGGAGTTATATTCATGGTGAGAGGCTAGGATAGTATGAGTTTGTGTAAAATAGTGTTCATCTATCGAGTTCATCTCGTCCTACATATACACACTTACACGTGCGCCACATAGACACGTGCGCACGTTTGCATACGCGGACGTAAAGAATAGGAAGTTTATGACCGTAAAGGTAACATAAACTTCATTAATAAGTGATTGGTTGGGTGGGCCACCGATATCGTACACCTGTACAGGAAGACATGTAGATGAATATAGCAGTATTATGATTATCCAATCGAAAATTACTTTTCTTTAATGTTTTTCCTGACTAACGAAGTGATTGAAGAAAGTACCTGACGTATGTGCGACCTCGAGTCCTAATTCATAATTGTTATTTGAGCTTTCCCCACAACAAGCCTAGTATAAAAGCAGAAGGTGAGCTGCATCCAAGACTCATTCCGAACTGCCGATACAATCGCTTTCTTCGGTGATAGTGGAGTCGTGCTTGCAGCATCCTGGTCAAGGTCTACAAAGGACGTCTGATCACTTGACCGTTACACCGATATCGCTGGAGAAATGATACTTGACGTCCTTTGTGTCTCAACAGAGTGATGATAAGCTAAATCACTGAAGAAGTATTTAGGCCTACTCATCACATCAAATTTTGAATTGGTTGGTTGTAAAAGAAAGAAAAGAAAGTCATAGCTCCATATTTGTTACAACTCAGATACGAGACGAACGGACATTGTCTAACTAAACAACTATTACGCCTTCAAGTTGAAATATACTATATATACATTTATTTTCGTCTTCTGATTAGCTAGTATCAATGACAGCTCGTAATGTCAGGAACAACTTGTATCGCTCCTAATTGGAGATAAATAACAACAAAGCCTACCACACACTTTACACACAACACACAATACACTGACAGTTCTCCTCTCTGATATAGACACTATTGACGATTTACTTACTGCATACAACACTTTGAACTTCAATTTCACTTACACTTATCCCCTAAAAATCTATCTCCTTATCCATTTAAACTACTCACATAAATGTCTACAGTGAACTGTACATCCAAAACTCTTAGCTGTTGACTGACCAACCTTCTCCACTCATGACTGAACTCCTCTTGCACGCGCTCTTAACAGCCGACACTTCAACTAGACACTCGCTATCAACCATCTATAATCATACTCTCGTATCCTGACAATTTATCAACATACCACTTGTGGTGTTTGTCCGGTGAAAACTTAAAAGCCTTTGTGACCTTGTCAGCTTAACAAGCGATAAAGTTTATACCTTTCGACTTCTGTTGATTGTGCACACGACAACCATATCGAGCAAGGGGCCGTTGGTCTGGGACCGGTTGTTTCCGCCGCACAGTGGTTCCGCTCTAGGGTTCGGAATAATTGTGGCAGACCGTCTTTCAACTCACACTTTCCTTTTCACAGTGACAATGACATCCTACAGAAATGTTTCTTTGAAACCTTCTTAGACCGGAGGAGTGCGTTAATTGACGATCTTCCTCAATCAGAGGTGTTTTTACTATTGTATATCACACTTTTAGCCCAAGTCTGAATGTTGGAGAGGCAGATCACCTGACTATGGTGCGAGTGATTCTGTTTTAACATTGTATTAGTAGAATATCTCAATTAAGTTTCAGTTAGTTTCGGTATTCCGAGAGGATACCACAGAGCAAGTTATATAAATAGAGTGGATATAGACACTCCTGCGGGGAAGCCGGCCGTCACCACCAAAATGGCACCCTGCTCCACTAACCTTCCTAGTACGGAGCGTCTAGCTATGTGTAGAATATATATTCATAGCTTACATATATTTCAATATATATGTTATAATGACAAACTATGTAAAGGTATGAAGTAAAACGATATAGAGCGAACAACGAATCATTATCATATTACGAGGCGATTATACGAACTTCACGCGTGGTGGTTTGTACCACGCGATCTGCCACTTTACCATATCGTACAAAGAAACGTAATTGTCCTAGAATCTAATATTTTGATATTATGAAACCTCAATTAACAACCTGAAACTTTCTCACTCACGAAAAATTCTCTGACCACAAAAATTTAAAAAAGTGTCACACTAAATTTTTTTATGTAATTTGCATTTTGTAATTGGTTCGCTATTTATTAAACTGCTGGTTATAGAAAAATTATTTTATTAGATTATGCGTTATATACCCACAAATTAATCACATGCTTATTTTCAAAATTGTAGGCTATTTGTTCTGTAAATGTCTTAATTTTGTTTTTCAAACAAAGTGCTTACTTTAATTGTTGTACTCCACACGGCGATACATTATAAGATCTGGTCACCACCAAGATGGTGGACTCGGCTTCAACTGCTCTATAAATATCGGCTTTCCGATGCCTACTTTATTTGTATTATTACTTGCTCTGAGGGGGGTACCGAGTGCCGCTAGTTGTAGTCGAACTCTCGAACTTGACGCCGATCCACTTGACCGACGGAATCCGAGGCCTTGACCGATAAAGGGGCCTCCATCAAGGCCACGCCTCACCTCACCTCACCTTCACCTTCAACACCTTTGAGAACAACAATAGAACTGGTGTAGACGTTCTAATCGTTCTATATACGCTAGATTGGACTATTTGATGAAAGTTAGTTACGGCACAGGTAATTATTGAGTGGAGTCTAAGTATGATGATCTCAGCTAAAGTTGGTCTAATGTTACTGATAACCTGCGGTACTTAAGGATACACAAAGTCGAGAAGCTATCCGTTGGATGGATAGAACAAAACAGCATATATCTGTTACAATATATATCTTAGAAGATATCTTATACAGTGCAAGAGAACTAAGAGTGACCGTATGAAGTGAGTGAAAGTGCTGCTGTACTAGTATAGGAAACACCACATCCTAAGGATAACTTCTCTGGGTGAAATTGTAAACTGGAATGTCACAATATAATACTAATCCCCCTCTCCCACTCACAGTGCAACATTACTTGGAGAAGAAAATGAAAATAATAGTCGAAAACAGTTTAGTACTGGTGGACTTTTTTTTACTCAAGCATAGGGTTAAGTCTTCTAAAGTCATGCAATAATTATTTTAAATAAACTATCTATTAAATATTAGTCAACTTATATCAATCTACTCAGAATTAAATTCTAAACAAATAATGTACGAAAGTTGTGTGCCTTTGTAACCAATTTAACAACGTTTCTGTACACTAAACTGAGAAAAACTGAATTTTTTGTCCTAATATCCCAATTTTAACCCGGATTACTCAAAAACTACTTAAGGTACAGTTCTCAAACCTATTTTATTAGCTTTTCCATGTGAAAATACATATGAAATCATGGCATTTCAATCCTAATATACCTTTCCATAAGTTATGTACAATATTATTATTCAGGGTGATATTATACTACAGGGTGATTCATGACGTTCTCCCCCCACTTCTATAGCATATTCTACTACTAAAAACAATGAAAAAATGTCATATAAACATAGGTCCAAAAACGCTTCGTTAGCGAGTTACAGCCATCGAAAGATTTCGTCATGGTTCATGGGCAAAAAATGAAATAATATTGTACATAACTTATGGAAAGGTATATTAGGATTGAAATGCCATGATTTCATATGTATTTTCACATGGAAAAGCTAATAAAATAGGTTTGAGAACTGTACCTTAAGTAGTTTTTGAGTAATCCGGGTTAAAATTGGGATATTAGGACAAAAAATTCAGTTTTTCTCAGTTTAGTGTACAGAAACGTTGTTAAATTGGTTACAAAGGCACACAACTTTCGTACATTATTTGTTTAGAATTTAATTCTGAGTAGATTGATATAAGTTGACTAATATTTAATAGATAGTTTATTTAAAATAATTATTGCATGACTTTAGAAGACTTAACCCTAAATCTGTAATTCAAGGCATATACATGATTTGTAAGTTGAACATAGATTTACACTAAACTTAAACGTATGTGACGTAACACGCACTGAATAGCAGTTTAGTGTTAAAAAGTGCATCACTGTGCTTTAGTGACAAACTTGTCTCTTACACTATAATGAAAGCTCACATCCTTTTACCACAACTTTAAACATCTATTTTTGGTTTTATTTTACGGTTTCTCGATAAAATTGCCACACGTTAAGCAACAGTTATTTGAGGAAGAATGATAACTGTAAAGATTCATTTTCAATTATCAAAATAATACTCAACAAAAATTTGGTTCATTTCATATAAACTTGATCCATAAAATAAAAAAGTGTTTATTATATGTACATGTAAGTTATTTTAAATAGCAAAATTTTTCATTTACGTTAACTCTTTTTTTATTCTTGCACCCGTGAATTCAAAATGTCTCTTCATGCCTGTCTATATACTAAGAATTATTAACTAATAATTTCGTGCATGATTTACAATAAACAAAATTTATAAACAAAATATAACAATAACTAATGAAACCAATTTAAATTTAAAAGAAACCTAATGACATTTTATATGAACTGTTATTTAGTATAGTTCCATATGCATGATTTAAATAAATATTATTCATTTTATTCTAAACGCATTTAAAATATTTATTAAGTTTATAGTATAAATTCTAAATCACCTTAACGAACGGTAAGTACCGATGATAAAACAGCAAAACGAACAATTTATTTTCCTTTCTTTTACTGTATGTGTAATTTAAATTAATTTACTTTTTTGTATTTTATATCGTGAGTAACCTTCATTTATATCGAGCTCACCATCCATGACCATTGTCCGCAGGGCCTTTGGTTTCTAGACAACACCAGATTGTTCCAAACCAGTTCCCTTGGTCACGACGCTGTCTGCTTAGATAGTAGACGATTATTACAGAAATGGTAATGCATTTGATACGTTAGCGGTACGGACACACTCTTCGCAACTCTTCTACAAAAAACCTACAGCGTTAAGTGTTTAGAAGACACTGTAAAACGCGTTTCTTCGAGTTTTGCACCCACCAACAAACATTTTATAGCACATACGGAACTTTCAACAATAATGCCATCGATAAACTTTTCTTCCCACCTTCCAGATTTCGATAGGTTATTAGAATTCCAATGTCTTGTACACTGTTCTGCACAAACCACAACTAACGATCTCTTATCTACCCTGCGTACATATGATAGACTATGGACATCCCCACTCACAATGTGCAAAACACACGACTCGTGAAGGACCAACCTTCATACAAACGACAAATGACGATTTCTCTCACCCACACAAGGCAAAAACCACTTCTAACGGTCTATCGTCTGCCCTAAGTACATATGATAGACTATGGACACCCCCACCCACAATCTGCAAAAACTTGGACCTACCTTCATACATACGACAAATGACGATCTCTCTAACTCACACAAGGCACGAACCACAACTAACGGTCTTTCGTCTACCCTACGTACATGTGTCAGATTACGGACACCTCCACCCCCAATGTGCAAAACATAGGACTCCTGATGGATCACCAACCTAACCGTCAATCATACCATCTGACAGAACACTTCTTATGGTCAATACTTCAATTTTAATCATCACCAATTTAACTAATTTTAAACTTAAAAACGATGTTTTATGAAAGCAGAGAGTAACATTGGATTATAATTTTCTCGTGTGGCAAAATATATTTGAAAAATCACTGTATTTTGATTACTCGTTACAGATAAAGTCACTACAAGACGCTATAAGAAACCGAAGTGCCTGAGAAGACACTTTCCAGTTAGTTTTACATTATATTAACTGGAAAGCAGTGTAAAAAATAGTTCTTAATAAAGTAAATTTTATTAATTACTTTTTTGTAAGGACTAGTGTTCGGCCCCTTTCCTTTCTACAGGATATCCGGGCTGGAGGGACCAAGCCGTTCTCTGTGCCCTTGGGTCTCTCACTCTTCCAACAACTGCTCGTTCAGGTTCGTGGAAATGATGCACAATTAAACGCAATCTGTAATACCATCGGGTTTCACTTGTGGTAGGATGGCACAATTCACTTTTCCTTTCACACGCCTTTTCAGCGGCTCAAAATACAAGAGCCACTCACTAACAATCATCTGGATTCTTTCTAAATCAAAATATGATTTCACATATTACTCAGTTTAATTAGACACAATTAAACTTTATAGAATATTATGAACGAACTATATATATATTATTTTGGGGGAGAAGGTTACAATTTGAGAGTCAGTGAGATTATGACAAAAAAACTTGAATATTTTAATTTTTTTGATTCCAGTATTCATTTATATATACAGGGTGTTCAGTAAAAGTGTTCCAATAATTTATGATGTTATTGTACACATTAAAATAAACAAAAAGTTCCTATAAACATAGGTCCTAAAACCTATAGTTTTCCGTCTATCTGTCTGTATGTGTTTTTTTACATAAAAATTTATAAATTGAGAATCACTTATAGTACAGTTATGAAATTTTGTAGTTATGTTTACCTTTTGTATTCCCACTTGAGAAAAAAATATGAACAAAATATCTTTACCCGTTTCAAATTGGCGGCCAATCGAAAATTTTGATGTTTAATTACGCAAAAACTACACCCTGTATAAAAATGTTACAAGAATAATAAAAATTTGGAATTTTTTAAAAAACTAATGGTGTTTGTTTCATTCAAATCAGATAAAAAACAACTGAGCTGTACTAAAACACATAAAACCATGTTTTACATTAGTACACAACAGGAAGTATACTTTTCTAGACTGTTGTACTCTGAACAGCTGATTTAAAGCCAATGATCTGATTATTGTGAACATATGTTTATTTAAGGTTATAAAAGAATGTTTCTGTCATTGTTGGCATTAACACGTAACTTAAATAACCTATTTCTTCTGTACTGCAAAAGCTTTGTGCCAAGTACTTTAGTATTGCAATAAAACATGCAATTTTAATTAGTTATACTGTAGTTAATTGTTTGCTTTAGTTAGTGAGTGTTTGTGGTTTCGTTTCGTTTCATTATCAACAAGAAATGGAAAATAATGGAATTTATAACTTTACCAATTCAGAAATGGCAGATATGCATCTAATGTATGGCCTTGCTAATTGTAGTGGTAATGAGGCAAGAAGACTGTATCAGGAACGTTTTCCAAATCGTGTGTTACCTTGTAATAAAACATTTTCAACAATTCATCGACGACTTGCAGAGACTGGAAGCTTTTCACACCAAAAAACAGGTAACTCTGTCCGACAGGTTTCAGTAAGAACACCTGAATTGGAAGAATCCATATTGGATGTCATAGCAGACCACCCCAACAAAAGTAGAACTTGGTTTTCAGTTCAATGTTAGCTGTGAAACAGTCTGGACTATACTACATGAACAACAACTTCATCCTTACCACGTACAAAAAGTTCACTCACTGCTACCTCGTGATTACCATCCCCGAATCCAGCTTTCTCAGTGGTTTATTCGAAAATGTGTAAACCCACATTTCTTGAATAAGGTGTTATTCACGAATGAGGCCAAATTTTCAAGAACCATGATTATTAATTCTCACAACTCACACATTTGGTCCATCGATAACCCACATGCAATTACACAGGTTAATCACCAATATCAGTTGTCTTTAAATCTTTGGGCTGGCATAATTGGTGACAATTTGTTTGTAAGCTTTTTACCGAACATTCTTAACGGCCAGACATATTTACATTTTTTGACTGATGACCTTCCAACTATTCTTGAGGATTTGCCACTGAATACCCGCAACAGTATGTGGTTTATGCAGGACGGTGCTCCAGCCCATTTCAGTTTAAATGTTAGAAACTATTTGGATGGAGCGTACAACAACAAATGGATCGGTCGTGGAGGCCCAATTCCTTGGCCAGCTAGGTCCCCCGACCTTAATCCTTTAGACTTTTTCCTATGGGGCCACCTAAAGTCACTGGTTTATTCCACTCCTGTACATAACATCGAAGAGTTGCGAGCAAGGATATTAAATGGCATTGTTACAATTCAGCAGACACCTGGCATTTTTGAAAGAGTCCACCAGTCAATGAGGATGCCTCCATTTTAAACGGAGGCCGCCACTTTGAGCAATTATTATAAGTTTAATAATTTTAATTTTCTAAATGTAATAAATTTACCATTAATAAATGTTAGTTGTTTTCTACTTTTTTATTTGACCTTCATACTCAATGAGTATGTACTAATGTAAAATATTTATATTCACAGTAATCAGATCATTGGCTTTAAATCAGCTGTTCAGAGTACAACAGTCTAACAAAGTATACTTCCTGTTGTGTACTAATGTAAAACATGGTTTTATGTGTTTTAGTACAGCTCAGTTGTTTTTTATTTGATTTGAATGAAACAAAAACCATTAATTTAAAAAAAAATTCCAAATTTTTATTATTCTTGTAACATTTTTATACAGGGTGTAGTTTTTGCGTAATTAAACATCAAAATTTTCGATTGGCCGCCAATTTGAAACGGGTAAAGATATTTTGTTCATATTTTTTTTCTCAAGTGGGAATACAAAAGGTAAACATAACTACAAAGTTTCATAACTGTACCATAAGTGGTTCTCAATTTATAAATTTTTATGTAAAAAACACATACAGACAGATAGACGGAAAACTATAGGTTTTAGGACCTATGTTTATAGGAACTTTTTTGTTTATTTTAATGTGTAAAATAACATCATAAATTATTGGAACACTTTTACCGAACACCCTGTATATTTGGGTTTATATATCGAATACACATATAGGTCTTACAAACAAATCGAAATAATTGGGAACTCTCATAAAAAAAATTTTTTTGGCACATACGTAGGTCGCTCAAATCAGTACGTACAGTCAATTGAATTTTCTTTTCAAGAATCTAAACATATCTAAGTTTGTCAAAATCAAAATATATGTGCCCCGTGTAAAAAACCGGAAAACTGAACACTTTGTAAAACACTTAAGGTTTTTAAATTATTCAAATGGAACATAAAATTAAAGGTAAACTTACCCATAATCTGATATAAGAGAAGAAAGATAGACGAAAGGGCCATCTGCATAAAAAAATAAAATAACCGAATATTTTTCAAGTACACTTAGTGATAAAAATATCTCGCGGGACATCATAAAAACTTCTTTTCCAGAATTATTTTACAAGGAAGGAAACAAATATGAGAAATACAGCCAATTGTATGTAGCATAATCAAAGTTTCAACAACAATAACACAATAACAACACGTGGTTTAGACTGCACGATAAACTGTACGTACGACGCTTTCTTGGCCACTGCATAGTTACTAAAGTGCAATCTCGGTATCATGCACACACATTATCTAATCACGTATTGCTAATATCCTCGTGAAGACACGCAGTATTGTTACTGTGCTAGCGTCTTCTGTAACAATCCAATCTAGCACGTTAGGCTAATCCTACATGAATATGTCGAGCCTGGTTGATGTAATCCCCCTCCCCTCTGACAACACTGTAATAACATAGATTGCATACTTTACATAACTTCGATGTACATGACATAATGCTTCAAACTTGACATTTGTATAAAACATATTTATACTATAAACTTAATAAATCTATTAAATGCGTTTAGAATAAAATGAATAATATTTATTTAAATCATGCATATGGAACTATACTAAATAACAGTTCATATAAAATGTCATTAGGTTTCTTTTAAATTTAAATTGGTTTCATTAGTTATTGTTATATTTTTTTTATTGTAAATCATGCAAGAAATTATTAGTTAATAATTCTTAGTATATAGACAGGCATGAAGAGACATTCACGGGTGCAAGAATTAAAAAAAAAAGTTAACGTAAATGAAAAATGTTGCTATTTAAAATAACTTACATGTACACAATAAATTAAAAACAAATTTATTTATATATTAGTATGATTTATATACAGAAACAATGTTAATGTATTAGGCAATAAATAATAAAATTATAGTTTTAAATATAAATAAAACAACGATTTATTTCTAATTTATTTATAACAACAAAATAAAAATATTGTAGCAACTCAAAATATCCAAGAACTTAACTCAAACAGCTCTTTTAGTGAGCTGCACATGGGGTTTGAAATATCAAAAATAGTTATATGTAGTTAAGTTTAAAACTTTATTATTGTTATTGTAATATGCATTCTAATTAAATATATTACAAATTACAAATCATATAAGCAGTAGTACATATATATATATATATTTGTTATGTATGTCATATGTTTGTTATGTGTTTGTAAATTGGTGTTCATTTTAAAAATAACTATCATATAGTTAGCTGACATGTTCATAATATTGGAAGAAATGTTTTATACAATACTTCACCTAACATTAAAAAAGAAACGTATCTTTAAAATATTAATGCCTGTCAGACTTAAAAAAATTATAAAAAAAAATAATTTACTATTTTTCTAAACACTATGATTATATGAATAAACCATGATCAGTAAACTTATGTTTTATAAGTATATTTGACATGCCAAAAAATATTTATTTAGTGAATGTTTGAAGAGAATTCTTTAAAATTCTTTATTTAGATTGTAGATTTGTTAAAAATGTTTACCATTACTGTAGTGGGATGAAAATTAAATATTAATAATTTATTTAGATATAAATTTATTTAATTTTAAATCAAACTGCCGCCGAGGATCACGTGACGATGTGTTGGTACTTACGGGCTGGTCGAGACGGTTGAGAGGCGAGTTCAGTCGGGTTGACACCTATGGCCACAAGGGCACCACTACTTCTCCGGGAAGGGAAGAGTGGTCGTCGTCATCCCGTGGTTCCTCCAACTACTTTCTCCGTCCCCTCCCCGCCCATCCTCTCGCCCACCCTCCTCCTATCACTCCCAAAATCGAGGTCAATGTGTCTTTACTCTCTCCACTCGTTTTCACTGCCACGCATCTGAGCTGCGACCATGGAGTAGCCTCAGTAACCCTCCGATGCAGCCAGCGTTCGCTCAGAGAACCCTCATGTTGACACCACTGTATCTATTTAGATTAATCAGGAAGGAGCTCCATTCGCAACTCATTACTTTCATCAAGGGTGTTCTGTCCTCAGGCAGGTTCTGCTGCAGACCTCTCTGTTTTGAGGAAGACAATTTGTTGTCTCATACTTCCCTCCGATCCTTACACTGACCACCGTCTATACCTTCTTCTTCCCTTTCCTCTAATTGTCCATTCTATATCTGTTCTCGACAGGCTCTTTCTTCTCATCACATATTTTAGCCATTCATTTTTCTTCTCCTTAAAATTTTCAGTATTTCCTTCTCTTCACCCACTCTCTCCTTTACTCACTTCTTCACTTCGTATTCTATCTTTCCATCATATTTTCTCCATCATTCTACAAATCCACATCTCCATTTGCAACTAGAATAGTACATTTACTCTCAAGTCGTTTGAAACTTGTGAGTGCCGTACGTGAGTGCTTTTAGATTTACCTATTCTACCATTCAAGTCGGTTGAAACTTAATGATATGCGATCGTTTCTATAGATTGTACGTGGTAATTTAAGATATTTCTTGTAGATATACTTGTACTCCACTCACGTGACATTGGCCGAGTAACTGCGAAATCTTCTTGAAGACGTAATTTACTCCAGTCACGTGACATTGGCCGAGTAACTTTGAATTTCTCTTGAATATGTACTTTACTCCACTCACGTGACATTGGCCGAGTAATTTCAAATTCCGCTTGAAGACGTAATTTATTCCACTCACGTGATATTTGCCCAGTAACTTAGAATTCTTCTTGAATATGTAATATACTCCACTCACGTGACATTGGCCGAGTAACTTTGAATTCCTCTTGAATATGTACTTTACTCCACTCACGTGATATTTGCCCAGTAACTTCGAATTCTTCTTAAAGATGTAATTTACTCAACTCACGTGACATTGGCCGAGTACCTTCGAAATCTTCTTGAATATGTTCTTTACTCCACTCACGTAACATTGGTCAGGTAACTTCGATTTCTTCTTGAATATGTAATTTACTCCACACACGTGAAATTGGCCGAGTAACTTTGAATTCCTCTTGAAGACGTACTTTACTCCACTCACGTGATATCTGCCCAGTAACTTCGAATTCTTCTTAAAGATGTAATTTACTCAACTCACGTGACATTGGCCGAGTAACTTCGAAATCTTCTTGAATATGTAATTTACTCCACTCACGTAACATTGGTCCAGTAACTTCGATTTCTTCTTGAATATGTAATTTACTCCACAAACGTGACATTGGCCGAGTAACTTCGAATTCTTCTTGAATATGTAATTTACTCAACTCACGTGACATTGGCCGAGTAATTTCGAACTCCTCTTGAAGACGTACTTCACTCCACTCACGTGATATTTGCCCAGTAACTTCGAGTTCTTCTTGAATATGTAATATACTCCACTCACGTGACATTGGCCGAGTAACTTTGAATTCCTCTTGAATATGTACTTTACTCCACTCACGTGATATTTGCCCAGTAACTTCGAATTCTTCTTAAAGATGTAATTTACTCAACTCACGTGACATTGGCCGAGTACCTTCGAAATCTTCTTGAATATGTTCTTTACTCCACTCACGTAACATTGGTCAGGTAACTTCGATTTCTTCTTGAATATGTAATTTACTCCACACACGTGAAATTGGCCGAGTAACTTTGAATTCCTCTTGAAGACGTACTTTACTCCACTCACGTGATATCTGCCCAGTAACTTCGAATTCTTCTTAAAGATGTAATTTACTCAACTCACGTGACATTGGCCGAGTAACTTCGAAATCTTCTTGAATATGTAATTTACTCCACTCACGTAACATTGGTCCAGTAACTTCGATTTCTTCTTGAATATGTAATTTACTCCACAAACGTGACATTGGCCGAGTAACTTCGAATTCTTCTTGAATATGTAATTTACTCAACTCACGTGACATTGGCCGAGTAATTTCGAACTCCTCTTGAAGACGTACTTCACTCCACTCACGTGATATTTGCCCAGTAACTTCGAGTTCTTCTTGAATATGTAATATACTCCACTCACGTGACATTGGCCGAGTAACTTTGAATTCCTCTTGAATATGTACTTTACTCCACTCACGTGACATTGGCCGAGTAATTTCGAATTCCTCTTGAAGACGTACTTTACTCCACTCACGTGATATTTGCCCAGTAACTTCGAATTCTTCTTTGATATGTAATTTACTCAACTCACGTGACATTGGCCGAGTAATTTCGAATTCCTCTTGAAGACGTACTTTACTCCACTCACGTGATATTTGCCCAGTAACTTCGAATTCTTCTTTGATATGTAGTTTACTCCACTCACGTGATATTTGCCCAGTAACTTCGAATTCTTCTTTGATATGTAATTTACTCCACTCACGTGATATTTGCCCAGTAACTTCGAATTCTTCTTTGATATGTAATTTACTCCACTCACGTGATATTTGCCCAGTAACTTCGAATTCTTCTTTGATATGTAATTTACTCCACTCACGTGATATTTGCCCAGTAACTTCGAATTCTTCGTCAGCTTTTGTTAATACCTTTTTCATACTGGCAACTTTACATCACTAGAATGGTTTTTTAATAAATCCAGTGTCAAGTTACAAGAACATGTAATAATGTGGTTGGAGGGTGAACAAACGGATTTTTGAGCGCAATTGCGACTGTCAGCAAGTTTGAGCACTGTTTTTGATAATCACATTGAACATTAATCAATGGGAATCTCCTTTTTTACTGAATTCAGGAAGAGTTCTGTTTTATTTAGAATGGAATTAGAAACATACCCTTTTGACATAACATTTTTACATTGATTTGTTGAGCGTAGTAAATTGTTTAATTATGATAGAGTTGACTGAATTACAGACTATTTAAAACAATTACGATTTTTACCCTTGCCTCATTTACTGATCTTGCTGTAGAAATCTTGTTATGCTTTGAATGTTTGTTTGAAAAAGTTTCTTACAAGTTTTTTAGAGTAATTTGAATGTCTGTTTGGATGGCATCTTGTCATGATATGAATGAATATTCAAAATAAGTCTGCCACTTCTTTGTGCACCTCGGAAACCTTTACGTGGACAACTCATTGGGTGTCTGACATTATTTTTTTGGACTTGATTCACGCATTCATCGTACAATGTCCTTAATCTTAGTGACAGCAATGTTAGTAATTGAACAGCTTTTTTTAGCGAAAATGAGCAATTTAAAAATTGTTAATTGTTTAAACAATGTTGCTCTTCAAGTAGGCTGTGCTTGGAAACTTGACGTCTTGGTAATGAACATAACTTTCTTGTTGATGTTTGTATACGTTTATGTTGAATTATTTAGCTAAATAATCTGGCGACGAAACAAAAGAAAATCTCCGAGCGTGGGAGTCTTCCCATACGAACTCCCCGACCGTAGCCTCCACCTACACGAACACTTTTTACGGGAATAAACATGAGAATAATTGAAGAATATTATCGAAGTTGTACAAAGGAAAGTTTTAATAAACTCTTTTATGACGAATCTTTCGCTGACGCTTACAGTCACAAGAATAGCAATACCTCAGTTTTAAAATAAAACAAACAGACTGAAAACTCTACCATGAAAACCACAGCATTGAATTATTCACCAAAATCACAATACCAAAAATCTTAGCTATAAACCAAAACATAAATTAAAAAAGAGCCAAAAAGTACTGCACCGGTTCGAAAATCGAGCAAAACAGAATTTCTGCAAATGAAAATTCTCAACTAAAAAAAACTAGTAACACTTATGAGATAACTACGTTTGTAAGTTATAGCACTGATCGTATATTACAAGTGTTGATAAACATGCACTATACGACAAGACACATACAAATGAAAGATTTATTCAAGAAAAATTAATTGCCGCAAACCGGACTTCGAAAGGTTTATCCTTTCCAGAACAGCGGTCAATTGAATTTCAAAGTAACAAGAGCAATATTATGTCTCCGCTATTTAAAGGTTTCAAGTAAATTATTCTGATAAAAAATTATACTTAATGGAACACAACTATTTAAATAAAATTAACTATCAAATTATCTATGGAAAAAATAACGTTATTATGAAAGCTTTTTTTCACCCTATATATAACGTATGGTTAGTTGTCAGCTACCATTTAATTAAAAAAATAATAATAATAAAAAGCTGTAATATATATTTAGAACAAGAACCAAAAGTCATATTATTCTTTCCTGTTACTAAGCTAAGTTCAAGCCATTTAACTCCTGTCTCACTGATCCTGTTTATGCTGGCTAATCCCTCCGTAAAAGAGCGCAGGTGGCACTGTAATATGTGATCCATTGTTTGGTAAGACTCCCCGAAATCACATGACTGATCTAGTTTCAATCCCTATTTATACTTCCAGTAGTTACATGTTTTATACGACAATACTAAAATACCACAGTTTGTTTTCACAACAATGCGTTTCTGAAACAAAATATTTACTACCCAATTGTATAACTGTTTTGGAATGGAATTAGTTATAAACAGTTTATCTAACGGAATTGAGAAGACAGTCGGTCAGCTGCGCAACTACAGAGAGTTGATTGGGGAGATGCGCAACATCAGTGTACCGCCCCAATTCATTCCCCATTCTCATGTAACTTTTGACGACAATCACCCATACAGATTTTTACGAGACCCCAATCCACCTGGACAGATAAATAACTTTTTATTGCTAGATAAAAAAATTTGAAGGCAAATATCTTTATAGTTAAACATACGAAACAAAATATATTTGCATAGTCAATATATTGTTTGTTACATAAAAATAATGTCTTCATTAGCTTATTCGTATTGGTAGAAATGTCTTCACGTGAAGCTTTACACCAACAAGTGTGCACAGCTAGTCCATATTTTAATAGATATTGGTATCTTCAGATCAAAGTTATTCATATGATATTACATTAATTTCATGATATATTGATGTAATAGTAATAGGATAAATACGCTAGTGCCTCACACTGCATGCACAGGGTTAGTAAACACAGAAAAAATATAACATGACTTCTCAAAAGGACCTTGTTTGATTGTACCACATTTACACATTTACATGTTCATATTTTTTAACAATAGATGAGTTACCCTGTTCAAGGTAAACAACAATTTCTTGTGAATTTAATCTTTTCTTTAATCTATCACAAATATCGATTTATAATTAAAAACGTTTCTATAAGGACTAAATTACAATGAAAATTGGTTTTTATTGAAAACACGGCTAATCTTACATTATATAACCTAACATAACCTAACCTAACCTAACCTAACATAACATAACCCAACGTGATCAAAGTTAACGAAACGTAACCTAACCAACAAAAAGACTTACTCACACAATTATGCAAGGTATTCATGCTTATTAGTCTCCTACATAAACGTTAGAAGTTTTATTTATTTTTATCCCTATATAAATCTTTTTAAGCTTGGTGACAAAAACGTAAAGATTAAATTTGAAAATCTTATCAATACTATACAAAACTTCCATTATCAGTTTTCTGGCACCTGTATGTTCACGTTCTTATTTTTATGGTAATATGTCGCCAGGCAATTGCGATCGACTAAATGTTTTCCTTCTATCCTGGACTTCCTAACTTTCTACGGCAGTTTAGGATCTTGCAGCTAGAGTATTGCAACAACTCGTGTCTATTTATGAACGAAAACTTACACTAACGACACTTTTAGTCTCACTTCTACACTTTCTAACGTTGATTAATTGATTAAACCGGTTTTACTTTGGAATCAATTGGCCTACCTTTTAACAGCAAATAAGGAGACAAATGCCTCAGCTAGTTAATTGGTAGGAAGTTATTGTTCATTTGTTTACAGATGTACATTTATAGTGTTGTTTTAAGAAATTTCATCTCTCTATATCTCACGAACTTAACAAAAATATTATCCATAAAACTATAGCTTTCTAATGTCACTACTATGTTAATATGTCTATATTATTTAGCACCATTCAGTAGTGAATAAAATTAAACTATGGTTGAAGACTTAAACCGAAACAATGCTATCATGTAACAATTAATTTCTAACGTAATCGAGTTCGAGTAGAACCAAGCAATGATGGATGTATTGACAACCAACACTAAAGCAAACACAACTTAGTTCTGGTGGAACCAAGCCATGAGAGATATATCGACAACCAACACTAAAAGCAAACACAACTTAGTTCTGGTGGAACCAAGCCATGAGAGATATACCGACAACCAACACTAAAAGCAAACACAACTTAGTTCAGGTGGAACCAAGCCATGAGAGATATATCGACAACCAACACTAAAGCAAACACAACTTAGTTCTGGTGGAACCAAGCCATGAGAGATATATCGACAACCAACACTAAAAGCAAACACAACTTAGTTCTGGTGGAACCAAGCCATGAGAGATATATCGACAACCAACACTAAAAGCAAACACAACTTAGTTCTGGTAGAACTAAGCCATGAGAGATATACCGACAACCAACACTAAAAGCAAACACAACTTAGTTCTGGTGGAAACAAGCCATGAGAGATATACCGACAACCAACACTATAAACAAACACAACTTAGTTCTGGTAGAACTAAGCCATGAGAGATATACCGACAACCAACACTATAAACAAACACAACTTAGTTCTGGTAGAACTAAGCCATGAGAGATATACCGACAACCAACACTATAAACAAACATAACTTAGTTCTAGTGGAACCAAGCTATGAGAGCTATACCGACAACCAACACTATAAACAAACACAACTTAGTTCTGGTAGAACTAAGCCATGAGAGATATACCGACATCCAACACTATAAACAAACACAACTTAGTTCTGGTAGAACTAAGCCATGAGAGATATACCGACAACCAACACTATAAACAAACACAACTTAGTTCTGGTAGAACTAAGCCATGAGAGATATACCGACAACAAACACTATAAACAAACACAACTTAGTTCTGGTAGAACTAAGCCATGAGAGATATACCGACAACCAACACTGTAAACAAACACAAGTTAGTTCTGGTAGAACCAAGCCATGAGAGATATACCGACAACCAACACTATAAACAAACACAACTTAGTTCTGGTAGAACTAAGCCATGAGAGATATACCGACAACCAACACTATAAACAAACACAACTTAGTTCTGGTAGAACTAAGCCATGAGAGATATACCGACAACCAACACTAAAAACAAACACAACTTAGTTCTAGTGGAACTAAGCCATGAGAGATATACCGACAACCAACACTATAAACAAACACAACTTAGTTCTGGTAGAACAAAGCCATGAGAGATATACCGACAACCAACACTAAAAACAAACACAACTTAGTTCTAGTGGAACCAAGCTATGAGAGATATACCGACAACCAACACTATAAACAAACACAACTTAGTTCTGGTGGAACCAAGCCATGATAGCCATAACGATAGCCAACATTATAATCAAACACAACTTTGTTCTGGTGGAACCAAGCCATTGATATCTATACTGACAACCAACATTATAATCAAACACAACTTAGTTCTGGTGGAACCAAGCCATGAGAGATATACCGACAACCAACACTATAAACAAACATAACTTAGTTCTGGTGGAACCAAGCCATGAGAGATATACCGACAACCAACACTATAAACAAACATAACTTAGTTCTAGTGGAACCAAGCCATGAGAGATATACTGACAACTAACACTATAAACAAACACAACCTAGTTCTGGTGGAACCAAGCCATGATAGCCACACTGACAACCAACACTACTATCAAACATAACATCTTATCCCTTGTCATACAGCTCTCGAGGAACCAGAAAAAAAAAAATATATATATATATATATATATAAGTAGAACTTGGATAATTCGAACCTGAAGGGACCAATGCGAAAATTCGAATTATCCAATACTTCAAATTAACCAAGTTGTATTTTTTATGTAACTTTCATGATCCTAAAAGGCTTAAAATAATACCCACAAATTACTTGTTTAATATAAAATTTAATGTATTCATTTAAAGTTCACTACAGTATTTTAAGGCTGATATCCAGTTGCACCGGCGGTCAAAGGAATTTCCACGGGTCAAAACATTCCTCCGTCCGAAAAGTGTCCAGATGCACCGGTGGTCAAAATCGGGAGATTTCCAATTGCACCGGGGTCAGGGATCGGCCCCAAACTGATGTGTCCAGTTGCACCGGAGCCCCTTTTGGGGGGTGTTCCAATTGCACCAGAGGCCCTTGTTTATGACATGAGCCGGGAAAGTCCAACCAGGCCGGATTCCTACTACAGTAACCCCAAGCTGACCGTGCCAAATTCCACACCCTTTGTTATGACATAAGTCATGAGTCGGTTAGGTTAGGTTAGGTTAGGTTAGGTTAGGTTAGGTTAGGTTAGGTTAGATGTTAGTGTTGCCACGGATAAACACAAAATTAAACATTAAATACATAGTTACCATATTTATTAGTTAGAACCTGCTATGGTCTACCATTAGTATGTGCCACGAAACATCGGCAAGTGTTTGATAGAATATTCCATTGCGAAATTGTTAAACACTTATAAACTATGTTTGAAGAAATGTAGTGGGGTGGGGAAGGAAGGGGCCTTCCAATTGCACCGGCTCCGGCGGTCGAAGGAATTTGCAGCGGGGATAAGTGAGGTGGGTAGATTTTGACCACCGGTGCATCTGGACACTTTTCGGACGGAGGAATGTTTTGACCCGTGGAAATTCCTTTGACCGCCGGTGCAACTGGATATCAGCCGTCAAAATCTACCCACCTCACTTATCCCCGCTGCAAATTCCTTCGACCGCCGGAGCCGGTGCAATTGGAAGGCCCCTTCCTTCCCCACCCCACTACATTTCTTCAAACATAGTTTATAAGTGTTTAACAATTTGTCTAACCTAACAATGTCTAACCTAACCTAACCTAACCTAACCTAACCTAACCTAACCTAACCTAAGGGTGTGGAATTTGGCACGGTCAGCTTGGGGTTACTGTACTAGGAATCCGGCCTGGTTGGACTTTCCCGGCTCATGTCATAAACAAGGGCCTCTGGTGCAATTGGAACACCCCCCAAAAGGGGCTCCGGTGCATCTGGACACATCAGTTTGGGGCCGATCCCTGACCCCGGTGCAATTGGAAATCTCCCGTATTTTAACATAACTATAGAGGCATACAGTATGTAAAAATTACAATAATGAAGGTTTAATGATCGCAACATAATGACGGGGCGCGCCGAGGGGAGGGGAAGAGACGGATTAGGATTTCTCAGAAGGTGATTGCCTGCCGACACACTGACCAAACAATGTAAACCTCAAACGGAACCTTGTTTACAGCACATTAGTCAATGTTTCACTTTTACCGTTGATGTAAAAACTTCGAATTAAAGAGATTTAACTTCGAATTATCCATGATTATTTTACATTGGTAATATTACAATGTTCAAGGGACCAACCCAAAACTTCGAATTAAAGGAAATTTCGAATTAAAGAAGTTCTAATTATCCAAGTTCTACTGTAATAATTAGTTAAACACCGTTATCGTAATCAGGTACAGGTAAAACGTTCTTCACATTTGAGATATTTTCATAAGTTTTCACAGAAATACCTTCATTGACTCAGTTCTGATCACTTTTTATCTCATACTGTATTACAATTAATTATATTTGTAATAATATTGGTTGTATTAAAGTTATACACGCTCTTCGACTCTCACACTAGTGTGCAGTGCAGTTACCACAGATTCTTGGTGTTCTCCAAGTAATGAACGAAACAACCATTATTTAATAGATAAATGGTTACCGAGAGTATCATGGGACATTGTCACACCAATGTGATTACAGTAATAATTACTCAATGTTACCATAGTAACCGGCTTGTACTTAACAGTCACGAACTCGATTACAGAAAGGAGATTAAAAGTCACGTAATGACAAGTACCAAACCATTAGGATTCGCAGAATATGGTAGTGTTGCAGTTTGATCCTAACAGCTGTTTTTACGCTTCACAGGATGGTGGAATTTAGGGGGAGTGAAAAAAATCGAAACCAAGCAGTGAATTTAAATGGCAAGTTAGAATAATGAGAATCTAAGACACGTGTTTAGGTATTTGACATATTTGGCAATAAATGTGTGTTTGCAATATGTTATTAAAATATAACAGCTAACACAAACACAAATTAAAAAATATTAACGAATAAAGAAATCGTCAGCGAAAACTGCTGAACAAAATTAATGAACTAATCAAATACATTTTCCACAAAACTAAGCTGACACTTATTACACTAACGCTGATATTATTAATTTAATATTGTACTATTGTAGTAAACTATTACATACAATTTTATTACAACAACTATACAAATTAACTAAATTAGATAATTAATTGAAATAAATGTGTTCATAAATAAACACATTTCTTTTTTATAAGCCTCTGTTGTTTCATTCATACTTTGTACTTTACCTTAGTGTGTTTGATAAATTGACATTAAAAGACACGATGTATCAGTAAAGCGAAACAAAACATTACCTTTTAATGTAGTGAAACTAATTTATATGGCTGTTTATTAAATAATGAGTAAAACATCGCTGAGCAATCTGTTTTAATGGTTGCGCACCATATGGCTTGGTAATCTTTTTTTAAGGCCATACAGCCAGCTAAAAATGTAACTTTAAATTCTTTGGACTTATTTAAATAATATATCTTCTTAGACTACTGAATATATTATATTCTTTTAGCCGTTAATCCAAACTTTTCAAAGCATTGTTGGTTGCCGTATTTTCTTACAAGTGTATTTGTTTTTCTGTAATGTCCTTTTTAATGTATGTTACCGGACAAACCCGATTTTAGGACAAACTAGTTTGGACTAGGATAATCTAGTTTTTCCTGACCGCCCTAGGATAACCTAACCTAAACTAACCTAACCTAACCAAACCTAACCTAACCTAACCTAACCTGGATGATCTAGTTTTTCCTGACTACCCTAGGATAAAATCTTCCTAGTCCAAACTAGTTTGTCCTAAAATCGGGTTTGTCCGGTAGCATATACACTTACATAGCTAATCCAAAAGTCCTGGATTTTGCTACAGTCCTCCTCCATTTGTCCTTGTCAAGAGGTTGATTGACGTTGTTTACTTCCTTCTTGACAGCATCTTGCAGTACGATTTCACGGTCGGTAACACTCATTTTGAAAAGTATTCATGGTTTTGTAAAGTAGTTACTTAAATATCACATCCAAAATAACCCTTGTAACACTAAATTAAGGCTGGGCTTATTATTTAATAACATAATATGGCTTACAACATCATCCGAAACAAACAAACATTGCAACCTCAAGAAAAAAATATTTAGATTGAGCTTTCACAGACTTCTAGATAAAGAGACAGAGAATCCAATTCTGTATTCTGGTCAAAAAGGGCTTATGGGTCTATAAGCCCTCATAACAGCTGCCACCTCAAATATTTTAGTTTTAAACCAATTTAGCTTCAGATTTTTTTTTCATTTGTGCAGTTTCTAGGCACTTTGCAAAACTTGCAATTGTTATCACCAGTGGGTAGAATCAGGTGATAAAACTCATTCTTCTGAGGAAAGAGTTTTTTTTATTCCTTGGAAAGTTCGTTTTGAGCAAAAAATATTAAAAATCTATTTTATTTCAAGTCTTATTTTCATTAAATCTCCTTTATTTGGCGTGATTTTTCGGTCAATTTTTTATTTTGATGTTGTTTTTACGATGAGCATGAATGAGTTTGAACACTATTGTGGTCTACGATAATTATTTACCAAGATATCACTGAGTGACTACTTTTGTGGCAAATAGTCTCTAGTATCCATGCACAAATGCAATAAAAGATTAACAACCAGGAATGGATTTGCATCTATCCCCGCCGAGGAACGACCGGTAGGGCCAGATATCAAAGAATAACAGCCATCTGATGTTAAGGCAAATTATGAATTTTTTTTGTTGCGTGTACAGATGATTAGGAAAAGTTAGATTATATATTCGTGTTCAGCATGAAAAAATAGTTGTAAAATTATGATTCTTTAAAAAAATTGGGTTTTCACCATTAAATAAAAACAAGTTTTCCGTTTTTTTCGGTAAAAAACAAGTTTTATGTGGTTTAAATCGACCTCCTTAAAAGATGTAAACTCATATTTCACTACATTTTCAACAAGAAATCTTATTTTCAGAAGCGCCTGGAAATTAGCAAATACTGGAAATAAATAATTCCCTTTTAACTGCGTTTAGTGGGATATAAAGTCAACATTTTCCAAGATTAAAAAATATAAATATTCATTTAAAAAACTATTATGAAAATATTCAGTTTTTTGTGAAACTATGTTTTTGTCTGTTTGATTACTAATAAGAAGTTTTATTTAAACAAACAATTTTCTGCTGAGTTAAAAGTGTTTGAAAATAGCTTGTAAAAATCCATATTTTCACATTGGAGTAATTGGCGACTACACTAGAATTAGTGGCACTTGCTTTGCGTGGAGGTTGGAAGTACCTATTGCCTGGTCCATGTAACATAACGTGTCTACATTAATGATTTGTTTTTAATTTTCAAAAAATTGGAAGTTATACATTTTTAAAGGTCATTTCCATGCTTAAGAGTTTGCAGAGGCTATTGGCCAAGTCTGTTTTAATCCCATAAGAACAATGTTATTTGCGTTACATATTTTGTCGTTATTTATTGACCAAAAGTTGTGTATGAGGTGTCATTTTAAACGGTTTCATATTGCTCATTGGGTTTGCCTTTTATATATTGATTCATACGCCTAGTTTTAAAAAGTAGGTGAAAATAAAAACTTCAAACTAAACAGTTTTTATATTTTTTTTCTATAAAACTAATTAGGAATTCGCAGAGAAGTCCATCGAGCAATTTTATTCTTGATTAAATACAATTTGTTTGGAAAAGTTCGTTTAAAAATAACTGTTTAGTTTAGATACCCGTGATCGTATGTCTGGTTTGACAATAACATTGTTCTTATGGGACTAAAACCAAAATGGCCGACTGCCTCCGTCAGCCTTTTAAAGGATGCAAGAACAATTAGGATCACTGAGAGACGTTCCACTATCCGAACTCCACCAGCGCTGCGCTGACTCCTGAGTGACCCTCTGGACATTTCTGTCGCTGTCCACGGATTCCGCTCTACAAGCCCACCCCTGCTAGGGCCTCAAGCTCCACGCCCCTAACACTTTCTCGCTAGTATTCTTCGCACGCTACAAGTAAAAGTAGTTTCTCTTTCGACCATGTGACAGTATGTGGTATGCAATTAGCGCACTCGACGTCTGACGGAGACACTTAAGTGTATTACAACAGATTGTGTTGTGGCCACCCAAAGGATAAAGTTTCAGTTTAGGTCCAGAAGTGATAGTTTTATCATATACCTCACTTTCCTCAGCGTTGTCTAATTACTCATATGTATATCAGAAGTGCCATGATGTCAACCTATAGTAAAACTATAAACAAATTCCCTTAGACAAAATTAAACTAAGAAGGACATAATATACGGTCTATCCTGTAATAACGGAATCAAACTTCATGAGGTGGTACAAGAAATTTCATGAGGTGGTACAAGAAAAAGCAAGAAACTGTCAAAATATACAAGAAATTTCTAATAAAGCGTAGTCCTATCCATAGTTTCCGTCCGTCTGTCTTTTTATATTTTTTATTTTAAAAAATCTGTATCTTTCAAGTCTATAAAGGTATTACTTAACATTGTACGCTCCAGTTAGCATAACAAATAGCAATATCTAAATAGTTTGAAAAATGATCACTTCCTGTTTCAAAATGGCGGCTATACTAAATTTTATAATATTAATAACTCAAATACCTTAAACTTTATAGTAAATGCTTAAGAGTAACAAAATAGTTGTACAATATTTTTAAACATTTTAAGATCAAGTTTGTTTGGTGCGATAAACAATCACGGAGAAATCAACGTTTTCCTTGAAAAAAATTAAGATAATTATTACAAACTTTATTTAAATATTTCTATTTGTTATACTAACAGTGTGTAAAGTTTTAAGTTAATAGCTTTGTTGACTTGACAGGTTTTTTTAGAAAACAGAAAAAAACGCACATACAGACAGATAAAAAGCAGCGATATATAATTATGCTTTATTAAAAATTGCTGGTATATTTTGATTTAAAAAATCAGCTGGTAAAGTTTGATCCCGTAACTACTGGACACCACGTATATAACATAAAACTGCACACGCCGTTCGCCGTCTAAATTGTGCATTTTAAAATATATCTTTTAACACTTTACTTATAGGTTGTATTTTATTACAGTTAACAAAATGTTTTACAACCTCATATGTCTCAGCTTATACGAACATCCCCTAGGAATTACATTTTTGTATTTGACATCCACCTAACCAGCCAAGGGCGCCCATACTCGGGGGCAGGGGGTGCCGTGTCGCCCTCTGGCTTCCAGGAAAATAAATTAGACTGCTTCTCAATAAATCCATCGAGCCATTTAAGACCTGCCTCACTGATTTTGTTTATGCTGTCTAATCGTAAAAGAACGCATAAGGCACTCTGTAACTATGTGATCCATTGTTTGTATAGACTCCCCGCAATTACATGACTGATCTAGTGTCAATCCCCACTTGTAAGATGTCTCATTTCATTGTCAAATGCCACATGACATTTGTATGTTTGTTTTAACCTCTATAATACCCTCCTGACTTTTGGCTGCCTACATACGCGACACCCTGTATATGTACTAATAAAGAACATTTGTCGTATTATAATAGTATGTATTTAAGGATATAATTTCATCTTCTACCACTTATCTAAAATAACTATTTTGATCGTCAGAATGACACAAGTGTTCTAAGCTATCGTTCGAAGTTCGAACTGTGGCTTGCAAAAGTCAACAATCGACCTAACGTTTTACCAACCCGAAATTCACCGAAATTAAAAAAATACCGATCACTTAAAATCTCGAAACCCACCTAGATACGTACTGCTTTCCAGTCGAGCAGGTCAAATTTCTTGCCTAATACCAGCTGGGCCGTAGCGTAGAACAGTTTTGATGGACAAAATAAGTTCCTTAGGTGGGATGAACTTCCCTCGTAGGGAGTGGACACTCTTGAATCGATTCCGAACTGGCGTTGGCAGATGCAATTACTGCATTTACAAATGAGGATTGACACTAAATCAGTCATGTAATGGTGGGGAGTCTATACAAACAATGGATCACATAGTTACAGAGTGCCCTCTGCGTTCTTTTACGATTATACAGCATAAACAAAATCAGTGAGGCAGGTCTTAAATGGCTCGATGGATTGAACTTAGCTTTGTGACAGGAGATCAATGTACATTTTTATTTAATTAAAAATATCTATATCATCACTTTTGGCTCTTTATCCAAATTATACATTGTAGCTTTATTAAATTGACAAATGAAACTGACAAACATACGATATAACTGACCTGGAGGAGTTCCTTACATAATTTACCAATCCTGTAAATGTTTTCCAGTGCTGTTAGAAAGCAATGTATTCCTGTTTTATGACAACTGCAATAAACGGGTGAACGTAGGTTTAAATCAAGCCATGAAATTCTGAAGCCATTCATAAAAATGAAAGCATCCGTCCCGATGGTTTATAATTAGAAAGTTAATGGCCCTATATTTTACAGCAACTGAGCACTTTACAACCAAAGTCAGAAGCCGATTGTAAAAATGGGTTCCGAGGAACCCTAAAGGAAATCATTTATATGACAGTTATTACATCTCTTTAAATGACGACATGTTTGGCGGCTGTGTGAATTGTACCTAGTGGAATGGCAGATAATGTTCCATTTACGTTGTTCGCCAACATTTACGGATTATGATAGCCCAAGGTTCATCAACATTTTTTAAGTTTTTATCCTCTCGTATGTTAAATTTCCTTATAATTCGTCATTTATTTGGTAATTAATGATTTTTTTACAATAATTGAGATTAGAACACAAATATGAAACATAAAATTATTAACAATGAAGTAGATTAATGTGATAATCTAGACAAATGCACTACAACACTCAACAAACAGAAGAAATTTAATGACATTTAATACTGCATAATATTTTAGTGCAGAATTCGTCATCATTATCGGCCCACTTACGTGTTTTTGTATATCGTTTGATAGAAAAAGTGTGTCATCGTATAGATTGAAATCTTGCGCGTTTTCTTCACAAAATGGACCAGAGTTTCCTGCACAACTGTTCTATTCCATGAATACATCATCTGACTTGTTTGTCAGAAATTTACTTAGGACATTGTTTATTATTTTTGTTAGATAAGGGTAAACCATCAAAGGCGACCGGCCTTTGATTATTTAGTAAGGTGAGATTCTTTCCCGTTAGAACCAGCCAAGTACTCATCGACACACATTGGACGCGACCTCTGTTTCTTTATTCTCTGTGGATACCCGTAGTTACAAAATAATGTATCTTACTTAATAAATAAATTGATTAACATCTATGGACCTTTTCCGTTAATTCACTACCACTAATTTGGTAAAGTTATGTTAAGTTTGTTCAGGTTATGATAGGTTTGGTAAAGTTATGTTAAGTTTGTTCAGGTTATGATAGGTTTGGTAAAGTTATGTTAAGTTTGTTCAGGTTATGATAGGTTTGGTAAGGTTATGTTAGGTTTGATTTGGTTATGTTAGGTTAACCTAAGTCATGGTTATGGTAGTGAATTAACAGAAAAGATCCCACCTTTTTTGTATATGCAAAAATTGGGTCTTTTTAGAAGAGGACTCCCACTCTCTAAAGATTTTCTATCGGAATAGCCCCACGAATAGGAATAAAACAAAACAACTGTGGTTCAGTAAATTTTATAATGAAGAAAAAGACATTTATGAAATTCTGGAAGCCAGAACAAGTTAATGTCGTACCAGATTGCGTTGACCAAATCTGCGTCTTCGTTGCTGCAACGCCACACGAACTCACATAGATATGGGTAACCTAACCCGGTGGGTAAGTAACGAGCAGCCGAATGGCGACTCGATAACCGTGTTGTGTGTGTTTTGAATTGTTTTGCATCTGATAGTAGGCCTACGCCCCACTGATTCGCAAGTTTCATATTCATCAATTGAAATAATTTTTCAAGAGAAGGTGTCCTCATCTAAAAAAATACTCCAAAAAAGTCTAAAACTTTTAAAATTGGTTGTCATTTAATGCATTTACACTATACACGGTCAAGTATCTCTAATAATTCGTTTTTATTTGGCAACTTTTTAAAATCACAAAACAATCAAAAGGTGTGAAATAATAATAATAATTTTGTGCTCCTAAAAGGATTAAAATATGATCTAATTTTTAAACCTGCATGGTGTAACTGAATAAACAAATATGAAGGTTTTGAAGGTTTTTTGTTGCTTTACTTCCAGTGGTTTTTGTGCACTTTTTGTTCAAAATCGGGTATCCATAATATTGAATCGGACACAGTGAGTTAGTGAGCCAGTGGCTGAGTGGTCTAAGGCGTCAGGATTTTGAGCTTGGTTTAGAGATAGCGCAGGTTCGAGTCCGGCCTACAGTCTGTATACGGTAGGGTGGCGCACGGACCCGCCAGCTACCTGTGTCTGTCCTTTCCTCCCCCCGGCGCTCGCGGCTGTTTCCATAATGAGTCACCAACTAGCCCCTCTAATAGAATTATTAACTTTTTTTACTTTCTCATAATATCTCAATTTTAATAGAATATTTGTAAAGTACTAACAAAACTAAGAAAAGTGATATAAAACACGATGTGCTTTGATTATAAATAACGAAATGGTCGAAAGTTATTTTTTAGCCGGAATACTGTATGATTCAGATACTCTTTCAGATACTTTTTTCACATCTAATAATGGACCTTTGTTGTCACGTTCCCGCTCAAAGTAATGTAACACCGATGCAATTATAGTTCTGGCTTGAGAGTTATAAGTAAACCCACGTTTTTCACTTGATGGCGGCATAATCGTGCACAAAAAATTAAAACATTCACTAAACAAAAAAATATCACTTGGAAAAAAATTAAACTATTTAAACAATTAAAAAAATAATAAATAAACCAACTATGTGTAATGTATTCGTTACAAGTTATCCCGGGAAGTATCCACATCTAACTGAAAACTACCCTGGCACCCTGGACAACCATTACTGCTAAGAGTGGTGAGTCACCAACCCCTTCGCGGAAAAATATTAGCGCACATTAGACTACGGTTAGTCATCAACAAGTTCAATGTCCTAACCAGTCTTGTTGTCCCATGTCCCATATCTGCACACTGCACGACTATGGGAGAAGGCAAGAGTACCGTACCTTATTTCAAAGTACTCTTAAAATAATATCGTATCATGATAACGTTGTATGAGAAATGTAAAACATTTAACAAATCATACAGTATTCCGGCTAAAAAATAACTTTCGACCATTATTTATAATCAAACCCTCTCCTTGAAAAAAAAGAAAAAACAATGTCTGTAGTCGGTCATTTAAGAAAAGGCAGATATGATAACCAAAATCCTCAAACATAAACGCTTCGGATGTTAGCGTCTTGTGATCCCTTTATGGAATTTTATTGATTGATGTATGAAAGCGATCACATTTAATCGTTCGTATTCTGGCATGCGTTTACTTTCTCTCTGATTACATGTTGCTACTCAACGACAAAATGAGGGTGTGTAATAAACGACAGTATAAAGAAGTTTTTAAAATTAGGCACAAGCCTCCAGGGCGCTAGTTTACATGACGGTCCCGACACTTTTCACTGGATGCGGGCTATTAATGGGAGTTAACCCATTTTAACATCTTGCTAAGATGTGGGATCTCGATTTACGGATTTAATAGTATATTGTTGCTTCATTATTTTCCTGTTTTCTCGATGAACTGATGGTAAAAAAACCCATAAAATTCAACTAAAGCGTCAATTTGTGCAATGGTGTGAATAAACAAGAATTACACTGTAATCGGGCATCTTATGTTAACGGAAGTGCAAATTGATATTAATGAAATAATAGAGACACAAATAAAATTAAATCAATGGAATAATTAATCGTCAATCAATTTCTAATCTTTATAAAATGACCAGTATTCATTTTGATACTGCTGATATTAGAATTATTCTTCTGAGATGTTTTTGCTATTTCTCTCACGTCCATGACCGTAAGAAAAAGAGAGAAAATATTGAGAGCCACTCACTTTCAGCTCAGGGAGAATTCACATGTTTCAGTGTGGATTCAAATCCCCCTGCTATAAGACTCTTTACTCAGTAATATAGAAATTTCAATTTATTTGCCCAAAAAGCAACAAAAGCTACCACTTTTAAATTGTGAATGTTCTAGTGGGGTGTGGTCGAGTCTGAGGACCTCATAGTGAATTGAATGATAATCTGCACTATGTTGTCCTCGAAACGATTTGTAGCACTCGACGTGGCGTGCAAACATTTACTTTCGGCGCAGAAATATGTGCACCCGAGTTTGAAGATTGTTTTCTAATAAACTAAGAAGCCTATGTAAACTCACCAATCACACCGTTGCTTTCCTTGTTTAATGTTGCGTTGTGTTACATAAGGAATACTTTCCCGCCCATCCATTCTCCCATATGCGTGTGGTGGTATTGACCCACCCTCCCTCCCATATACGTACGGTGGTAATAACGTTGTCCGTAAGCCTAAATTTGGCATGTACATTTAGTAATATGTACATGCCAAATATGTACCAAAATTCTTAGATGGCTACGTTTGTAAAACAAAAATAATGCTAAAGATAATCTTGATAACAAAACATAAACAAAACAGAATTAAGGCATGAAGCTATCTGCCTCCGCCTGCAAGCACTGTTTGTTTTCTTTTGTTCCGCTACAGACAACAATACTGTTTGTTTCGGTTTTTTATCTTTTTTAACCTGTTTTATTGTGAGGCTTTTGAAAGATCCGTGAAGCCACATCAGCCATAAAAGAAGTCGTTTTTCCTTATCATAACCACCCTTACACGTACAGTGGTATTGATCAATACCACTTTACGTATATGGGAGTGCGGGTGGGTCAATACGTACGGTGGTACAGTGGTATACTGTATATGTACCAACACGTATTATGCTAATTAAAAAACTATTTCTATTTTAATTACTAAAAAGGTTTAACTGAACAAAAATGTTGTGTAAACTAAAATACTAAAAAATCCTAGTGATGGTACTAGTTAAGTAATACTTTATGGTTTAATATGGCAAGCATCCTATTGAACATGAAATTCGCTAATTGACCCACCTACCCATACACATACAGTGGTATTGACTCACCTGCCTGCCTATACATGTGTCAATACCGTATGTACAGTGGTTAGTGTACCACCTACACGTAGATGGTAAGAGTCTGTCCTATTTATTCTACATAGTATAAATAGGACAGACTCTGGATACTTTTAGAGGCATTTACGTACAGAGGTATTTACCCACCCACCCATCCATACACGTACAGTGGTATTGACATACCCACACACCCATACACATACAGAGGTATTTACCCACCCAACCATACACATACAGTGGTATTTACCCACCCACCCACCAATACACGTACAGAGGTATTTACCCACCCACCCACCCATACACGTACAGTGGTATTGACCCACCCACCCACCCATACACGTACAGTGGTATTGACCCACCCACCCACCCACCCATACACATACAGAGGTATTTACCCACCCACCCACCCATACACGTACAGTGGTATTGGCCCACCCGCCCACCTATACACGTGCAGTGGTATAGGTATGGTGGGTGTGTATACATTGTAGTTTTTTTTTATCGTCTTGTTATCAGGTGAAGTTAGGCTATGAACCCTGGATCTGATTTTCAAGGTTACTACTACTAGAAGAATACGAAATTTACAAGCCTAAAATTATTCCACATTTACTCAATGTGCTGACTCACCCACCCACCCCTACACGTACAGTGGTATTGACCCACCCACCCATCCCTACACGTACAATGGTATTGACCCACCCACCTGTCCCTACACGTACAGTGGTATTGGTCCACCCACCCACCCATACACGTACAGTGGTATTACCGTACTACCGTACTACCGTACTACCGTACGTGTATGGGTGGGCGGGTGGGTTAGTACTAACGTACGTGTATGGGTGGGCTGGTGGGTTAGTACCACCGTACGTGTATGGGTGGGCGGGTGGGTTAGTACTACTGTACGTGTATTTAGTTCACCGTACGTGTATACCTTAATTTTTGTTTATGATAATATGGTTAGGTTACACATGGCGAAGGCTGAGATGTATTGAGTACAGCGAGAGTCAAGATTGGCAAGCGAAGCATGCAGGGGTGTCTCCTAGTAGAATATATTGCAAAGAAAAAAAGAAGAATTTAAACTTTTCAAGAAAAAATGTTCTGATCTTTTTTCTTATGAAGTGTAATTCTTATGACATGTGTAGTTATGATACATTATTATTATATGCTTCAATAAATGCAATGATTTTATATTGATATAAATAAATTTAAATTTATCAACTTGAAGTTGTGTTAAATTGATTTAAATCCATTTAAAATCACTGCATTTACTTATACATATGAAAGTAATGTATCGTAACTACATAAAATGTCATAAGGATTATAATTATAACAAGACCAAGTAATTCATTTTACGACCTCTAGAAGCCAAGAAAACAATGTTTCAGGGCACTGGTGGCGCAGTGCTGTAACCCAGCTACATGGGGACAAAGTGTTTGGGAGATTGTAGGCGATAGGCTGTATGCTCGGTCCTCTTAATACCGACATGGCGTCCGCTTGGTGGTTGCTATCGGCGTGGACACTACTAGAGAAGTCTGGGGTGTCCATGTTGGATGGTAATCATTGTGCGGATGTTGTGTGGGGGAGATAACTGAGCATCAGGCTTGTCAATTAGCTGAAAATCAGACCAGCACTACGTGGTTCGGATTCCACGTAAAGCTGTAGGTCCCTTAGTTGCCCTGGCTGTTGGGCTATTAATAAATTGCCCTTTCTGAGGAACAGTTGAACTCAGTTAGTAACCAGACTACACTCATCTACACTCATCCTACACTCATAAAACCATTCATATTCGCCTTAAAATACGCACAACGTTGTGTCGGCGTCTCATATGTAAGAATGTAAGAAAGAATAAGAATGTAAGAATTGGTCAGAACATTTTTTCTTGAAAAGTTTAAATTCAAAAATTTATAAAACTTAACATTCTTATCAACTGCGTCAAAATATAAATGCGATACATTGATGGTTTTTTTTAGTAATAACGGTCTAAGTTGATGCACAGTAAAAACTTGTTAAAATTCAAACTAGGATAAAAATTATTAAAACTTGTAATACATTTTTAAAATATATCTGACACAACGCAACGGAAAGCAACGGCGTGATTGAAGTGTAAATAGGCCTCTTCGTTTCTTAGAAAACAAACCTTCAAACTCGAGTGCACATAGTAAATGTTTTTTTTTAAGGAGAGGCCGAACCTCCTTCTTAACCTTACTCTACCCATTCCTCATAGACTATTGATATGTGCGAGGAACTTAATCAGACAGAGTAAGGGGGCGAACCAGTACAGTAGAAGGTGAAATATTACTGATAAATTTTCCAAACTAAGCCGGATTCGAACCAGCGCTATCTCTAACCCAAGCTCAAAGTCCTGACGCCTTAGACCGCTCGGCCACTGGCTCGCTCAAAGGCAAAATGCTTACAATTCTAAAGAACATGTCGGCAAGCATTGATGATGTTGAGGAGCTATCGTCGAGGGGAAATCAGAGTGAGGGAGAACCAGTCAAGTGGCAATAATAATTATTTCACTGCCACACTGAAAATACTAAATCACTGAAAATATAAAACACTGACCCAACCCGAATCAGGTGATAATTCCTCAAGGGACAGGTGCAGTTATTCAAACTTACTACCCCGGTATTCTCCATATAGCTCCTACAGTTAGTTATCAAAAATCAAGAAAGACAAATATTACTATGACGCCTGCCCAATTTCAATTAATATGATCAACTTTTTCTTTTACAATTCACTAGACATTTACAAAGAAGAAAAAGTTGTTTGTTATTAAATAATTTCATGGTCATGAAGTATTTTTAAAATAGACCCAGATGTAAAATAAAATATTATTCATCCCACATCAAGTTTATTGTTTGTATTGAATTGTGAAAATGTACGGTGTAGCCTACCCTAAGGAAATGGCCATCATCGGGAGGCGGAATTTTGATCATTTGGATCAGGTACAGACCGTCATAAATATTCTTACTTACCCACTCTTCTACTCTTCTCTTATTCTTAAGAAGAATTTTGATCCTTTGCCGCTCAGGCAGCGTTTTGATCCACGAAAGAAAAAGTGAAAGGTGGAAGGGGTTGTGACAGTGAGGGACAAGAGGAATTTTGGGGTGACTGGGACAAAATACAGTTGCACGTTACCTCGCAACCAACTTTGGAGCAGCCTCCATAGTACAGCTTGTTACAATGTTCAGAGTGCAGACTGAAGGCATCCCTGCACACCACATTCTTTTACACGTACCGGATATTACTCATTTGGTGGTTCGTCAACTCAGTTTCCAAAGGAGAATTCTTGCTTAAGAATCAGCAGAGGATGGAATCCATATTGGATTTATTCCCATAGCAAAAACAA